>OZ017784.1:15129942-15283773 GCA_963969325.1 Lycopodina hypogea | reverse complement strand
ATCAACAAGTGCGGGACATCTTCAGTTGTCTCTTCCTCCACTTAAAAATTACCATCATCATTTTCAGCCATTAATCAGTCTACTGCAGGACAAAGGCCTTCCCCATGTGACACCAAAAGTTTCTGTCCTTAGCTTGTCTTGACCATGTTTTTCCTGCATGCTTGTCAATCTCAGCTCTCCAACAGGTTTTCTGTCTTCATCTGTTTCTTTTTCAATCGCGTGGTGTCCATTGAGTGAGTCTTTGTGTCCAGAAGTTATCGTTCATTCATGCTGTCTCTATGATGTTTCTGAGCTTGGTTTGCTTACGTGTCCAGAGGTGAAGCCAAGCATGATTCTCTCATGGACCCTTTGGGATGTTCTTAGTTTGAGTGTTAGATGTTTTGTAAGATTCCATGTTTCAGCACCATGTGTAATGGTTGGCAGAATACATTGGTCATAAACTTGTTTCTTGAGAGATATGGGCATTTTACTTTTAAAGGTCAAGCTTACCCGTCCAAATGCTTTCCAGCTCATTGTTATTCTTCTTTTAATTTCTTTTTCTTTATCTGGCTTAGTTGTTGTTAGTTAGCCAAGATAAGTATATCTATTTACTGTTTGTATAGGGACACTTCCAAGTTTGATGTTGATGTCAAGTAGGTGGTTATACATAACTTGGGGGGTTTTTTTCAAGTTCTTTTTTGAGGCCAACTTTACACTTGCTTCATTCAGTTCTGTGAGCATGTTTTGTAGTTGCTGTGGTTCTTCTGAGAGTAGTATGATGTCAGCAGCTAATCTAAGGTGGTTGAGATATTCAGCATCGATGTTAAAGCCATTGTTGTCCCAGTTGAGTTTGAAACATGCTTTCAAGACATACTGTGAATAGTTTTGGAGAGACAGTGTCTCCTTGACTCACACCTCTTTGAAGGGGGAATGGTTCAGAGTCCATATGCAAGCGAATGAAAGATGTTCCCTTGTAAATGTGTGTAAGATGTTGATGTGCACTATGTCTATTCCTTGGTGTTTGAATGTGGACATGACAAAAGGGATTTCCACTGAGTCAAAGGCTTTTTGGTAGCTCATAAAAGCAATGCATAAAGGTATATTGAATTCATTTTTTTTTCTCTATAAGTTGATGGTTTGTAAGTGGTCTTGAGTTGAGAAGCCACTCCTAAAGCCCGCCTGTTCTCTTGGTTGTTGTTCATCTAAAAGTTTGGCAAGTCCGTTGGTGATGTGGAGCTTTACTTCTTTTTGGCTAGTGAATAGCATCTTGGATTTCCAAAGTAAAGACTGGGTGGTGGTACATCTGTGGTGGTACATCTGTGGTGGTACATCTGTGGTGGTACATCTGTGATGATTGGTTGTATCGCATCATGGGTTTCACCATTTTGTGCTTGTATACTTGAGTAAAGCTTGGTACAGAATTCTCTGGCCGTTTCTATGATTCTGTTTCAATATTTTGAGATGATGCCATTTTCTTCTCATATCCCAGTTGTTTGAATGTTTCCTTGGGGCAATCTTTTCTTTGCCAGTTTGAATCCTTTTCCTTTGCTGATAGTTTCTTTTATGATGATCTTGTGATTCAGTATGTCTTCACGTTTTTTTTTTTGTTGCTGATTAGTTTGTAAAATTCTGCCTTTTCAATTTCATCTTTTTGGTTTCTGATAATATTGTTATTGAGCTCTTGTAATGTGTTGGGTTGTTTTCATCCAAGGCATCAAATCTGATCCTTAGCTTGATCTGAAACTCATTTATTAATTATTTTTTTAATTTTGAGAGGTATGTTCTTGAGTGGAACAATTTTTTTGTTCTTTGAAAGTTTATTTTGATGGTACATCTGATCATCCTGTGGGTACTGCCAATGTTGACTTTATTGAGTACTTCATGTTTTCAAGAATACCATGTTTAGTTCATTATGTAGTCAATTTCATTTTTAGTTTCTTCATTTGAGCTTTCTGTTACTGCTTTTCTTGAAACAGTTATTTCAAATGTAAAGTTTTGTGTTAGGGCAAAGTTCACTAGGTCTTCTCCACATTCATTTCTATTGCCTGATGTGAATATTCCAAAGCAAGCCTCCATTCCCTGGCCAACTTTGGCATAGAAACCCCCCCCCCCCCCCCCCCCCCCATAATGATGTTATGGGGGGTGTTGTTACACTCTAAGGCAGTTTGAAGGTGATCATAAAAGGTGTTAAAATCTTCTTGGGAACTCAAGGATGTAGGTGCATAGACTAGGACGATTTTCATGCCATACTTTTTAGTTTTACGGGAAGACTGATGACACTCCATGGAATTCTTTAATCTTCTTCATGTCCTTATGTACAAGGAATCCTACTTCACTTAGTTTAATGTCATCCTCTCCTTTATGGAAGAACATGTTTATCACTTAAATCAAACAGAAGTTCACCTTTCCTCCCGACTCCACTTAGTCCCACAATATGCCAGTTTATGTTCTCAATTTCTGTGAAATTGCATAAGTGTGCCTCTTCTGAAAGTGTTCTCACATTGCATGAAGAAGTGAATAGCTTCTTTTTGTTTTTGATGCTTGTGGCATTGTTTGCATGTGAGTTGTAGTTCATTTTGTACTTACAATGTCTAGTAGCTCCCTTGGGTGCAGCATCCCTACAAGGAGCAGACACTACAGTTGGACCTTGTACTGATAATTCAACAGGAACAGTCGTATTTCTTTGTGGTGCACTCATATTGGAGAAGGTGGGCCATACATCCCACCCACCGTAAAAGAAAAAAAAAAGAAAGAAAAAAAAAAAAAAAAAAAAAAAAAAAAAAAGCGGAGGACCTAAAATATTCATACAAGATTACTATTAGTGAAGTGGTCAAGTAAATTTAGGGGGGGGGGATGCTAAGATGGACCTCACTGATGGATTTTTGTTGTTGTTACAGTTGTGACCACACCAGTAGCAATAGGCAAGAAATGTGAACAGCAGTTTAAAAAATCTAGATTTTAGGATATGTCCATAATTTCTAAATTAATTAATTTCTTTATTATTATTATTATTACTCCCTGGGTTCCATAGAGTGCAGGAAGAGAGAGAGAGCACATATTAATCTGTGTACTGATCACACACACAGGGTGGACTGAATATATATCAGATGTGGTGTGACAAAACACCAACCCCCCCCCCCCTCTCCGATAATGAAATGAATATATGCCTATGATGTGTGGATCTTCATATTCACAAGGGAAACAAAAAGAAGTACAAGACAACAGAAGTAAGCCTGACCATGACAAGTGCCAGCATTGCTGTTCCTATAAGCAGACCAATTGGTCCTATGAGTTGTGGTGACCCTGTACCTACAAGTAGACCACGAGGAGTGCTATGAGTTGTGGTGTCCCTGCGAATTAGGACTGCCTATTCTTGTTTGGTAAAGGGTGTCCCAGTCTCTCAGTCGTGCGTAGAGTGTGAACCGGAGGGTGTTGCAGATACACCCCTCGTTGAATGGGTTGGAGAGGTTCGGTAGGTCCTTGAGGTAATGGATTTTGTGGCGGGAGGCCTGTTCCCAGGTAGTCTGACCAGTGAGCATTAAATAGGAGTGGTAGAGGAAGAGGAGCCCTACGATGGTGACAGAGATGAAGGACAGTGCAAGCATGAGGAAGAGGTGGAGGTTGTCCTGTATCCAGTCCACTCCACGCACGAAGATACCACTCCTACACACACAACCACACAAGAGACAGCCATTGGTCAAATTACATGTGGACAAAAAATTAGTAATGTCCCCAACTACACAGAGGCCACATAAAGTAAGTGTAAAGTGCACACAGGTTTTGACAGGTCTTAAATACCCTGTTGAAATCAATTAAGTGAGGCAATCCATCACATGCCCAAGGCACTCTGAACAACACTAAACCAATATACAGGCCCAGTCTATGTCTTCACTTTACAGAAAACTAGTACAGATTTCTCATGTTCTGTTTTTTTTCTTGGCCAGTGCAACGTATTTGGATATTCTGTTCCTTGTCCAGTACAAGCTCCTAAAAAGCATGACCTCACACTTACTTCTAAACAGACATACCAACACATCTCACCTTCCTATTTATAAACATACATCAGCCACACATACATGTATTCATACATACATACATATAGTCATACATACACACATACAAATAAAAAACACAGGAATACATATGTACTTGCACACAGAACACGCTCATAGTGCTTAGAGAGAGACACAAGTCTGCCATTAGCCATGTTGCTGCTACAAGTATTCCCAAGGGAACACTGCATGGTGATACCATTAGCTCCCTGGGGCAGTAGCTCAGGACTACACTGAGGTATTCCATGCACACTTTACAGCACACTCCTGACAGCATCGCTAAACTGGACCGTCACCAATATTACATGTAATTCCCCTCCCTCCCTCCCTGTCACACACCAGGCTATATCCCCTCCCTCCCTCCCTCACCAGGCTATATCCCCTCCCTCCCTCCCTCCCTGTCACACACCAAGCTATATCCCCTCCCTCCCTCCCTCACACACCAGGCTATATCCCCTCCCTCCCTCCCTGTCACACACCAGGCTATATCCACTGCCCACGCCAGCACTGCAGTCTCCACCATCAAGAAGGCCCAGAAGAAGCGATGATTCCTCTCCCCTACGCACGTGCCCAGCCACGGACAGTGATGGTCAAATTTGCGCACACAATGGCCGCACGTGTAGCAATGCTTGGCACGCAGGGGACGCACAATCCTGCACACTCGGCAGAAATTGACGTCACAGCTGGGGGTCTGGGTGGTGGAGTGGTCCGATGACACTTCTCCTGCACTGCCTCGATAGCTGAGGTCCAGTTTGTCCTTGAGCATGCCAGACTCCAGCATAGACATTTCGTCATCTGACACCACCTACAGGGGAGAGTGGGTCCACCATCAATACATCACTGACCACGCTGCCTCATGAATACACTAACACACATACACTAGGATACAGAATGATCACAACCACGAGTCATGATTAGGTGTAGAAGAAAATATACAACGCCCAATATTCCCGTAAATTCAGATTATGTTAGGGAGTGTTGTAATGGATTAGTCAGTGCTAAGTCAGCATTTGTGGTACCTCCTCACTCTCAGGCTGTCGGATTCTTCAAGGTTTAGGGACGGCAACTCTAAATAACACACACTGCACTAATTGTGATAAATTATTCCGCTAAGCTGAGCTTACCCAAAACAAAATTGACGTCAGTTTGGATACATGAATAATGGGTGTGTGTGTGTGTGTGTGTGTGTGTGTGTGTGTGTGTGTGTGTGTGTGTGTGTGTGTGTGGGCCAGTGAGTGCTTTCCCTGTGTTAACTCTAATATGATCAAAAAAGGAACTGATCTAATGAGTTCAAGAAATATGTACAGAGCGTTAGTTTGGTACCGTACCTCACACTTGTAATCAGAGGAGGCAATACTTGCAGCAAGGAGCACTCCCATAAAGGAAATAATAGGGAGCCATTGTAACCATGTGTGTGCGTGCATGCGTGTGTGCACATGATCATATACCCATTAGCAATGATATTTGAATGGACTAGCCTCCAATTATACATGAAGTAAACTAACTTCAATATCATAACTTGGGGGGGGGGTGGGTGATAAAACATGTATGGGTCCTAACAAGTCAGCTACGAGTGGACCATACCAGCTGCATCCTCTGTGCTACAAATGACTCATTGTGAGGTGGGCCAGCCTACATGCACCTGATAATAGTAGGCCCTTGTCACATGACCTTGAGAGAGGGGAGGGGCAACCTACACATGCTTGAATTAAGGTATTGTAAATTCCAATAGCATTGCTCAAGTTACACTCCCAGCGAGTGTGAATCAGATATCATGGTAATAGATGCCATGAGAGACTGAAAGGTCTTACTTTGGTGGAGGTGGAGGTTTCCTTCTTGATCAGTGCCAGTAATTGCTTGTCTAGAGGAGCTTTAGGTAGAGAGCCTGGGTCCACCAGACATGCCAGCAAGTAGAGGAGAGAGGAGAGAAGAGTGAGGCTGAGGGCAGTGAAGAAGTAGCCATTTCTGGCCAGCCAGGCTGCATGCAGGTCTGGGCAGGAGGAGAGAGAGAGAGACACTAAGTGAGTATGAGAGATGTTAGATTAAGGGGATAGATAACACCAATGGCTGGGCTGGGCTGGGCTGGGCTGGGGGGGAGGGGGAATGAAACATCGAGCAGAAGTAGTCACCTTTAAACTGTGATCTGATGGAGGCTGACACACATTTGTACACACCCCAAGTCCCGAGTCATCTAGTAACACTTCCCACTATTCATCCATCAATGGAAGAACAAACGAGTAGAGATAGGAAGAAAAACTTAGCTCCTAGATTAGTCTCGCTAGCAAGATCACCCTTCACCTTCAAACCACCAGCAGGGAGGAAGGAGTCTGGAGCAACACTATACTTGATACTGTTTGTGTCTATGCCACATGTGGTGCAAGTAAGTGTGAGGTCATAAACTTCCTTTAAAAGTGCTGAGTGAATGGTACAGAAGCTCTTTCTATAAGGTAATAGGACACTCACTCTAATAATGCCTCATTTAGTGTAAACAAAACTAAGAATAGAGATAGATCAGACCCTTTCTCACAAACTGCTTGTGGATGAGAAAGTAAGGGCCTAGCTAGCAAGACTACCCTAATATAATACTTCACTTGATACAATTACCTATTTTGTCCATATGAAAAGAACATTTAATCACTATTTTATTACACAGCCACTATGAATTGTTTCCTGCAATCCCATCGACCTACTTCCTCTCCTTCCATCCAACACACAAAACATATACGACTCATCACCCAAAACTAGCAAGACAATATTTCAGAATTTCAAGCAAATGTTTGGCCAAAAAAAACCCTGGTAAAGATTGGTTGCAAAAGCTGATAGCTAAACCTCTTCCAGAAAAAAATTCTTAGAAGCTATTAATTGTCTCTGGAGAAAGCTATAGCTGTCAGGTAGGGTCATGGTACTCCATGTGACATATCCCTACCAACAGACCCATTGTAGAACAACCACGTTTACGGGAAACAAATAATTAATTCATAGTGGTCTAAAGAGAAAACATGGCTTCATAAACTTAAAAAATTGGTGGGATATTCACCTGTGGTAGTGGAGACAGTGAGTACGTAGAATCCCAGAATAGTGAGGAGTAAATGCAGTAGTCTAGCTACACTCCCAACCCTACACAGGCTGGAGCAACCAAACCCCATGCTAGGGCACTTAACCACTGAAAAGATTGAAGTTCAAAAGAACATCTAAAGCTGCCTCTAAGGGGGCTCCACACTCCCCCAGTAGTAGAAAGGAGTCCCCTACAACTTCAACTCCAGCAGAGAAATTCTTTCGGGCTGCCACTACCTATTTGTTTACTAAACAACTCGGCCCAGTGGATCACCAAAGAGTACCACATCGTTCGAGGTGGGCATTAAATGAAGTTGCTCCATTTGCGTGGGCGTGTTATCGAATATCTACCCTGCGCCTCCATCCTTCTTAAAAAAAAAAAAAAAAAAAAAAAAAAGATAATTCAGAAGCCAGACACAGCGAGGAAGTCATTAAAGCGTGGGCGGCCCTAGAAACTGTGGCTTAAACCAGCTACCACCCTCTGGTGAGCAGTGGTTTCTTAGATTACTTTTGTGAAGGATTAACTTAATGGGTAGTTTGATAAACAGCAGTCAGGGATTATGTTAAGTTAGGGCCTAAACAGTCTCCCACTCCAGACCCTGTAGGAAGGTGTTGCTTGGTCTCCCTCACAGTCATTAGGGGATTGGCTTTTTATGTACACTCAACCCACTCTACCCTTTGTCCAGCCAAGTTGGATAAATCAACATTGCTTAGAATACATTTATGCTATGAAAAACATAAAAAAAAAGTGTGCTGTAGGTAAAGGGTCTGTCTGGCAAGCAGACTAGGTGCTGCTAACAAATATTGTAACCCCCCCCCCCCCCCCCCAATCTATATATAAAAAGCCATTATGTTTGAATATTTGTTTGTTTGTTTACAATTATCTGCACCATTTGAATTCATATCTTTCAGGGATGTTTTGTAGTATGAAAATGAGAAATAGAGGTGCAGCTTATCCATTCGAGCACACCAAGCTTGTAAGGAAATAGAGCTACCTCAAGCTTGCTCAACAAAATTGGAAAAAATGTTCACCCCCTCAATTTTTCTTTTTTCCCCCCCTCCTCAATTAATGAATGTGGCTAAAATCACATCAAAACCATGTTCTTAAGGTGACAGTGGTGACAACCCTGTACCAGGTGTGTGTGTGTGTGTGTGTGTGTGTGTGTGTGTGTGTGTGTGTGTGTGTGTGTGTGTGTGTGTGTGTGTGTGTGTGTGTGTGTGTGTGTGTGTGTGTGTGTGTGTGTGTGTGTGTGTGTGTGTGTGTGTGTGTGTGTGTGTGTGTGTGTGTGTGTGTGTGTGTGTGTGCGTGCGTGCGCGCGCGCGCGCGTGTGTGTGTACATGCATATATGTGTGTGTGTCTAGGCATCACGGCCAAACCCTCTGACCGAAGTGGCAGAAATTAGGTGTGTTGTCTCCAAGTCACAGCGTGAGCGTTAATAACCACATGTGGGTGTGGTCTTAGCCAGCCATTGTTTTGAACACCAAAAGCCAATTAAAGACCAATCTGGCTGAAAATTTACATGTGGTTTCCAAGTAACCAGTTATGATTTAAACAACATATGGGCATAGTTTATCCATAGCCACACCCACAGGAAGTTGTTTTGCTATTGGAAGCAAATTAAAAGGACCAACAAAGCAGTGGGTGTGGTTTGGTCATGGCCACACACACAGAAGTTATTTTGGCTGCCAAAGATAATCTATGGACCAAATCATGCAAATATTTGACATGGATTCCAAGAAATTTGGTGAGAGTTATTCACCACATGTGTATGTGGATGAGGGTATGGTTTAGTCATGACCACACCCACAGGAAGTTGCTTTGGCTGCCGAAAGCTAATCAAAGAACTTATCAGGCCAAAATTTGGCGTGTGATCCTCAAGTAAGCATTAACAACCATATTGGGTGTGGTTAGGCCATAGCCACACCCACAGGAGGTAGTTTTGCTATCAAAAGCTAATCAAAGGACCAACCAGGCTGAAATTTGGTGCATGGTATCAAAGAAATCGGGTGAGCATTATTAAGCATAGTGTATGTGGTTTGGGCATGGCCACACCCATATAAGGTTATTTTGGCCGCCAAAAACTAATTTATGTATCAATCATGCTGAAATTTGGCATATGGACACAAGTAACTGGGTGAGCACTATTTACCACATGTGGGTGTGCCATTGGGTGTGGTTTGGTGATAATAGCCTACAGGAGGAAGTTATTTTGGCTTCCAAAAGCTAATTAAAAGACCAACCAGGCCAAAATTTGGCATGTGGCTTCTAAGTAACTGGGTGAGTGATATTAACAACACATGTGGGTGTGGAAGTGGGTGTAACTTTGTCATAGCTGCACACACAGGAATTGCTTTGGTTGCCAAGAGCTAATTTATGAACAAATCCGGCTGAAATTTGACGTAAACTACAAGTAACTGAGTGAGTATCATAAACATGAGTGTGTGGTCTAGTTGTAGCCACACCCACAGAATATAATTTTGTTTATCAAGAGCTGATTAAAGGACCAACCAGAATGAAATTTGGCATGTGGTCTCCAAATAATCGGGTGAGCATTATTGACAAATATGGGTGTGTCAATGGTGTGGTTTAACCATAGCCACACCCACAATAAGTTGTTTTGGCTGCCAAAAGCTAATTAAGGACATCAGGCTGAAAATAGGCAGATGGACTGCAAGTAAAACAAGTGAGTGTTATTAACCACATGTGGGTGTATCATTGGGTATGGTTTGGTGGTAGCCACACCCATAGGACATTTTTATGGATGTCAGAAGCTAATTAAAGGACAAGTCAGGCCAAAATTTGAGTGTTTTCTATAATTTTTCATGTTGACATTGGCCGTACAACGCTGGGTATATGCTGTTAGTGTGTATATATATATATATCAGAGAGTACGGTAGTACTCTCTTAGTAGGGATGATCACCAAAAAATGGCGGCCTCATAGACTAATACAAAAGAAAAGCTTCACTTTCTCTGCTATGGCTCTAACCTAGGCCACAGAACTCACCTGCAGTCCATATAAGCTGCAACACAAACTACCAGGATAGTTTCTGTCCTCCAAATCAATAGCTGTAGTAGCAAGCACAGACTCGTCAAAATCACTAAATGTTCACCATCTTTCATCTAATTCTTTTTATTCTTCACTAGCAGAATATAGCTGGCGTTACCCGGCCAATATAGGCTAAAATCCAGTAGTTGAACATGTCTTGCCTAAGAAAGGTGATGGTGGAGAAGATGTTCTGGCCAAAATACCATTTTTGGCTTTTTCTCATTACCATGGCAACTATTTTGCGAAATTTTTAGCCCATATTTTAAGTTGGGTCAAAACCTATCATCATGCTGAGTGTCAGAGAAATCCACTTACCGGTTTGGCCGGAATGATGGTACAAACATACAGACAGACCGACAGACGAACAGACAGACAAATTCTGTTTCTTCCCAGACATGCCACCTGGCATAAAACCATCTCATGGTGGGTCTCCTCCATCCCTAAAAGTTTGGTCAAAATCTAACAGAGGGATTTTGAGAAATGGACGAACATAGTTACATAGTTACATAGGTCTTCTAATATATATATATATATATATATATATATATAGATTTCCAGGGCTAGAGCTTAGCTGGCTACAGCCAAAAATGCAATAGTTATACTAACAGCCTACTATATCTTTGGACCAGGTCCACGACCACTTCATTTGCTTCGCCATGCTAACAAACTTCCAAAGTATATCCCAGACTATTAGCAGCAGTATTAAGTTGAAACCGCCATTTTGACACCACCAAATCTACACGCACAATTAAAAACTGGTTTGTGCATAAGGCTATGAATATCATTACCAGAGCTACGTTTCCAAAGAATGTAAGTCAAATACAGTAGCTAAATTTGTTACAGCTAGGCATAGAATTGTTATAGCTAGCTAACTGTTACTTCCTGATAATTAATTAAGAGTAATTGAGTACTGTACTGGGAGAATGCACTTCCTCTGGAGAGCTGCAGGTAGAGAGTGCACTTGTGGATGCCAATCAGATGTATACAAGATGCCAATCCAGTAATGTAGCCAGCTATCTGACAGTGTGAAAAAAACTGAAGGAAACAAGTGAAAATAAAAAACATTTCTTTAAAATAAAAACAGTAAGTAGGGATGATGTGTCAGCAAAAAAGTGCAGAAACAAGAATTTTGTGACAGTGTGTGTTACAAAATTCCCTACTTCACTGAGTCCTGTGAACTTACAATTCTGTGTGATAGTGTGACAGTCTGTGTTGCAAAATTACCGTGAACTTAGAATAATTATTCTACATGGGCTGGCTACAAGCTAATTGAAGAGGTGGCAGTCTTTGGCATCACGTATTACACATGTGAGAATGTGGAATCAGTGAAGTAGGGAATTTTGTAACACACACTGTCACAGAATTCTTGTTTCTGCACTTTTTGCTGACACATCATCCCTACTTACTGTTTTTATTTCAAAGAAATGTTTTTTATTTTCACACACACACACACACACACACACACACACACACACACACACACACACACACACACACACACACACACACACACACACACACACACACACACACAAAAAAAAACAACAACAAAAGAACCCAAATAATATAACTCCCTCAGACAAAACATTCACAATTTTTGCCTGATTCATAATCTCCCTTACTTGAGAATACTTGCAACCATGAACTGCAATTGTTGCAGCTGTCCTCTCTCTCATTCATTCGTAAAGGTTTGTTTAGCTACTATGGTTGGTCCCCATGTGGATAAAATCATAAAAGCCAAAGACTGGTTTGCATGCTTGTGGCAGGTGAGTACTACCTGCCTGTATTATGCTAAATATATTCATACAATTTGCTGGCTATTCATGAAACCAGAATCTATACATGAAAACAGAATTGACAGAAATTGAAATAACAAACATAGAAATAATAGTAGCAGTTCCCTCTTATCTGCTGGAGGTTATAGAAGGTGTAATTATTAGTATGAACATATTTAGTTAGTTCATTAGTTTGTCTTTTTTTCTTTCTTTTTTTTTTTGTCTTATTTTTGTTATTTATATATTTATTTTGCACTGCAGATAATACATTGCTTAGAATTTCCTGATGATCCACCCTCAATGCAGTAAGAAATGTTACCCAGTTCAACATCAAAACACGCCCAACCTTCTCAGCAATTTCAATGTATTGCACACTTTTCCCAAGAAATTCCACATGATAAAGCAGATGTGGAAGTTTCCAAAAAGCTCTCCTTGATGTCCTGAGTCAAAAAAGTGACATGATCTACTGTTGATCTCCCATGTTGGAAACCAGCTTTCTCCCAAGGGAGAAGCGGGTTGATGGTGGACTCCACACAGGCATAGATAAGATGCTCAAGGATCTTGAAGGGGGTACATGGCAAAGAGATGGGTCAAGGACCCTTTGGATCCCCTGGGGGCTTACTTGGCTTAAGGATTTCGACAACTAGTGACCTTCTCCAGATCTTGGGGATCTTGAGGTTTTGCAAGCAAGAAGAAGGGAATTTACACAACCAGGACTTCATTTCAGAACCAACATGGAGCACTAACTCTGAGCAGATGGAATCTGGGCCAGCAGCTTTCCCAGGATTCAGGTGTTGGAGGGCAGACATGAGCTCTTCTATGGTGATTACACCAGGGAGACTCTGACTGTCTGGTGTTAAGACCCTCCAGAGGTCGGACTCCTCCAAGGCAACAAGTTGAGCAGACTTGTGGTCTCTCACATGGAAGATCACGTTTCTCACACAACTTGTGATGCGATGGAAGTTGCAGAAATGGGACATTTTCGAGAGGTGTGTCTGACCTACCTGTCAGCCTATTGAGGGTACTCCATGCTAAGTGGCTGGAGTAGGAGGTCAATGGAATTGAAGGCTGAATTACAATATTCACGCCTTCGCTAGTGAACATTCAGAAAGGCGTGATAAAAATAAAACTCCCACACTTCTTATCCCAACACAATATGTAGTTGTTTATGCGACTGTATGGGATGGATCTTTTGGCTGCCTTGATGATGGCACTGCGGAAGTCTTGATAAGCCTCCTCAACATTGGTGATACTAGAAGATGCTAAGCCCTGTGTGGCTTCATTGGTGAGGAGGCTGTAATGATTCCAGTCAGCCTTGTGGAACTTCCATTGCTTCACTGGTTCACTCGGTACTGGGGCCATGAGGTTTGCAGCGGTGATGAGTGAGCATTGATTTTGAGACCAAGGGAACTTCTCAAGCACACATCTGCCAGGGAGCCTGTTGTCTGGTCCAGCACTCACAAAGGCCAGGTCCAGATTGGTTCCAGTGCCAGAGGTGAAACTGGCTGTACCCTTGGGTTGTGGGACAGAATTAAGCATTAAGTAATCATTTGCTGCCCACTCAACCAAATACTCTCTGTTGGATGCATTGACTTACTCTGTATCCCTATTGCACATGCTGGCAATTGAAATCACAAGCATATACACATGGGGATGGGAACACTGGAAGGCATGTTGTTAAAAGGCTCGAGGATGGGGTTTTGTAGATGTTGATGATCTTTAGTCCAGCAACGTCCACACACAACCATTCAATCTCTGAATCTTTGGGAGACTGACCGGCTAGTGTCCAGGAGACCATGGACAATGTGGCTAGACTGTGCTTCCTGCTTGGGATTGACCCAGCTAGTGCAAAGTGTGGAATTACTAGCATATCAACGCAAGTATAATGGGTCTCCTGGAGGAGGATGACAAGGGCCATGGTCTTATGGGCCAGGCACTCTTGACAACACCGATCTTGCTGGCAGTGGTCCCTTCAATGCTCAGCTGGAGCACCGCTGGTTGCAGGTACCTTGCTAAGTTCTCTGAAAAAGGCGTTTCCTGCATCCCAGCTAACTCCACTGAACTCTCCTCTTCTTTTTCTTTCTTCTTTCCTTCTTCTTCATCTTAATTCTTTGTCAATTTTAGTTTCCCCTCTCCATCAAAATTATATTGAAGGTACTTACGAACCACACTGAGTGAAGATTACAACATCCTGATTGTATGGGATTAGAAAGAAATCTTCACTTTGAACTTTTTAATGATATTTTTGTGCAGGACCAAGCTAGTATGAATGAACTTATCAAAGCTGAAGAGAACATACTTGTATTCTCTGTAATGGTGATTCAGGGGATGACCTGAATGCTTTGCGCTGCAAATGGTTTCAAGAAAAGGTGATAAAAAACCATATATATATATATATATTGATGCAAGTGATTTACCACCAACTTCAGGATCAGCCAAGTTCCATAGTCTTAGGGTGTATATCAGGTTCAGCAGTGGAAGGGAGAGACTGGACACTCAAACCCAAAGCAATGGGGTGGGGAAATAATTAATGATCAACTTATTATGCCCATGAAAACAGACATGCCACTTACTCCAAATGCCTTGCTGCACATATTCAGGTGCAATTGCAAAACCGGATGCTCTTCAAAGAGGTGCACCTGCAGGAAGCATGGATTGGAATGCACACCTGCTTGTGGTGAATGAAAAGGACTCAGCTATTTAAATTCTCCAAAGCATTAGGATGATGGTGATGATGACTTGTATGATAAAAACAAATGTCCTTGATTTTTTTGAAACTCTCGAAACTTCTAGCATTGCTCATTTTTTTTTTTTTTTTGGAATGATTTTTTTTCACGAATATTTCAAAATTATATATATTTTTGAAATTTTATGCTTTCCCCTCAATGGATTTTATAGGACTTTTGATATATAATACTAGAGGGTCCTCTGGATATTATATACAATTGAAAAAATTCTGCTGCAATTTGTTTGGGGTCCATCCACAATTTGACTGGACTTTGAGAACAGGTAACTTTGATAAAATCTACCTTTGTCATTATTAATATGAAATCCAAGTTCAAAAAAATTCACTACCCAAGCAAGTTCCAAAATTATTAGCTACCACCACCACGACAAACATGCTCTGTGTGGGTTTATCCACTAAAACACAAAGATGAAGTTTTTGATCACTTTTTGGAATGAAAGGCTAAAATTGAGAAATCAAGTGGGCAAAAGTTAATAGTTTTTCGTACAGATAATGATGGAGAATATACATCGACAAAATTCGAGGATTTCTTGAAATCGAAGGGAATTCATCACCAGCACACAATACCCAAAACACCAGAACAAAATGGAGTTGCTGAATGGCTAAACATGACTCTCATGGATACAGTACATTCAATGTTGATTGATGCAAAGCTACCTCACAAGTTTTGGGTGGAAGCTTTGTTTACAGCTGTTTATCTAAGGAATCGAAGTTCTACTAAAGCTGTAAAAAGCATGACTCCATTTGAAGCTTGGACAACAAAGAAGCCGAAGGTTGGGCATTTGCATGTTTTTGGCTGTGATGCTTATGCTCACATTCCAAAGGATGAAAGGCACAAGCTTGATTCTAAAGCAAGGAAATGCATATTCCTGGGCCATGGTGAAGAAACCAAAGCATATAGGCTCTATGATCCTAAGAGGGAGAAAATCATATACAGTCGGCATGTTCAATTCAATGAAGAAAAGAAAGAAATTGAACAGGATTCAATTGAACAAGATTTAATTGAAAGAGAAACCAAATACCTCATAGATTTGGATTTTTCAGAAGATGGTGATACAACCACTGAAGAATGCAACTCTGGATCATCAATTGATGACAGAGCAGAGCCATTTCTGAGGAGATCTGTAAGGGAGATACATCCCCCAGATTACTATGGAGTGAAAGTAAACACAGCCAATGAGAAACAAATGGATCCAGTTAGTACAGATGAAGCCCTGGCTAGTCCTGAGCAGTCGAAATGGTTAAAGGCGATGGAAAATGAAATGCAATTTCTTAATGACAATGATGTCTGGGAGCTAATTGAATTGCCAGAGGGATGAAAAGCTGTTGGAAGCAAATGGGTGTACAAAGTCAAAACTGGTGCAGATGGTTCATTTAAGCACTACAAAGCAAGATTAGCAGCTCAAGGATTCTCCCAAAAGTACGGAACAGACTATGATGAGACATTTTGTCCAGTGGTTCGACTGGAATCTCTCCATACATTGACTGCCTTGGCAGTACAGCATGATTTGAAACTTCATCAAGTTGATGTAACCACAGCATTTCTCAATGGTGAGCTCGAAGAAGAGGTCTACATGAACCAGCCGAAAGGATTCATTCCTAAAAACAAAGAACATCTTGTTTGCAAACTCAAGAAGAGTATTTATGGACTGAAGCAGTCACCACGATGTTGGAATGCTGCACTAGATAATCAACTCAAGAAAATGGGTTTTGTTCAGTCAGCAAGTGATCCTTGCATATACATGGATGCAGGAGGAGAGGTGTTCTATATCGGCATTTATGTTGATGACATCATACTTGCTGGCAAGAGTGACAAGAAAATTAAAGAAGTGAAGGAAGCTCTTGAAAGGAAATTTGACATTAAAGATATGGGAAAGCTACACTATTTTCTTGGGATGAAAGTGCTTCGAAATTAGAAAGATGGGAATGTTTGGATTAGGCAACCTGCCTACATGGAGGGGCAACCTGCCTACATGGAGAAACTTCTCAACAAGTTTGGCATGCAAGATGCTAAACCTGTCAGTACACCAGTGGATACTAGTGTGCACATCATTAAAGCAACTGACAATGACGACTGTGTGGATCAGCAACTTTATCAATCAGCAATTGGAAGTTTACTCTATTTATCGGTAGGTACAAGACCAGACATTACATATGCTGTTAGTAATCTGACAAGATTTTCTGCAATGCCAACCAAGCAACACTGGATCGCTCTGAAACGTGTTATTTGTTATCTGAAAGGCACAATTGATTTTGGAATTCAGTATTGTAAGCATAGCTCTAAGGAGTGCATTGGCTATTCAGATGCAGACTGGGCTGGAGATCTTGACAATTGGAGGTCAACATCTGGAGACTTGTTTCAGATTAGTGGAGGTGCTGTTACTTGGAAAAGCAAGAAACAGTCATGTGTTGCATTGTCCACTGCAGAAGCAGAATGTATGGCCCTAGCAAATGCAGCTCAAGAAGCTATTTGGATGAGGCAGCTGACCACTGAGTTAGGGAATACTCCTACAAAGGCTACCACTATTTATGAAGACAATCAAGTTACTATATTGATGACAAAGAATCCTCAATTCCACGGTTGTTCAAAGCACATTGGAATCCATTCCTGACCTGGTGACTGAAGGATCAGTAAGGCTCGAATATTGTCCTACAATGGAAATGATGGCAGACATGCTAACGAAAGGCCTAAGTCATGAACAGTTTTTCAAATTAAGGAAAATGGCTGGAATTGTTGAACTATCCAACATAATGTCAGCAAGTGAGGTGGAGTGTTGGAAAGATGCACTCTTGGCATCATGTGGACTGCAACTTTATTAATATTAGTTTAATATGTGTATGATTGTTATCTTTGATGTCTTTGATGTTTCTTTGATGTATAACTGTGAATGCAATTCTGTACAAATGTTTGTTCATCGATATTCACCACATCCCCCTTATATTGTTAATAATGTTATGTTATTCTTAGATTATATGGGACCATATTTTGAACTTCACTATTTTGTATAAATACGTCTCTCAGTTGTTGTTCAATTAGTGTTTAGTGTTTTTCTGGTTGATGCATCTGTTGCTGTCACTATTTGCTTGCCTGTTGTTGTCTTGCAGTTATCCAATTAAAATTTAAGCTATAATCATTAACTACTGGAAGGTTTTCCAACAACACTTATATATTTATGACAAATGACTGCCTCCAGCAGCCACCACTCATTAAGTACACAACTATGTAATAATTTTTCTCACATTCCCGTTGCCCATGCTTGCTTCATATTAAATTTACTCTCTTTTTTTGTTTTTTTTGTTGCTGTATTTTAGAAACGGGGTCTACCTGGAGTGTGGGTGTGTTAAAGTAATGACTCTTTACCATAATCTTATAAAGAAAACCACAGGAATGAAGAAAAATAGCTGTTAGAGTCAGTAAGGAGTGGAAACCAAAATATTTGTCAGGCAATATGGGGCCAGAGTAATTTTGATGTCAGGGTTGGGGTTGGGGGTAGTGGGGGTAGTGGTGGTAGTGGGGGTAGTGGTGGTAATGGGGGTAGTGGGGGTAGTGGGGGCAGAGAATACCATAACTGCAGCTGCTCCCCCAATGAAGCTGCATCTTCTTTTTTTCTTTTTCTTTGCCACACTCACAGTGTATGGAGTAATTTATTTAATCTGAAATGTAGTGTCTGTGTTATTTTAGAAGTAAACTTTATACCATTCAATTTTTATGTTCTTCAAATACTTTTCTCACTTTAAAATATCTGCAAGATTTTATCCTCAACATGTTCAGGGATGATTCCCTCACAAATAGAGGTGATATATCCATCTAATAACCCCTTGTATTATAAATAGATAAACCTCTTCCCTCATCTTGATACTTCCCTTGGCCACTGCATGTCCTGTGAAAATTTTGAGACTATGTTCCCAAAATTGAAGGAGTAGGGATTACAGACATACAGATAGATAGATAGACAGACATTAGCTCAATTATTATTAGATTTAATTATTATTAGCCTAATGCATTTTAGTGACTTATTAATTGCTTCCTTGAACAGCTTGCTTGCCTGCCTGCCTGCTTGCCTGCCTGCTTGCCTGCCTGCCTGCCCGTCTGCCTGCTTGCTAGCTTGTTTTTTGTTTTTTTGTTTGTTTAAAAAAATTTTTTTTTGTTTATTTGCTCATTCATTCATTCATTTTTCATTCATTAATTTATTTAGTATTCTATTTTTATAAATATTATTACTTGTTTAAAATTGATTTATCAGTGGTGGTGATTTAGCATTCTTCTGATCAACATTCTATGATTTAGTGGAAGACATTTTTAAACTATAATATCTTTTTCATCCTTTTAAATGCACTTTTTGCATCAAATTTTCAAGTATATTCTGCCAACTTTATATATATTTTTCATTCTTTCATACTTTCTCATAATCCATAACTGGTGCTGCTGCAGTTGTTTCCATTACTCTCTTTGCCTGAAGAATTCTTTTTTCCTTCTGTGAAAGATGGAAAGAGGGGATAGAGAACACTGCAGCAGTTGCAATTCTGAAGCTGGGTACTCTCTTGGTCAGAAAATTAAAATTGTAGTCAAATATTCCACCTTATAATTCTTTCACTTTGCTGTTGGTTTACTGGTCAGTTTCTGAACCCTGGAATATGGACTCCAGAGCTATACTGTAATTAACTTCACAAATATCTAAGATGAATAACTGAAGTAATAGCTGTTAGTAGCCCTTTACAGTAAGCTTCTACGGCTAAATAGTGTTGCATTTTCAGCCTTCACTCGTATATTGAATTCATTTTTTTTTCAATTTCTTTCATCCATTTAATAAACACAGAACATGGGTGGGTATGATATCACCTTTTACATTCTTCTAGAATACACATTGCTAAAAAGGCTTTAGTTTACCTCTAACATTTTTGTTGGACATTTTAAAGAAATTCGTAGACCTTCCACAGGGATAGGACCACCTAGTGAGTAAAACATAGTTTAAATGGCTTCCTATGACCTGTGTTTCAAAAAAAAATTTTTTTTTCCAGATTGTTACGAAGTCATGCAGGCACAAAATGATGCATCACTATTAATTAGCACATTTTTGAACTCCCTGTGTGATTTGTAAACACAACTGCCTCTACAAATGTTCTTTTGAATGAGATCAGATTACACATGGACTATCACATAATAATTACATATGGCAGACTGGTCTAAAATGATAAAACTTCTAGGAGTGAAATATCCAATTTTGTTTTGAGAAAATAATTACATATTATCCAAAGGACCTTCCAAAAATGTTCCCTAATATAAGACCAGTTATCTTAGAGAAGATAAAAGACATACACACATGTACACACATATAAATACTAGAGCCGTGTATGCCCTGCATCGCTAGGGCCACTGTCAACATGAAAATGGTTGAAGCTTCTCAAACACCATTTCTAGTCTTTGGGGCTTTATTCAGAGTACAGAAAAACCCTCCCTTCTTACGTTTTTACCTGATGTAGTTATATCATAAAATTGTTTAAATTGGTGGACCCTGCCATGTTATTCCCAGGGTCAAGTTGTGTATAGACTAAGTTTTAGAAGAAAAAAAGGAAGAAATGGGAGGAAAGATGAAAAGAAGAAGAAAAAAAAAACTGATATAGGTTTGATGCACTGATTTCAGAGCCACAGTTTTTAAGGCTTTTTTTAAATGAAAAATATGAATCCTGTTCCCTCCACAAGTGATGACATTTTTGGAATTTTTTGGGTGAAAAACCATAGTAGGCACCCAAGGATCATGCCTGCAAAGTTTTGATCAATGTCCATTGAGCAGTTTGGCTGTCCATTGAGCCCACACACACAGTGCCTTTTCATATTTAAAGATATCAGCAAAAAATCTGCTCAACAGGAGGGAAGATTTGAGGCGCACCTTTGGTGGGCTGTAGTCACAAAATTGTCTTCTTTGAAGACATGTTTAGACTTTTAATACAAAAGTGAACACGTGATTAGGTCGAAGTGTTTTTAGAGGTAACATTTTTAACCTTACACTCAAGGAGGAAGAGGTGTGACCAAATGGGACTCACCCCATTTATCAACAGAGTCAAGTTGTGTCTGCATGCCAAAGTTTTAGGCCTGTAGCTCCATTCATTTTTCTTACAACAGTAGCATTTTGGGGTCCTTTTTTCAATACAGAAGGGGTGTGGCCAAGTAAATATGCTTATGACATTCCCCTGGTGGTGCTGATTTACAATATATATGGATTTGTGGGTCTACCTCCATCCTTTTCTGGCAAAAATATCATTTTTGGCTATTTTTGGATAAAGAAAGTGGTATGGCCATATAAATGTATTCATGATGTTCCCCTGGTGACAATGAATCCAAAGATATATAGGTCCTGTTCAAGACTGAATCATGGACACATGAACAGCAGACAGACTATTCACATTTTATAAAATAGATATATAATCAACAGGCTTTAGAGTTCAGTAGCCAATTTGCCATATTTTCACTATCCTTAATAAAATAGTGCAGAATTACAATAGCATGTTAAAATAGAATCACAACATTAAACTTTTATACATTTCAAGTCTATTCAGATATTGTACAACTCAAAATTTAGATTGTATACCCACTTGCATAACGATAAAGAAAACCCAATGTAAACTTACATAACATTAATCACAATTATTAGTTAAGTTTTGAGCATGTATGTCCATTGCTGTGATGTATAGCTACAAAGAAATGTTAGAATTAATTTTCATTATGATTAAACTGGCACACAAAGTATTCACAACTCTATTATAAGGTGAAATCTACTGGTTGTTGCAAAAATGAGTATTGTGAAGTTTGATTGTTGTGATTATAACTGTTTGTTTCAAAAAAGGACTGAGCAAACTTTCATGATGAGATGACTATAATAGTACCAAAAACATTCTACCCACTTCATGCAGAGAATTTACAGTAGGAAACTGGTAAATGATCACATGAATGGTGGTGCAGTCCAGTTGTTTCATTTTGGGTTGGAAACCTTCCAGTTATTCCAAAGGATGTACCTTGAAGTTTCACGAAAATCTGTCCTGTCATTTTAGAGATGGCACATGCACACAGGCGCATGCATACAGGCACATGCACACACACATGATGGATGGACAGACACACACGCATGCATGCAAGCACTCACACTATGCACACACACAAAGTAAAGTTATATTAAGATAAGGGTAATATATAAAGCTTTATTTCTCACTTCGTGTTGAGTTACCCTTAATTTTTTTTTGTGTAATTTGTGTGGGACAATAAATAATGTCAATAAAGGTGGATAAGACAATGAGTTTATGCATTTGTAAATTTTAATTAAATTATAGTTATGAGTGACTAATTAGTAGAGTGCCTTCATGGCAATATTCAAATCTATTTGGGAGCGTATCATCATCATTTTGAGTTTTCTTTTCCTTCATAATTCTTTGCTTTAACTTTTTAATGATTGTAGCTGATAAGACTCCGCCAATAAAGACAATCAATCCATATAATGGGGGAACGAAGAACACACTATAGCTTAAATACTGAATGAAGAATAACCAACTTGCTGGAGTCTCTATTGCTAAATTAATATATATTTTGAACACAGTGCAAATGTATCCAATAAAAACTGAACTGAAAAGCGTGAGTGTTGTCACATTGTGCCACTTCTTCTTGTAAGGTCTGGCAATGGCAACTAGTAAGATAATTACCATCAAGTTGAGAGAAGCAGTTGCATGATATAGTTCAATTCCAAAGATAGCCAGTATGAGTAAGTTGATGAATTGTGCCATCAAATAAATAGCTGGAAAAGAGCGCAGGTAGGAAGGTTTATGTTTGTAGCTGCTTTGGAAGGCATCCATAAAAATAGAAAGAGCTGGATGTCTCAGTCCTGTCCAGAAATTGAGGAACTTGTGGAAACAAGCACAAGGGTAAAAGAAAATGAAAAGGAAAGGCAGAAAATTGAAAACAAAGCTCATAACAATAGCTAATACAAAGAAAGGTAAGTGTTGTTTGCTGAAGTACTCAGTGTGAGGGTCATTATACACACGTGGGTGGCCATACGTACCATTCATATCGTAAAGGTAGGTTGGTGTTAGTATGTCGAAGGTGACATTGAGGATTTTGACATAAGAAAGAAGGATGAACGTAGCAAATGACTCAATGAGTGAATTACCAGTATTCCCTTCTTTTATGAAGATATGCAGGCATTTTTTGAGAGACCCTGACAGGCAAGATGCATTGCTGAACTTCTGCACTATAATATAAGTGAGGACGGCGGCAACCATGGGATATATCGCCACCAGATAGTCCAGTGAAAGAACACCTAGAGCAGACATGTTGGGATGGAGGCAGAAAGGAGGATATATACTGCGAAAGAAGTCTAGATTCCAAATTGAGTATAAACCGGTGATAACATTCGATATATAATTAAACCTTATGTTTTGAAAATTCAGTTCAATAATTACTTGAACAAGGTTATAAGTGGCATTCATCTGACTAACTGTTACATATCCTATCAGTAAACTTGAATTAGCTGATAACTTAAAAGTAATTATAATCAAGAAGAATACAGTCAGCGGGAGGTAAGCCACTGCAATGTATTTCAACCAGTTATACTTGTAGTCCACACACTTCACACATGCTAAGTTGTAAGAATAAACTGGTAAACCATAATCCTTTATACATCGTCCACACATTAATCCTTTACGTTTGTAAGGTCCACATGTTTCTGAGTTTAAATTTGTAGAGGAATTAGTAGTGATCTTACTATACCAAGCAGTATAAAAATCAAACTTGGCTCTGATGTGAGGCCTGCCAAGGGTGCTATTGCTATTGTAGAGACAAGGTCCCACTACTGGATTTATATCTCTATCTGCAGTCATACACTGAAAAAGTCTTACAGAAACAGAATATGGTGAATTATTACATCTCACAGTTTGTTGATCAAATCGTGCACACACACAATCTTCAGTATCATTCTTGGCAACAGTCCAAAGGGGACACTCTTCAGCTTGAGCTATTCCTCTAGCAGCATATGATGATACCACAAACAAGCTGAAGACAAGAATAAGTCTTACAATTTCTTCTTCCATTCTGCATCAAGAATGAATGGTTTATTCACTGAAGTCAAGATTTTCAGAATTATATACTCCACAAAATATCGTTAAGGAATATTAGAAGAAACTTTCATAATGATTAAAGTGGCACACAAAATATTCACAAACATACAACAAGATGTAACCTAATGGGTGTTGTAAAAGTAAGTAATATCATGTTTGATTGTAATGATGATAACCTTGTTTGTTTCTCAAGAAAAAGACTGAACAAACTTTCAAAATGATAGGAACATAATAATATCAAAAACATTCCACCCACTTAATTTAGCCAGCTACAGTAAGCAACTGATAAACAACCACATATCCTCTTGAGCAAGTAACTTTGAGCTTACACTCATAAAAACCCTACTTTAGGATGGTTTTTTCATTTGGCCTTATGCCTCCTGTACTTTGAACTTGTTCAGGTTTCTAAATTTTTATATAGGGGGTGGTGGGGAGTTTGTGGGACATTTAAAAAGTAAATATTATTAATGCACCTCTTGTAATCAGGAATAGTCAACATTAAAAATGTCCCTTTGAACTTACCACCTGGATTATAATTCTTTGTTGTCATATGTATGTGGAAACCTCCAGATGCCATTGTTGTTAGTTTAAAATGTGACAGATGTGCATATGTAAATTGTGTAGCAGTCATTTTAGTTTTAATCATGGTGGATTAAATGAAGATATATCTCTCCATGTGATGATAAAACTGCTATTTATTATATCTCCAAAATGAATGAATTTTATTGATCAATACTATGAATGTGTGTGATCATATATTTTTTTTATTGCTTTTTTTTTGATTTCAATTTCACTTTCTTACTAACCTAAAGTTTAGTAATCCAGGTGAATGTCAAAGTGTCAGTGTAATTTCATTTGATGAGATCCATGCAAGCATTCCCAAGCATAGATCATGATGATGCTGTCAAATTTTGCTCTGAAGTCCATAAGATCTTGAATGGGTGACTATAAGTACTTGAATATTTCAAATCTTGCTTTTCATCTGCTATCTATCCCAGCAAGTAGTGCCGACTGTGAGACAGCTTGATGAGGCATATAAAAACAGACTTTAGGTCTGATCTCCACCCAGATAGTGTTTTTTCTTTCATTGGTGTCCATTTCAATTCTGTATTTAACTGCTGCAAACAGTCTGACTTGGAGCCATCTCTTCTTAATAAAGCCAAACTGTGCACAAGAGAAAAGAACATGAGCTACAAATATTCAATGGCTTTAAATTACAATCACATGTCAATATTTAAATATGGGATTCATTTGCTTATTTGTGGTCCAATGATGGTTTATACTGAAATTGATCAAAAAATATTGGATATTGTGTTCAAAAGACAGAAAGAAGATTAAGTAGGTTGGCAACACTGAGATAGTGAATATATACCAGACTGACAAATTACAAATTAGTATAGATAATTTATGAATTATAATAGTGTGCTTTATGAATTATAATAGTGCACATTACAGAGTATTGCTGGTTGTAATATGTAGGAGACTATTCTTATGCTCAACCATACTTTTAGAAAATGGCATTGAAAGGGTTTTTTTTTTGTCTTTTTTTCAATGTCGCCAGTTTTTGTAGTTTTTAATGTTGTTCTTGTTTGCATACATTAGTACTTAAGTGCTGTTTATAGATGATTTCAACTTATGGTAAGAACATCAGATCAGTCAACTGTTTGCTATTGTGTCTTGTGTCATGTTTGATGCAGAATTAAGTTCCCAAAAGTGATCAACCCTCCACATCGAAAGCTGTGTGAATAACTGCACTAATGTTATACTAACTTTGACACATCTCTGTGATAATCCACATAGATTATCTTCTCGTAAGTGGAATATAAGCATCATATCACATTATATTATTGGTTTCTTTCATATTTATTCACTAGTTAAATGTAGAACAAAAATTTGAACTCTTATAAAATTATATCTCATGCTAGTACACAATAATGAATAAGTTCAAATCATTTTTTGTGCAAACTTGTTTTCATGGCATCTAAATTTTACTTTCTTGTTGATCTTTTGTTCTTCTTCTTAGGAAACTTCCTCAGGAACACCAGTGCTAAGGTCTCTGGTTCAATTCCTGGTCATGGTTGGGGGGTTTTTATTTTCTTTCTTTTTTCTTTCCCCCCCCCCCCTTTTTTTTTACCCTCAATTAATTCATTATTAAGTCAAAACATTGAATCATAAGTGAGCTGGTGTTTGGCTGGAAATTTCTGGTCTTGTTTACTTGACAGACACAATTGTATAATTAAAAACATTTTAAAATAAAGATTTGATTACATTTATTCAGAGCATAGACTATAATCACTAGTTATAACAAATCAGGTGGACATTCACTTTCACTGTTGTTCCTTCTCTGTTTTATGTGCAAAGGAATAATAGAACTAGCAAAAGCCACAAACATTATAATCGTTTTGCTGTTACATATACATTGATATATAAAGCAGAGATGTAATATACACATACATACACTAGTACCTACTCACCCACCCACCCACGCTTGCACACACACTTTATACACTGTCTGCTGTTTTCATGGTTGGATGAATTACATAAAAAAAAAAGAGTTTTAAGATAAGTTAGTGATTGAATAAAACAACTCTTAATGAAGTATGTGAATGAATATCGGTACTCAATATATATAGAATAACCTAGAACAAGTGAACTCTTCTCTGTAAATTGATTAATTCTGTAGGTACTGAAAATAAGTTCTATATATATGATTCTACAGCAACATCTCACCAACATCCACACTAACAACTAATTTGTTTTATCAAATCTGTATTCTACCAACTCAGTTTCGAATTAATTTAACTTTAAAATTGGTTTATTCATACTGTATCTTTGTATGTCACTGAGTTACTGAAATTGTATACATCTACTAAAACCAGATCGAAATAACTAGGTTTTGAGTTTGTCTTAAATGCTTATGTTGCTAATCTGTGTTTACTAGGATTGCAAACACAAGTACACTTACAGTGGTTTAAACTTGCAGTCCAAACTATATGAAACTTCTTCCCATAACTTGCATGCATGACATAACATTACATCCTGCTGGTAGGATTCTCACCAAATATTTGAGTGCTACTAAAAGTAATGAAGTACTATCAGTAACAGGTTGTAATCTGTCATCACTTACATATTTTCCCCTTAATTGAAATACACTTCCTAAGAGTTCAGTGGGAAAAGATGAACTAAATATACTGACAGATATTATTTATTAATTTTAAACAGCCAACTTATCTTGTGCAATGGAAAACTCAGAAATAACTGATGGGGTGAGGTCATAAAACATAGCATTATTAAGGGGAGGAAACCTCATCCATCACTCTATAGCAGAGAGACAACTGGTTGCACAAGAGTTGTTTGCAGTGGATGATTTGGAAAAATATTTGTATATAGAATTCTAAGCTAAACATTCTAAAACTTCATTGTTTAGCAGAATATATCAAGATTAGCGTTTGCTCACTCCAGGCTCCCTGAAATTTTTCAAAGCTACCCTGCCTGCTACTTTGTGGAACCACAACTGTAATTATTCCACTGTAATTATTTAAAGGTAACTATTTTAAGGTAATCATTCCACTATAATTATTCTATGGCAATTATTCCACAGTGATTATTCTATGCTAGTGAAACAGTTTTCTTCATAGTTCCTCCATTACTTTTCTTGATGGTAAGTTACAAAACTTTTCTTTCCCTTTATGTTCGATAATTTAAAAACATGGGTGTTTGTCGTGAACACATGGACAGACGGGATGGACGGACATAAAAATAAAAGACAATGATCAGGTATTTTCAACCTGAGTCAATAATAATGATTACATACATACATACATACATACATACATACATACGTACATACATACATACATACATACATACATACATACATACATACATACATACATACATACATACATACATACATACATACACACGCACGCACGCATGCACACTCATACATACTAACTCACTCACTAACTTACTTATGTACAGACGCACGCACATATGCACAAACATATACACACATACATACGCAAGGACACAAACAATTATACAGACAAATACACACAGCATACATATGCATGCATAGCATGTACATACATTGCATGCAAACACATACACACATATACAGCATACATATGCATGCATAGCATGTACATGCATTGCATGCAAACACATACACAAACATAAACACACACAGATACACACAAATGAACATAGGTGGCATAAAAACTTATGTATACAAACACACTTACATGTTCATGCATACACACTTATAGACACACAGGTAGAGGAGCAAATGGATGGCGGACAGACACACGGTCAAACCAACCGACTGACCGACCGACCGACCGACCGACCGACCGACCGACCGACCGACCGACCGACCGACCGACCGACCGACCGACCGACCGACCCACCCACCCACCCACTCACCAACCAACCCACCAACCAACCAACTGAAGAATCAAACAAACAAAAAAACAACAAACAAATAAAAAAAACCCAACAACAAATAAACAAATAAACAAAAATAAACCAAAAAACAAAAAAATAAAAGAACTAACAAACAAACAAACAAGCAAAGGATGGAGGGATGGTAGGAAGGAAGGAATGAATGAATGGATGGCAATATTTGACAAATTTCAGCCTCAATTCACCACCAGTTATAGAACTATTCAAAAACCAATCTGAGCTTGGGAAGTGGGGTGTATGGTAAGGGTTGAGGGATATGTACAGTGGCCACAACCATGAATGAACGCATGACCGAAGTATTAGGTGAGAAAACTGTCCCTTTACCATATATCATTTAGATCAGCAGTTTGCCAATATTTGAAAAAAAACAACAAATCAAACCTATCTCTACATGAGCAGTTTTAGTTCAGGAAAAAGAATGTTTTATCTCAAATTAATTGCCAAAAAATTTTTTTCACTGCAAATAATTTTACAAAGTCCACACAATGACATACTAAAAGTCCAGAAAAGTCCATGTAGTGAAGAGTCCTTTTTTTCTTAAATTCAATATGGCCACCAATTTCAGGATTGATTATATTTATTCAGTCATAATTTTTTCTTTTAGTTTATTATTTTGATTATTTAAATTGCGTACGATTTGATTATCGTTTTGCAAAAATCCCACCAAAAATGCATTTAGAATCCAAAGTTGCTCGAATCCGCAGACAATTTTGGGCTCAATTTTGGGGTGACTTGGATTGGTGACCTCCTCAGAGTTGCTCAAATCTGCAGATAATTTTTGGGTTAAATACTGAAGTTAAGCACTGTTAGGCCTGCTCAGTACTTGGATGGGTGACCACCTCACAGTTGCCCAAGTTTGCAGACAATTTTGGGATTAAACTCTCTTTTTTGTTCGAATTGATTTCGATAAAAATTACTTACTGAAGTTAAGCACTGTTAGTCCTGCTCAGTACTTGGATATGTGACCACCTCACAGTTGTTTAAATCTGCAAATAATTTTGGGGTTAAACTTTCTTTTTTTTGGTCAAATTGATTTTAATAAAATTACTTACTGAAATTAAGCACTGTCAGGCCTGCTCAGTACTTGGATGGGTGACCACCTCACAGTTGCTCAAACCTGCAGACAATTTTGGGGCAAAACTCTCTATTTTATTCAAATAAGCACTGTTAGGCCTGCTCAGTACTTGGATGGGTGACCACTTGGGGACAGCAGATCTTGTAGGTGCTAAATTTGAAAATTTTCAACTCCTCACAAATTTATGCCTACTCTTGACTTTAATAGCCTAAAATATACCTCGCAGTAAGGTATATCACAATATAATATACATGCATTATTTTTTGTGGCTAATCGATGATAAAGATATTCTTATCCATATTCGGTAAGGATTTTCATACCCCCACTTGCTTTCATTTGCAGAAACTGATTTATTTTACTTTATTACATTTCCTTTGATATGATTCAAGCTGAAATTGAGTTATTTAAAAAAAATCTGTTTAAAGTTTTAAAAACCACCACAAGGAAGCAGGCCCAAAAACATTGAGGTAGTACCGAAGTTATATTTTATGCGTGTTAGGCCATCTACCTAACCCAACAACACTTTAAATTTCATACCTATAGCCTTGCTGATATTATACAATGAAGACTTGTGCAATTTGTAGTTAACCAACAGTCCAAATTTGAGATGAAGCTGTTATGCTCAGAGAAAGGGCAGTGATGGAGTCAATCATGCAAGCCAGGAGCGTGGGAGAAAATAGTGCATAAGCAGTGTCATTGATGTCTCCATGAAGCAAATAAAATGAGCTTAGATAATACAGAGGCATTGCAAAATATTGAGCAACATGAATACCTCGGTCTTTATTCTGAAGTAAAGGTTTAATTTTAGTGTACATTGCCTTTTTTGTGGCTATTTCACAAAGCTTATAAAAAGAGGAATAATAAAAAAAAAACTCTTTGATATTATGCATGTCAGAGCAGTGGTGTTTCAGGGGACAGTTAGAAGGTGTCTGCAACCAGAAATGATGAGTGGGGGTATGATCTGACACCCCCATGAAGAGGCTGGTATATGCCACCAAATATCGTATAACAGGAAAATCTGAAATTTTTGTGTCCAATAACACTGACCTAGTGATCATCCTTAGCTATCATTATAATTTGCAAGCAGAAAAATACATATTTTTTCCCCCAGAAACCAAAACAAATTCTAAATGAACAACACAGCATCATATGAATATTAAACAACTAAAGCATGCTTTTGGAGTAATGTGTGTGACTATACATTGTTTATCCATGTCATACTTGGCTATATCACCACATTGCATGTACATGGACTTGTCATAGGAGTTACATTGAAGTAGATATGTCATATTTGATCAGCAGGCAGAAATATTCAATAATCAAGATCCAGTACTAAGGTAGGACTTTACTGCTGGAGAAAAACATTAATCTGTCAGTATAGTGGACATTCATATCTCAGTCTTGACTCACTGAGATACAAGAAGGTTGGTTCATGAGTTGGTGTCACTAACATTTGTTTCACTAAAATTTCTGCCAACTTTATTTGCAGGAAAGGAAAGTATCACAGCCTGAGTGTGTTTAATCAAGTACAAGAATGGGTGGGTGTAGCTGATGATCTGGTTCCAACAGATTAAAGTAGGTATTTTTGATGATCGAATGTATATTCCCATATAGACAGACTAATCAGCACCTCCATCATCACTTCTTGAGGTTACCAGATGTTGCTGCAAAAACGACAGCTCTAATTAGTGTTGCACATGTCAAAAGCATAGACTGACTTGCTCACCTGCATGTAGTAAATGTCAAGGAACTATTGTGCTAATTCCCCAGGCAGGACTTTGGTCTTCATGAAAATGATCACAAATAAAGAGTAACAACTGAATGAAGCAAGGAACTAATTCATTTTGTTCTTTTAATTTGTTTTGTTATAAGACTGGGGACATAAAAAAAAAGGAAAAAAAAAGGAAAAAAAAAATTGGTCCTGCACTGAGACCATTGGCAAATGATTAATATAATATTTATTAAAAAGTAGCATTTTAAACCAGACAAAACAATGGTTTAGAACACTTAAGATGAGGTAAAAAAAAAAAAAAAAAAAAAAAAAAAAAAAAAAAAAAAAAGTCGTGGTAAGATTTACAACTTTTGGGTTTCTATGCAGTAAAAGGACATAGTATGAACCAACTAGTTGTAACAACAAACTGTGGTGTTTCAAAACAGTAAACAATAAGTTAAAAATCCATTCTTGAGCAGAACTTGTTGATGTATGCACCCACACCATTCCAAGTGTTCCTGGACATGTATGCCACAGGCAAAAATTGTTAAAACTGGAAATGGAATAGAATCCGTCATGATTATTTATAATGATGTTATCATTTATTATTTCATACTCACATGTATGTTTTTCAGATTCTAGTTGTATGTTCATTATAGACACCAATGTTCCATGATGTAGTATAATTGTGCAGGTCATGTTGTGACTATTAGTCTACAATTATCTTTATGTTTTGATATTGAGCTATCCATTTATCTATTAGTTAATTAGCACTAGTTTGTAGCAGTCCAGACTACTACAAAAATGAAAGTATCAATTTGCTTGATGCATAAATGAATAAACAAAATAATAACAAACAAGTCTTTGTCATTTAGAGTACGAATCGGGTCTATCTGACCTTTACCAATTCATATCACAAGCACCAACTTTTTTCTAATCTTTGCAGTAAAGTGAGTGGTGACCTCATTATAATAGGTAAAGGATTAGCTTACTTGTGGCCAGTGGGATTATTGCCTCATTTTTATTAGCTATATAAACATATTATTAACATACATATGTGCACATTTTTATTCAAGAAGTTTATACTTTCAAGCAGTCCATGCTAAGATGCTAAGACTGTGATATTAAGATATTCAATGATGTACACGCAATAATTATAGGGTAGTTGTTTATATGATCAAATTATCTATTTTCTATCATCTGTAGCTATTCATCTATCAATCATCTATCTATTTATGTATCCATTTATTTGTTGTTGTTTTTTTTTTTTAATCATGGGAGGAGAGAGCACATTAAAAGTGGGGGGGGGGGGGAGGGGGGAGGGGGTGAGGGGTGGATGTTTATGCCATTTTTGAAGATTACTATTTATCAAAGCTTAAAAAGGTGGAGAATCACGTTAAATTGGAATAAGTGTGTTTAATATGGAAAAATGTAATAATAAAAGTTAGAAAACCCTTCCCTCTCATCAATGATAAATATTTTTATAATCAAAACTAAATCTGAAGTCAAAAATTGTCTGTAAAATCTTTGTGAATATATAGAAGCACTCAATAATAATGTTACATCTCTGTCAATGTAGAAAAGTTAGGACACTCTTTCCCAGAAAAGGACCTATTTTGGATGCTTCAGAGGCAACTAGGATTGTTAAATGTAGATGAGGGAGCTGGTGTATGGTTGGTAGCATTTGTTTGAATTTTTTTCATCATTAGACAGATTTTTTTTTATTGAACTCATATGCTTTATTTCTAAGTTACACTGCCATATTACATTTTGTGAATTTGGAGGTATTTTGCTAATGCTAGCATGTCAACATATTTGTAGCAGGATTTATTCAATTCTTCCATTCATGACCATTTGCTGCATTTATCAGGGTTTTTCTATCGCCAGGACTGAGGGAATGTGCTCATTAAATCAATCTTTTAGCTCACAGTGGATTAGATCATATGCTACAAGTTAAATTGCCAGAATACATGCTTTTGCAGATGTAAATACATTGGACTAACTCCCATTTTCTATCTGAAGTCTTAGGTACCGAAATTATTCTGGAAGGTCAATATTGTGCTCCTCAGCAGTGGTTACAGTCTTATAAAATCTGTTGAAATTATTTTCAAACCACATCATTTTTCAAAATTGTTTGGCAGCATCAACAGCAGAAAGAGCATTTTGCAAATCCATAATTTTTTTTTTTTTTTAATTGTGGGAAATTTGCTCTGCTGCACTAAAATAAAGGTGACTAGTCTCATTCCAAACAAGGTGATAAACTTCTCTAATGATTGCAATAAACCACCTGCTTTCTAATTTATTCATCACTCTGTTGAATAGATTCCTTCCAAATACTCTAAAAGAATATCTTCAATGGCAACCATTCTTGGTGTCCATCTGATGGGACATGATGATTCCAGTTTAGTTACACCTTTATTAACCTCTTAGAAAAAAAGATGCGTTTTTTGAAAAAAAATAAAATTAGCATTCGCATTTCTTTAACTATTTCAAGAGCATTCTGAATACATGAAAGCTGTCTTCCAATATCTTAAGCAAAGATAAAGTGAATGTGTACAAGAATGCATAGCTACTGTAACCGAATTACCTTTTCAAAATCTTGCTGCCACTCCAGATTTTCTTCTCGTCCTATGTCATAGTCCTATGTCATATTTTCAACCTCATCATAAGCCTGCCCTTGACATAATGATGCTTGGAGGTTGCTCTTGTGTCAGGTATCTTAAGCTAACCAACAGAATCCATTTGACACTCTGATTTAAATTCACCCAACAGATGGACAAATTAAACTGTTTACTGTTGATTGCTGTTGATTTCATCCAATGCTTCATCAGCAATGATTGAAAATTAAGAAGGTATTGTTGCCTTCAATGAATAACATGTTACAACTGCAAAGTTACTGTCAGAGCCACTGGAGGAGAACCGATCATGACCTAATACAAATGTGGTTACCCAGAAGAGGTTGGCTAAAGACAGGAGTTATGAGAATTCTGTAGTTAATATGAATATGGGTAATCAGAGGCCCAGGAAGTAACCACAAACAATAAAGTAAAAAAGACAGAGATAACTGAGTATAATTAGCTCTACACTAACTATTAAACTAGTGTATCATTGTGCATAATTGTTGCACAAGTATTGTAAAAGAATCTATTGTCTGATACCAGCAGTTCACTGGAACAGTTTATGATATTTACCTTTGCTAAGAACTCACTTTTCAACCCAGCCACAAATTGAGGGGTGTTGTGGTAGCCTTGATACAAAGTTGGGTAGTGAGATATAATTTGTATGTAAAAGGATCTTGTTGCAGCTCTGGTTGCCTGAGTAATAGAGGACAGGAGCCAGGAAGCGCTCACAGTTACAAAACTTGTTTTTCTTTTGCAAGCTGTATAGCTATAAGTTTATAATTAGTGTGATTCTCATGTATGAATGAATGGATATTGTGCATCTGTAACTAAAAGTGTATACTATTTTCTATACTAACTAGGGATTTTCATAATAATTGATCTTGGGCACCAACAATACAGGTGATGTACAGCATTGGTGCTAATGTGAAGCATTTGAAGAAAAACAAATAGGTGCTCTGAGGTGAGGGCACTCAGCCCCCTTGTGATAAATTGGGGTGGCTGAAGCTCCCCCACCCCTTGACCACTGTTTTCTCCACCTCTGTTTATGTACTAGCTAGTGACTGGAAATTGGCACAAATCTTTTGGTATTGCTGCTTGGAGTCATTTTGGAAGAAGTACAATCTGAATTCAGCCGAAAAGTGCAAATGTTGAGCTTTAGCTAATACAATACCGGTTTGAGCTTGACATTTTTCTGGCATCCATTTTTAAGTTTTGGTTAATCTATTATAGAAAATTCACTGTTTGAGCTACACCTATTGAATTTCTTGCATGACATTCCATGAGTTTTAGAGAAGTGACACACATACATGGTAGCTGTGAAAACAAAAACAAAATGGAATTACGCACTACTAGACACAGTTATTGAAAGCTCCTGTTTGGTGTGGCATAGCTACAAGGTATACTTATATATTTGGTATCAGTGTTGCCAGGAGAACATGTTAGGAATATCTATAAGGCCATACCCCTTCCTTTGTTCATGACAGACCAAAAAAATGCCAAAAATGGTACTTCGACAAAACAAACCCTTTGAGCTACAGACCTAAAACTTTATAAGCATACACACATGATTCTGGGAGTAACATAGATTAGGTGACCCCAGTTGGCCACACCTCTTCCTCCCAACATGTCAGGCTAAAAAAAGTTTGTATGTATATCTGCATGTTTGTGTATATCCACTTTATCTTGAAAGCACTATACAAAATTAAATCCACTCTTCAGTATAGACACATCCTACAGCAATCCCAAACTCGGGAAAAATTGGATTCCTGGAACAGCAAGGGTACTTACCTGAGTCACTATAATCTTTATTAAAATATGGTGTTTTAGACAAAGTAAAATGATTGTTTAGTTTCTCAGGCCTATTCATATCTCCTAATTTGGTAAAACCAATGAGTGTAAACATGAGTTTTTAAAAAAAATCCATTTTATGTCCCCCAAATTGTGAATATCCCCACCATTATCCCCACCATTCTGAGTGTTACTAGACCTGTGTGCCACAGAAATTTCTCTGGAAAATAACTGCAAAAAATTTCGAATAAAAAAAAAAAAAAACTAACAGAGAACAACCTTTCCTGAAGCATTAATTTTTTCTGCCATGCATACGAACTCACACAAATGCACTCACGAATACACTCATATATATATATATATATTTTTTATTTTTTATTTTTTATTTAAAAAATTTTTTTTTTTATTGAGTTCTACTCTGAGTGAAGCTCAAACTTAGTTACTCAAGAGCATATGTGGTTGCTTACCAGTTGCTTACAGTACCTTATATAAATAAAGTGTGTGGAATTTTTTATACTATTATGTTCATATCATTATGAAAGTTGGAGTCTTTGTTGAGAAATGAACATGTTTGTAATCTTTAAAATCATACCCAACCTCACTCACTATTACAACAACCCTTAGATTACATCTTGCAGCAGGTTTTTGAATACTTAGAGTACCAGTTTAATCATAATAAAAATTTATTCTAACATTCTTAGTTTAGTTACTACATCTAATTTTCCATGGAATTGTGCATTGCTGGACCTGCATTCTTTTAGCATGTTTTTTTTCCTACCTCATTATCATGTCTCATATTCCTTCTATGCCTATGATGCTCTATATTTCCCGGGCATCATTGACTAGCTTAACTGTCTTCTTGGTTTCTTCAGCGCCAGTTCACAGAAACCTAATGTGATCAAGTTTAGTCACTTTCCTACATTTATCTATATCATGAAAAACAGCACATTTATGCTAAACACAACTCACCATTATAAATTCTCTGAGATATCTTAAACCTTTATCACAGTCTTGTTTCATTTACATTTCAGTAAGAATTCTCATTCACCATCTTGTACACCCTCCATTGACGCCATTTTAAAGTAAATTGGAATTGTTTGAAATCTACACTATTGATGATTCCATGATGAAACCGGAAGTCGTGTGGAAGTGTGAAACCCATTCTAAACATGGATGAAACCAGTTCTACTATACAGTGTACAGTGTGGACACAAGTCAGTTATTCAAGAGCACATATAGCATTTAACCGTTGCTTATTACACATCATCTACACGAAGTGGGTGGAATATTTTTGATATCTTGTTCCAACAATTATGAAAGTTTGTTCAGTCTTTTTCTTGAGAAAACTAACAAGGTTATAATTATTACAATCAAACTAAACATACTCACTTTTGCCACATCCATTAGGTTACATCTTCATATATGTCTGTGAATACTTTGTTTGCCATTTTAATCGTTATAAAATTTCTTCTAACATACCTTATGTAGTTGCTTATGTCTAATTTTCTGTGGAATTCTTCATTGAAGGATCTGTATTCTTCTAACATGATTTCTTTTCTGCCTTATTTTCATGTTTCCTTTTCTTTCATTCCCTAAGATATTCTCTACATTTTCCAGGCACAGTTATCTTACTTCACTGGCTTCTTGGTATCTTCAGCACCAGTTCAAAGAGGCCTAATGTGATTAAGTTAAATCAATTCCCTACATTTATTTACCCCATAAAAATGTGCAACATATATAATAAACACTACTCACCATGACAACTTGTCTGAGAATATTGACTTAGATTTATTCTCTGTATTATTTATAACTTTTACAACCCATTAAGTTTTAATATAAACATTTTATAGCATGACTGAAGGACACCCAGATTTAATCAACAACACACAAATTAAAATTGAAAATGTAGAACATACACAAGGTAATTTATTAAATGCAAATAAAGTGAAATTGATGATTTTGTGTAGCATTGGAAATTGATAAATTGTTAATGCCTATTCCTGCTAATGCCTATTCCTGATAATCCCCTTTTTAATTCCTTATCTATCACCTATCACTGTCATATCTCATGTAAACAAAAGGAATAAAATCTAACGATTAGTTGTAGAAGACGTAATTAAAAAAATCTTGACATTAGTGAACAAATCATTCATTCTTTAATGCAGAATGGAAGATGAAATTGTAAGAGTAATTCTTGTCTTCAGCCTGTCTGTGGTGTCATCATATGCTGCAAGAGAAAAACCTCAAGCTGTAGAATATTCCATTTGGACTCTTGCCAGCAATAATTCTGAAGGTTATGAGTGTGAAAAATTTGACCAATTAATTGCGAAATGTAATACTTCACCATACTCAGTTACTGTGAAAATTTTTCACTGCATGACAGCAAATTCAGATATGAATCCAGTACTGGGACCTTGTCTCTACAATAGCAGTGTTGGTAAACCTTGCAATAAAGACCACTGTAATAATCCTATTTATTGGTATAATAAGATCACTACTAATTCCTCTACAAATATAAATACAGATATATGCGGCCCTTACAAACGTAAAGGATTAATGTGTGGACAATGTACAAAGGATTATGGCTTCCCAGTATACTCATATAGTATAACATGCACTTAGTGTAAGAATTATAGGTACAATTGGTTGAAATATATTGCAGTGGCTTACCTCCCACTGACTGTCTTCTACTTGATAATAATTACCTTCGAGATATCAGCCAATTCAGGCTTGCTGGTGGGATGTGTTACTATCAGTCAAATGATGGCAACTTATAGCCTGGTTCAGGTATACCTTGCAACCTATATTCTGAACACAACTACATCATTTCAAAAAAAAAAAAAGATTGCTGGTTTGTACTCCATTTGGAATCTGCACTTCTTTGGCAGTCTTTATCCTCCCTTCTGTCTCCATCCCAATATGACTGCTCTAGGTGTTCTCTCACTGGACTATCTAGTGGCGATATATCCCACTGTTGCTGTTATTTCTACTTACATTATAGTACAGAAGTTCAGCTATGTGTTTTGCCTGTCAGTGCATCTCAACAAATGTCTGCATCTCTTCATAAAAGTAGGGAATACTGGAAGTTCACTTATAAAAGCATTTGCAACCTTTATTTTTTCTTTCTTATGTCAAAATCCTCAACGTCACCTTCAACATACTAACACTAACATACCTTTACTCAATGAATGGTACCCATGGCCACCCACATGTGTATAATGACCCTCACATAGAGTCTTTGAGCAAACAATACTTGCCTTACTTCGTATTGGCTATTGCCATGAGCTTTGTTTGTCTTAAATTTTTTGCCTTTCCTTCTCATTTGTGTGTACCTTTGTATTAATTTTCATAAGTGCCTCAACTGGACTCAACTTCACACTTCCACACAACTTCCGGTTTCATCATGGAATCATCAATAGTGTAGATTTCAAACAATTCCAATTTACTTTAAAATGGCGTCAATGGAGGGTGTACAAGATGGTGAATGAGAATTACCTCAAGCCTCTGTTTCATAAATTCTTACTGAAATGTTGTATTTGTGGGTCTACCTCCATCGTTTTTCTGGCAAAAATATCATTTTTGGCTTTTTTTTGGACAGAGAAAGGGTATGGCCATATAGATGTATTCATGATGTTCCCCTGGTGATGATGATTCCAAAAATATATGGGTCATGTGTCCAAGCATGAATCATGGACACATGGACAGCAGACAGACTATTCACACTTTATAAAGTAGATAGGTAATCAACAGGCTTTAGAGTTCAGTAGCCAATTTGCCATATTTTCACTATTTTAATAAAATAGTGCAGAATTGCAATAGTATGTTCAAATGGAATCACAACATTAAACTTTTATACATTTCAAGTCTATTCAGATATTGTACAAATCAATATTTAGAAAGTATACACACTTGCATAATGATGAAAAAAAAACAAAAACACCATGCACACTTATATAACATTAATCCAAACAATTGGTATAATTCTTGAGCATGTATGTCCATTGCTGTGATGTATAGCAACAAAGAAATGTTAGAACCAATTTAATAATGATTAAACACAAACAAAGTATTCACAACTCTATTACACAGTGAAATTTATTGGATATTGCAAAAATAAGTATTGTAAAGTTTGATTGCTGTGATTATAACCATGTTTGTTTCTAAAAATAAGACTGAATAAACTTTCTTATTGAGATGACCATAATAGTATCAAAAACATTCCACCCATTTAATGCTGAGAATTTACAGTAGGAAACTGGTAAATGACCACATGAAAGGTGATGCAGTCCAGTTGATTCATTTTGGCTTGGAAACCTTCCAGTTGATCCAAAGGACGTACCTTGGAAGTTTCATAAAACTCTGTCCTGCATTTTTAAGATTGCATATGTGCACACAGACACAAGCACACACATATGATGGATGGACAGACACACATGTATGATGGATGGACAAACACACACGCAAGCACGCATGCACTCTACACACACAAAGTAAAGTTATATTAAGATAAGGGTAATATAGAGCTTTATTTCTTACTTTGTGTTAAGTAACCCTTAATTTTTTTTTTATAATTTGTGTGGAACAATAAAGTGTTAATAAAGGTGAATAATATAAAAAGTATATGCATTTGTAATCTTAATTAAATCTGAGTTACGAGTGACTAATTAGTGGAGTACTTCTTGACAATATTCAACTCTATTTGGGAGTGTATCATCATCGAGTTTTTGCTTACTTTATAATTCTTTGCTTCACCTTTTTAATAATTGTAGCTGGTAAGATGCCACCAATAAAGACAATCAATCCATACAATGGAAGAACAAGGAATACACTCTGGCTTAAAAATTGAATGAAGAATATCCACCATGCTGGAGTCACAATTGCTAAATTAATATATATATTGAACACGAGGAAAATATACCCAATAAATGTTGAACTGATAAGCATGAGTGTTGTCATATTGTGCCACTTATTCTTGTAAGGTCTGGCAATGGCAACTAGTAAGATAATTACCATCAAGTTGAGAGAAGCAGTTGCATGATATAGTTCAATTCCAAAGGTAGCCAGTATGAGTAAGTTGACGAATTGTGCCATCAAATAAATAGCTGGAAAAGAGCGCAGGTAGGAAGGTTTATGTTTGTAGCTGCCCTGGAAAGCATCCATAAAGATAGAGAGAGCTGGATGTCTCAGTCCTTTCCAGAAATGGAGGAACTTTTGGAAACAAGCACAAGGGTGAAAGCAAATGAGCAGGAAAGGCAGAAAATTGAAAACAAAGCTCATAACAATAGCTAATACAAAGTAAGGCAAGTGTTGTTTACTCAGATATACTGTGTGAGGATCATTATAGACATGTGGGTGGCCATATGTACCATTCATGTTGTAAAGGTATGTTACTGTTAGTATGTTGAAGGTGACGTTGAGTATTTTTACATAAGAAAGTAGGATGAAGGTAGCAAATGCTTCTATTAGTGAACTTCCAGTATTCCTTTCTTTTATGAAGATGTGCAGACATTTCTTGAGTGGCCCTGACAGGCAAGACACATAGCTGAACTTTTGCACTATAATGTAAGTGAGGACAACAGCAACCATGGGATATATTGCCATGAGATAGTCCAGTGAGAGAACACCTAGAGCAGACATGTTGGGATGGAGGCAGAAGGGAGGATATATACTGCGAAAGAAGTCTAGATTCCAAATTGAGTATAAACCAATGATAACTTTCAATATATAATTAAACCTTATATCCTGAATATTCAGCGCAATATATATTTGAACAAGGTTATAAGTTGCAGTCATCTGACTCATGGTGACATATCCTATCAGTAAACTTGAATTAGCTGATAACTTAAAAGTAATTATAATCAAGAAGAATGCAGTCAGCGGGAGGTAAGCCACTGCAATGTATTTCAACCAGTTGTACTTGTAGTCCACACACTTCACACATGCTAAGTTGTAAGAATACACTGATAAACCATAATCCTTTATACATTGTCCACACATTAATCCTTTACGTTTGTAAGGTCCACATGTTTCTGAGTTTAAATTTGTAGAGGAATTAGTAGTGATCTTACTATACCAAGCAGTATAAAAATCAAACTTGGCTCTGACGTGAGGCCTGCCAAAGGTGTTATTGCTATTGTAGAGACAAGGTCCCACTACTGGATTCATATCTGTATCTGCAGTCATACACTTAAGAAGTCTTACAGAAACGGAATATGGTGAAGTATTGCATCTCACAGTTTGTTGATCAAATCGTGCACACACACAATCTTCAGTATCATTCTTGGCAACAGTCCAAAGAGGACATTCTTCAGCTTGAGCTATTCCTCTAGCAGCATAGGATGACACCACAGACAAGGTGAAGACTAGAATAACTCTTACAATTTCTTCTTCCATTCTGTATCAAATAAATAAGTTATTCACTGAAATCAAGATTTTCAGAATAATATACTCTACAAATCATAGTATGTTTTTAATAACTTTGTTTATATTAGGTATGGGAAGGATAGGCAAGTTTTTTAAAAGGGGATTTTCTGGAATAAGCATCAAGAATTCACTTATTTTATAACATATTGAAATTTAAGCATCATTTCATAGTCTTTCAACTGTGTGTTGTAATTTAACTTTGAGAAGAAGTAACGATGCATTAATTTCCAGTTTTACATACAACCATCAATTTCAGTTCATTTGCCTTTATTTGACTTCATTGTGTGCCTTGAGAACAAGTTGTGTCTACATTTTTAAAATTTGAATGTGTTTTGTCAATTCAATGTGGTTTCCTTCAGGCATGTTATAAAACATTTATGTTAACACTTGATGGGTTGTAAAAGTTATAAATAAAGCATGGAATTAAGTCTAAGTGAAAATGAAGAAGTGGCAGTAAATGGTTTTCTCTCTCAATATATATACATACTATCTATACTATGAAGTGGGAATAATGTATTATTCTGTCTGTCTGTGTGTCAGAAATCATGCTGAATGGTTGAAGTTAGACCAACACACCCAATATATATTTAGAATCAGTGTCACTAAGGGAACGTCATGAGCATGTCTATATAAACACACCCTCTTGGTATTAAAAAAAGCCAAAATTTGAAAAAAAAAAAAAAAAAAAAAAAAAAAAAAGAAAGAAAGAAAAGAAGAAAGAATAGAGCTAGGCCCACAAACCCATGTATATTTAGAATCTGTTTTACCCGAGGAAATGTCATAAGCATATTTATATGGCCACACCCAATTTCTCTAATTCAAAAAAAAAAAAAAAAAAAAAAAAAAAAAAATGTACTTCAGCTGGAAAATAAAATGGAAGTGCAGGCCTTAAACTTGGGCATGTAGATACAGCTTGATTCTTGTGGATAACATGGGGTGGGTTCCATCAGTGTCACCAGGGGATCATCATAAGCATATCCATAGGGATACGCTCCTTCCTGTATTCAAAAAAAGAGCAAAAAATGATACTTTTGGCTGCTTAAAAATGATTGGAGCTAGACCCACAAACCCATATATATTTAGAATCAGTGTCACCAGGGGAATGTCATAAGCATACTTATATGGCCACACCCTACTTGTTATTCAAACAAAAAGCCAAAAATGGTACTTTTACCAGAAAAAAGAAAGTAGCTGCAGTCCAAAAATTTGGCATACAGACACACTTGACTCTGCAAATGACATGGGTCAGGTCCCATCTGGCCACACCTTTTCCTTTTTGTGCATAAGGCTAAAAAAATACAAAAATGGTACTTTACTTTGACCTAATCACATGTTCACTTTTGTTTTAAAAGTCTGCAACATATGCCATCAGAGCAGACATTTTCGTGAATACAGCCCACCAAAAATGGGTCAATAAACTGCCCATAAGGATGGTTTTTCGCTAGTTAAAATGAAGGCATTTCTAATTCACTGGCCATTAAAAAACATGCATATTATAGACACTAAGTAATAATTGTTAATAAATGATTCCTTGAAAGTTTATAATATGATGATTTTAGTACAATATGCAACACACCCAATGTGTTCCTTCCTGCTCGATTTATACCAAAGGAATTCAATAGTTTCATTCTGTGCCAATGCAGTGCATAAATTACAATATAAATAAAATCATATCATTAACTGAACTATAATCATCAGTAAAACAAGATATTCTATTCCACTGGTTAACTCTTGTACTAATATCATTGCATTGGCTGACCCATTTAAATTAGTTTGGGTTCATTTCTAGTATACCCACAATACACACATAAATATCTTCATGTTACTATATTCTCATTATTTATATATTTATCTCTGTCACAGGCCAGTTGAAAATGTCTGCCTAAGTAAAGAGAGAATAGAAATTAATTTGAAAATTTAAAAATGTTTATGGTGATCTGCTATACCTAAAAGGAAATTCCGACAGTGGCAATCCTAGTGTTGAAATTAGGACCAAGTCCCATCCATGGCTGCCAAGATTTTTTTTTGAATACAAATTCTAAATTTTAGCATTTTGAAGACGATATAAACATCTGTCAGGGCATGCTCTTTATAGGAATTGTTAACAGATGGTTTTTTTTTATGCTGATCAAACTGAACATGTTTATTTACTACATGATGAAACCTAAACTGCCCTATGGACGAGTAGTTGCTATTATAGTTATTAGTCAATAATCCTCCTAACATCTACAACTAAAGTATCAGACAGAACAATTACAAATGAAAAAAAAAACCACTGGATGTATTGCAAATTCACTACAGTAGTCACAAGAATTGACCAATTTCAAGGACTGTTCTCACCAGAGCTTTTAGAAGCAAGTGGCAAAGTCACTTGAGTGGTTGTTAAGGCCTGCAAGACATTATAAGAATGGCTGAGGAAGTAGTCCAGGAGAGTAAATAAAAAGTACCTCATGCCACTGTTTCATTAATTCCTACTGTAGATGCAATTAAGATTGATATAAAGGTTAAAGAAATGTCAGACAGGTCATCATGGTGTTTAGTGTTTAGCATAAATAGTGCTCATTTTCATGAGGTAGATAAATGCAGAGAAGTGACTAAACTTGATCAAATATTTTGTGACTTTGTAAATAATAGTATATACAAGAACAAAATAACATTAGAAGAAACTTTTATAATGATAAAACTGTCACAAGTACTCAGAATCCATGTACTGGATGTGGAAATTTAATGGTTCTTGAGTGGGCAATGTTAATTTTGATTGTGGAGCAAGTAACAATGTTAATTTCTCAAGAAAGAGGCTCTGAATAAACTTTCATTATGATATTAACATAAATGTATAAAAAAATTCCACCCTCTTCATGTAGGAAAGGTATAGTATGTGACTGGTAAATACACACATCTCTATTATATATTTTGGTTTGGGAGTATATTTGTATGTGTGTGTCCAGGCATAATGGCCCAGCCCTTGTACCAAAAGGAAAGAAAGCACATCAATGAATAGTTTTTAGCCAAAAAAAAAGAAAAGTAATTGAATGCCACCATCTATGGTCATAGCTATCATTGGTAGCATTATTTTCCCCCACCCCATCCCTAACAATATTAAAACACAACCACATCAAAAAAACACCAAAAAAGCTTGTTCAGCAGAAATGCTTACAAGAAGAAGCAGAGAAAGACACTTTTGCTTTTGGAAAGCTTCACCTCCTCTGGTGAGTTGTCTACATTTAGCTATTGAGTATAATAATATAAGTAGTAATAAGCTAAGATTTGCAATAATGATTAGTAATAGTATGGCATTGAATGGGTCAGTGATATGCCAATACTGAATTTTATTCTATTTTTCCTTTTAAAGATTTACTTTGTTAACCATATGTTAGAGCTATGATTTAATACTTTTATGTCAGGATTAAGGTTAGAAAGTTTATATATTTTTTAAATAAAAATTATTAAAAAAATTAATTTGTCTTCCATGATTTTGGTCCAAATGAAATACACCAACACTTTGGCTACTTCAGGTAAAAATGTTTTTCTTGAAATAAATCACATTTTGGTCATGAAGTTAAATATTGCACCCTTGGACTATATAGATTAGCACTTAAAGTAGAAATTACATGGCATCAACTGGAATTGAGAACTTTTGAGAATGGTGCTGAGCTGACTTGGTGAACCCAGCCCATTGGTAGTGAGAAAGAAGAGAAAAAAAACCCCAACAAACAATTGATTGATTGATAGTTTGGATAGGATTTTCATTTCACCTGGTTGAGTATTGGCCTCAGTTTTGATAAAAAAGATATATGGAAGCCAAATGAAGAAAATGTTCACAAAATTGGACCCCATGCTAGATATGTTAAGTTATTTTTGAATGGTGAAAAAATACTTCTGCAAAAGCCAGATATCAATTGCAGCTAGTCAGAAGGATCAAATCATCTGGTCTGATAATAGATTGGTGCCTGCCTAGAAATATCAAAGGAAAACAATTATACAATTTTTTTTCTATAATAAAAGGCTGTGAGATTTCTCCTAATTAATATACTTATCAATCCTAAAGAGGATACATTTCATGAATTAATGCATACTTTTTAATTTTTCACACATAGATATGTCAATAAAAATATTTAATTTTTTAAAAAATATTATGGCTTTAAAATTTTTTTATAGATATTTTGGATATATTTGGTAAATAATTATTTGAATATTTCACCATTTTCATTAAATAAAATTCCCAACTTTAGTGATGATAAGCTAATTATGTCGATTCTCTTTCTATATTTACAATGCTCTTTTCTGTGTCATGCTACCAGACTATAGAATCTGATAATAATCTTATTTAGTCATATTAACAATGTATTCTTTCTTGTTGTGACAGACATTATATATTATCACTTGATTTACATGCATTGCTGGGTAGAATGAAAATGCATATGTTGTAGCACATGAGTATAACCTGAAATGTATTTTATTTGATGGAGAATATGATCATGGCACATCTGAATTGAAATCAGTGGTGTCATTATCTCCCATCTTGTTTTGTAGATTCTTTAGTAATACTTTTTTTTTTAGATTTGAAGAGGGAATGTCAGTCTGTCATAGATGTTAAAATGTAATTTTTACCCTTATATATTAATTAATAAATTGCATCTTACATATTATGAGGACCAAATCAGTGCAAATAGTCTCTCCTATTGGATGTATCTAAAAAAATTCTCTCTCATGTGCCAGCTACATATTTTTTCGGCTCATTCAATCCTGGAGGTAGCCCCCCAAGTCTTGGCTATGCCCATGCCACCCCATGATGGGGAAAAACTAGAATACCATTTTTTCATGCATAATAATCTAAAAATTTGTCATTAGTTAAGCATAAAATTTTGGGTTGATATACAAGTCTGGGCTTCCCTCTTCATTCATTTTCTTTATTCTCTTTTCATTGTTTTTCTTTAATTCTTCAATGCTTTCTTCCTTCATTCCTCTAGCCTTCCATGCCCCTTTTTACTCCTGCTTTACTTCCTTCCCATATAGTTAATCCTTTATTTATGCCAACTTTTTTCATTGTTACTATGCTAACTAATTACACCAAAATTAATAACCTAAGTGAGTTCCAAATTGTAGGCAATCTAGATACCTGTCAGCATTACACCATGCCTCCAGAACAATATGACCTTTTTAAAAAAAGAGCAGGAATACTGCATGCCTTCTTATGAATTGATTATATTCCAATGAAATACAAGGTGTATAAATATTATCTGAGTGGCTTCTATAATATTTAATGTTGACATTTGCCAGTCAATGCCAGCTACATTTTGTTAGCCTATTATATATATATATATTTTTTGTTCATAAGTATGTATGTATGTGTGTCTAGGAAGAATGGCCAAACTCTTTCACCAAAGTGAATGAAACTTTCAGTGTTTACATCTGGCATACTGGGATGTTTTTAAGCCAAAAATTAGGTGTGGCTATCCTGTAGTGGAGAAAAAAAGGAAATCAATTCTAACCTGGGAAACTCTAACAAATGATCAATTTAGCCAAAAATTGGTCATTAGTTAAAGTCCTTGGGGGTATAAAAAAAAAGATAAGAAAAGGAATGATTAAGGCATAGGTTTACTAAGCGGGTAAATCCAGGGTTTGAATCCAGGACTGAACTCTTCCCAACCTTTTTTCTACTTTTTTATTCCATCTTATTTTTCCTTTTATCCTTCAATCCTTTCTTCCTTCTCTCCTTTCTTTTTCCCTTTCTTCTTCCCCCCTATATATATATCCCCTTTGTTTATGCTAACTTTGTTCACTGTTACTATGCAAACTAATAGCACAAAAAATAATAACCCAAGAAAATTCCAAACTTATGAATCTGATTGTTGGAATCTACCTTTCAGCATTACACCACACCTCCAAAAAATATTGAACTTTCTGAAAAACCAGTGGGAATGCTGGTTTGATGCCTACTTATGAGCTACTTTTATTTAAATGAAGTAGACTGTATAGAACTGGTGTTTTGAGTGGCTTGTATAATGTTTTATGTTGACATTGGAGCAGGCAATGCTGGGTATATGCTGCTAGTACTATATATGTACTTGAGCAACCAAGTTTAGACAAAATGATGCATTGGTATATAAATACTTCTATCAGGACAGATTAAGCATTTATTGTGAATTCTTCAATGGAAAATGGGAAAGTATTCAGAGGAACTTGAAATCTTTGACAGAAGCAAGGAAGGGGTAGAAGATATTTAAGGGCTACAAGTTGTAACCAGCAATATGAGAAGTTATTTCCTGGTCCAATTTGGCTTTTTGTGTAATTTAAGAGCAACAATACTGGGTATGTTGTGTTACGTTCATGTTTGTCTCCTGATTTAATGCTTCAAGGATCCATGAGATTTATTGCTTTCAATACATTTGTGTTTGTGCTTTCACATTTTCCTTAATAAAAAATTACCTTTGTGTCAATGACTCACCCAAAACATCATATAGTTGATATATTAATGCTTACTAACATGGAAAAGGATCAGAATGTGTGTGTAGTATCATTGCATTCAAAATTTTTGTATTAAATTTCTAGAAATGGTCCTTTTTGCACTTTAAAACCTATTAAACTTGAAGGTGGCTTAAACTCTACCTATCACATAGGATTATCTCTGGTGGCAGCATAAAACTGAGGAAACAGAGGCTTAAAATCCTCTTGACCTCCACACATGGTGGCATCAGTGTGCGTATCTTCAGTCATCCAAGAACAATAGCTAATTACTTAGTCACTAAATTAATATAGATTTAATTCTTGATTGTGATATCTACCATTGGTCTAAACCCTAATCGGTAGAATGAATACTAGAGGAAAGAAAAAGCTGGATGAAGAGCAAGAGCAGTACTTTGAATTGCAGGACAACCTTCAGTCTACAAGCTCTCCTATGACCACAACTCAGGGACAATTAGCAGATATCCTATCCCAACTAGTGGTGACTCAGAAGAAAATGGTACAGCAAAACCAGCAAATGGAAGAAACACTGATGCAGCTACAGGAAACTCAGTGGGCCAGGGAAAGGCAGCAGTATGAAAGGTTGGCTCAAATGGAAGCTGACAGGAAACAGGAAGAGAGGGAAGATGAAAGCATGAAGATGAGCGCTGGAGGATGCAGAGAAAATATTCTGATTCTTTGCAACTAACAGCAAGAAGGATTGAGACAATGGTTGATAGAATGGCAGATTCTTGTACCACAGTGCAGGAAGTTAAATAGATGGTGTCATTCAATAAATTGTTGTCCTTATCCCCTGCAGATGATGCATGGTATGTTAGGCTGAAGAAACCCACATCCTTGATAGAGGTGGCTAACTTGTTGGATGATAGGCAGACAGCTCGGAAAGAGAGACTCCACAACCACAGACCAGGATATGGTTGGGGCCAGCAGAACGATAAGATGCAACACTTAGAGCTAAAGCATCAAGGCAATCCATCAACAAGAAGATATACTCATCCTCCTCCACAACCTGAGTCTTGGGTACCCACCTGCTATGGATGTGGTATGAAAGGCCATAAAAAGCCTGATTGTCTAACCAAGGTGTCATTGATTGCAACTAACAGTACTCAGCCAGATATGTATGTACAAGGGATGGTAGGAAGTGAAGCTTGTTTGATGAAAATTGACACTGGGGCTACTATGACTGTTGTAAACTCTAGTTTGGTACAACCTGAACAATACACAAACAAAAACATGAAATTAACTGGGTTCAGTGGTGAGAGTAAACTTGTTCCCTTAGTAAAGGTTTGGTTGACTTTTGGGGAATATTGCATGAAATGTATAGTTCCAGCAGTAGAGAATTGTTCAGAGCAGGTGCTCCTTGGCATGGACCTTGGGTTGCTAGAGTACTTGTTAAAGTTGGAAAAAGAGCAGAAGGATGAGTGTAAATTATTGTTAACTAGAGCAGAATTCCAGAAAGAGGTTGAATTGAATAAGAGTGACAGAGAGGCTGACCTAGTTTCAGGTGCTGAGCCAATTCCCATGGATCAGATATTTGATTTCCATGATGAAGTATTCTCTGATGAACCTTTGCATTCTGATCAGGTGCAGACTGTGCCAGATGGTGCAGGTGAATTGTTGCCTATCCCTAATTTAGTACAGGATTAGGCAGATACTTAGCTGCTTAAAATGGAACAAGAGGAAGATGAGACCTTAGCAACCATTAGAGCTCAAGGGAATAAAAATGAGAGCTCAAGGGAATAAAAATGAGAAGGGATACTTTTGGAGCCAAGGGATATTGAGGCATTTACCGGAGGAAGAATCAGGCCAAATGAGAGACAGAATTGTTCTCCCTGTAGTAAGGAGGAGCCAAGTGTTACGACTTGCCCATAGCAATAGATTGGGAGGCCATTTTTCAGTAAGGAAAACAAAGACAACTATACAAAAGATATTTACATGGCCTGGGATTACCAAAGATGTACATAAATGGTGCAGTGCATGCCCAGATTGCCCAAAAGCTAGCAAGTCTAACCCTGCCAGGGCCCCCTTACAGCCACTCCCTGTGATTGGAACACCATTTTCTCGGGTGGCCTTTGACCTTGTAGGACCACTCCCTAGGACTTTGCGAAGAAATAGGTATTTGTTGACATGCATGTGTCTTGGATCTAAGTATCCAGATGCTGTTCCCATTAAGAATGTTGAGGCTACATCAGTGGCCGAGGCCATGATGGATATCTTTTCGAGAATAGGTTTACCAGCAGAACTTTAAACAGACTAGGGGTCAGTCTTTATGAGTAAACTTATGAAGCAGCTTTGCAAGTTGTGTGATATAAAGAAGTTAAAAACCTCTCCATACCACCCCCAAACAGATGGAACATTGGAAAGATGGCATGGTTCACTCAAACACATGCTAAGGAAGTGTAGTGAGCGACAGACTGAGTGGGACCTGATTTTAAAACATTTCCTCTTTGCTTACTGTAACTCTCCTCATACCAATACATATTTTTCTCCATTTGAAGTGGTCTATGGAAGAGCCTTGCATGGACCTCTGGAATTACTTCATGAGGATGGACAGATGGATGCATGCCTTCTAAGGATGTTGTGGATTGGGTCTATGACCTAGTAGATCATCTGGAGACCACCAGAGCAATTGTTGAGGAGAGAGAAGTGAAAGCTAAATCAGCCATGAAAAAACAGTATGACATTGGAACCCGAACCAGAAACTTTGCAGTGGGAGATATGGTGCTGATTCGAGCTCCAGAGATATGTGGAAAACTGGAAGACATCTGGGAGGGCCCATACAAGGTAATCAGACTAATATCGGATATCACACTGGAAATTGCAGTTCCATCAAGATTGACGAAGTGGCAGGTGGTACAAATCAACAGGATCAAGGCCTGGATAGCAACAGAGGCAGCAATTCTACAGGTGATAGTGGCTCAAGATGACGAGGATAATATATCAACTCTGACTAAAGACCACTCACTGAAAGAATCGCAGCAAGAGCAGATTGATCAGTTGCTACACAAGTACAAGGAGGTAGTGACAGAGAGACTAGGGAAGACAAAAAATGTATTATTACAAATCAACACTGGACAAGCTTCTCCTATACGTGCATATCCTTATCAGATCCCATCTGCATGGAAGGACCAGCTGTGAAAGGAGGTCCACTCATTAGCAGAAATTGGGATTCTTAAACCCTCCTTTAGCCCGTATTCCTCACCAATGGTTCCTGTACGGAAGCCTGATGGATCTGTCAGACTTTGTTTAAATTTTTAAAAAATTAATACTGTGACAACTCCAGACCCATACCTCATGCCCAGAGTGGATGATATGCTCACTAAAATTGGTAACGCTAAATTTCTAACGAAGATGGACCTGAACAAAGGATTCCATCAGATCCCACTTCGGGAGGAAGATCAGTGTAAGACAGCATTTTGTACTCCATGGGGTAAGTGGCAATATACAGTCATGGCCTTCGGGTTATGCAATGCACCTGCAATTTTTCAACACTTAATGCATATTATTCTAGCTGATATTTCATCATTCGCTAATGCATACATGGATGACATTGTTATATTTAGTAATAATTGGGACAAGCACTTAATCCACATTGATATAGTTCTGAACAGATTCCAGCAACATGGTCTGACAATGAAACAAGGCAAATGTCAATGGGGATCTACCAATATTGAATTCCTTGGACATGTGGCAGGAGATGGTCACATCTCAGTACCGGATTGTAGAGTGCAGGCAATCAGAGATTACAAGAAGCCGGTCAATCAGACAGATCTGAGATTATTCCTGGGTATCACAAGATATTATCGGCGTTTTATCAAAGATTATGCCCAGCACTCCATCCATTTGACGAACACAACACGAAAATCTGCACCTGTTGAACTTGTATGGTCAGATGAGATGTACAATGAGTTTTTATATTATTGCAATGTTCTTGCTGATACTTGTTCTTTGATTGTTCCCCAATATAGTGATACATATGTATTACAGACAGATGCTTCTGTTAAGGGTATCTCAGGCATTTTGAGTGTAATACAGGACAACAAGGAGTTGCCGGTTGGATTCTACTCCAGGAAGCTAACCGCTGCTGAACAAAACTATGCAGCAATTGAACTTGAGGGTTTGGCGGTGGTGGCTGCAATTTTACAATTTGAAGTTTACCTCATTGGAAGACACTTTGTGGTACAGACAGACCATAGAGCACTGACATTTCTTGACTCTGCTAAGCACCTCAATCCTAGGCTAACCAGGTGGTGTCTACGGCTCCAGTAATTCACCTTTACTGTAAGGTATAGACCTCTCAAACAGAATATTAATGCTGATGCCCTTTCAAGACAGGCATGGATTGACAGTGGAGGACCACTGCATTCTACGGGGAGGGGAAGATGTAAGGACCAGCCTCCAACCAAAGAGACAGAGAAGCATCCAGACAACAAGCTTTCCTAATTAGCAGCTCCATAAATTATAATGACATTAGAGTGTGGGCTGGACCCTTAAATTAGTTATTGTTAGGCAACCATTTAATTTAATGCCATTACTTATGTCCATTGAATGTTAATCAGTTTGTGTGTAGTCACTTATAATGTTGTTATGTGTTTGCATTCTTATTTTTATGTCATCTTTGATGTGGCTCAACCCACCAGGAGTTTCTACTTAAGGGAGCTCCTGAGTGGGAGAGCCAGATTTTCCCTAATGTGCATTTAAGTGATATAGTTTAAAACTTTTTAAACTTGAAGGTGGCTCAAACTCTACCTAGCACATAGGATTATCTCTGGTGGCAGCATAAAACTGAGGAAACAGAGGCTTAAAATCATCTTGACCTCCACAGGTACTATGAGAAACCCTTCTATATATATTATAAAGTGTAAATAGTCCATCTGTTTGTACATCTGTGTGTCAGTGATTTACACTTGAATGGTTGAAATGAGACCCACAAGCCCATATATGGTTAGAATCAATGTCAGCAGGGAAACATTATGTGCATGTCTATATGGCCACACCCTTTTCTGTATTTAAAAAAGAAAAAATGGTAGATTTGCCAGAAAGTAGAATGGAGCTACTGGCCTAAAACTTTGGTATGCGAACACAAGTTGACTCTGCAAATAACATGGGATTGGTCCCATCAGTGTCTCCATGGGAAGGTCATATGCATAGTTATATGGACACACCCCTTTTTATATTTGAATAAGAAAAGTCAAAATTCTACTTTCCTTAACCAAAAAAAAAAAGAAAAAAAGAATGGAATTAGACCTACAAACCCATATATTTAGAATCAGAGTCACCAGGGGAATGTCAACCATATCTATATGGTCACACCCCTTTCTGTATTCGAACAAAAAGCAAAAATGTTGCTTTGTTAATAAAAAGGATGGAGCTACAGACCTAAAACTTGGCATGCAGACACAACTTGACTCTGTGAATAACATGGGGTGGGTCTCTTCTGGCCAGACTTTTTCCTCTGTATGCGAGGCTGAAAAAGTCAAAAGTGTTTCTTTAAAAAAAATATTAACCTGATCAAATGTTCACTTTTGTTTTAATAGTCCACAACATATGCAATATAAAGCAGACACTTTCATGACTGCTACTGCCCACCAAACCACCAAAGGTGGTTTGGCAAACTGCCCATACGATGGTTTTTTCCTGCCAGTACATATATAAAGTCTTATCTCTGTAGTCTCTATGTCTTTCCATAGCACCTTTATTTATGAGTTAAACCCATGAACCCATATATTTTTTTGGAATCAATGTCTCCAGGAGAACATCTGAGTACCTATATATGGACAATACCAACTACTGTGTTGATGTCAGGACAAAAAATGCCAAAACAGTGCTTAAAAAAAAAGGCCTAAAAAAAATCCATGGCTCAGTAATAAAGCACAGGTCTCCCAAGCTGAAACGCAGTGGTTTAAACCTGGCTAGATTGATCCCCCCCCACCCACTCTTTTTTTTTTCCATTTTTTTTCTTCCATATTTTCTTGATTTCCCCTTCCTCTTCCCCCTTTTTCTTCCCTTATTATCTTCCTTTTATAATTTTTTCTTTATTTTTGCCACTTTTTTTTCAATATCTCCCATGGCTCAAATATTTAAATGTTGATTTGCTATTGGTTGAGTTAATTTCTTACATGTAGAGTACTGGTCTTAGTAGGAGGAAGCAAAATTGCTACATACACCCATGTATTTGCAATTGGGTGACTAGTCATTGAATTATCTAATAATGTGTGATATTGTCATCTCAATTGGTCTTATTTCAACCTATTTAAACAAGGCTGATCTCTGGAGAATGTGGAGTTGTCCTGAGCAGCATTGACACAAAGAATAAATTTTGGGAACAAATTGGGAGGGAAGAGGTCTGATTGGGAAATTGCAAAAACTATCATATTGTAGTAAATTTTCAGCAGGAGTCAAGGATTTCACATAAAATTGAACCATAGCCAGCTACCCATGCAGGAGAAGATGAGATTGGAAGAGAATGCCTTCAAATTTCTGAGGAAGGTATTCATAAGGCTGAAGAAAGAATTGAGCTCCATACCAAGACTGCTCCATTCGAATTACCACTATTTTGCAAGCTAACCTGGAAGAGAATATGTGTCTACAACCTTTCTATAAGATGTTTCATCCCAGGAAGAACTGGAATTTAACTGCCCCATGATCAAACAGCTGGCCTGGTACACCACCAGCACAGAGAATTTCTGGCTGGATGTGCATTCATGCAAGGATCCAATGGGGAACTTTCCAATCCAACTGTTCAACCTGGGTGTGCTGAATATGCTCTGTCTTCCAATTTAGAATCTGGATAAGTGGTGCCTAAGGCAAATGTTGAAGCTGTGATCTGAAGGAAAAGCTGTAATATGTTCCAATATAAAATTGTAATGTGTGGTTTAAAAGAGGTGGTGATAAAATCTAGTGATTTTGAACTGAAACCATCTGGTAACATTGGTCTTGGGTCATGGATTTTTGTAATAATACTTCTTTGAATGAAGTGGGGTGAATTATATTTGATGGTATACCCTCTACTCAGTGTAGTCATTCCAATTTAAACCTCTTTCAATAGGATTGCGAGGCTGTAAATGCCAAAAGTGGTGCTTGGACAACTCTTGGACTTAGGCTGGGTTACACTTGGCCACACCACACTCCTACTAATCAAGCAACCATAAAATTATAACCCATACTTTAGGTTAGGCATATCCTACACAGTGGATGGTTTTAACCACAAAAAATTGTATGAACTGACCGTATTTCTTCCTATGGGCATGCCAGGTTAAAAATTCGCAAAATGATGCAATCTATTTATGGTACCTATGGACGGTTAAAATCATGGAAATAGATACCTAGAATTATTTAAACAACTTGAATCTGGTAGGGAAATGGTTTTGGAAACACTAGACCACACTTTTTCCTGTGGGCATGTCATTATATCTCGGGCAATGCCAGGTATATGCTGCTAGTCCAATATATAGATAATAGTCCTCTGAACATCTACAGCTATAATTATTAGAACTGCACAATTACAAGTGAAAAAACAAACAAATGGTGGATGTAATTGTAAATTCACTATAATAGTCATAACTGACTATCTTCAATTATTATTCTCACCAGAGCTTCTAGAAGCAAGTGGCAAAGTGTCTTGATTGGTTGTTAAGGCCTGCAAGACATTATAAGGGTGTCAAAAAAGGAAATACAGGAGAGAAAAAACCCCCCCACTATCTCATGCCACTCATTCATTAATTCCTACTGAAGTGTTGTAGATGCACTTAAAATTGGATAAAGGTTGAAGAAATCTCAGACAAGGTATCATGACATTTAGTGTTTAGCATAAATGGTGCTCATTTTCTTGGGATAGATAAATGTATGGAAGTAATTAAACTTGATCACTTAAGGCTTCTGTGAACTGGCTCTGAAGAAACCAAGAAGACAGTGAAACTAGATAACTGTGCCAGGAAAACATAGAGAATACCATAGGGATTGAAGGAATATTGAACATGAAAATGAGCTAGAAGAATACAGATCCTGCAATGCACAATTCCATGGAAAATCAGACATAAGCAATTGCATTAAAGAATTTTAAAAGAAAAATTTCATGATGATTAAACTGGCACACAAAGTATACTTAAACATACTGAAAGATGTAACCAAATGGGTGTTGCCAAAGTGAGTAATGTCAAGTTTGATTGTAATGATTATAACCATGTTTGTTTCTCAAGACAAGGACTGAACTAACTTTCAAAATGATAGGAACATAATAGTATCAAAACATTCCATCCACTTCATGTAGGTGAGGTACTGTAAGCAACTGGTAAACTACCACATATCCTCTTGAGTAAGTACGTTTGAGCATTCATTCAGAAAAACGTTTGAGCATTCATTCATAAAAACGCAACTTACTGAAGGTTTTTTGGTCTGGCCTTTTGCCTCCAGTACTTATGAGAACTAGTTCAGTTTGCTTAATCTTATGCACATGGTGGGAGCAGGGGGGTGGGGGGAGGGGTAGGGGTTGTCGGGGTGGGGACTTTATGTGGCATTTCTAAAGTAAATATTATGAACAAACCTCTAGTAATCAGGAATAGGCAACCTTAAACTGTCCTTTAGTATTCACATAGTTTATAATTCTTCACTGTCATACATCTGTGGGGAGAGGGGGGGGGGGGGGTAGCTGTTTCATGGGGCATTGCCCACTTCCAAAGTAAATATAAATGCTCTTCTAGTATTAGTGTCTTTGAACTTCCTGTGTGGTGTGTGATCACAACTTCCTCTTGAAATGTCCTTTGGAATTCAGATCCAGATTACAACTTTGTGGTTACTTATGCACAGGCAAGTTTACTTAGTGGACCTACACCCTAGCTCTAGCTCTAACCACATTCTTCTCAAACTGGGCCAGTGGTCCTGTGAGCAACACCTGAACATTTCAGGGTGATTCATCCATGTATCTGGGAGGAGAGAACAGACACACACTATATGCATTATAGTAATATATGAGTGCATATGTGCATGTATGTGTGTGTGTGCTTGCATGTGTACATATATTTAAAAGTATGTGTGTTTTGCATATATGCATGTAGTTTTATATCGTTTGATTTTGATAGGGAAAATTTAGCAGAAAAGGTAAATGCTTCAGGCAGGGATGAACACAAATTTTTTTCTGTCTAATTTTTATTATTATTATTTTTTGTTGAGATTTGCAGTAATCTCGGACATAATCAAAACTAAATTTCACTAACTTACATTGTGTAAGTGAGAACTTGGCAAAGGATGAATGAAACAACTTACATAAATCTATTTGTGTTCTTAGACTTGGTGTTGGCATGATATACTATCAGAATGGGCATGGTATTGCAGTGGTTTATGAATACTATTGGAGTGGGTGTTTTGTTGAATATGTTTATAATTACTATTGGAACAAATTGTGCATTCTTCATCACCTTAATGAGTTATGAAGAGTTTCAACAGGGGAAAGATACATTGAACTTCATATATGTTTCATGCTACCCTGACATTTTATAAATCAAAAATTATGGAACTACAACACTTACATAATGATAAGGTAAACCCCATGTACATCTACATGACATAATAGAGACATGCATTACAATACGATCAAATATTCTTCGATATTGTAAATAAAAGTATATACAAGAACAAAATAATGTTAGAAGAGAGTTTCATAATGATAAAACTGTCACAAGTACTCAGAATCCATGTACTGGGTATGATAATTTAATGTTTGCTAAGTGAGTAATGTTATTTCTCACAAAATTGACTCTGAACAAACTATATTATGATATTAACATAATTGTATCAAACATTCCATCCTTTACATGTAGGAGAAGTATAACATTTAACTGGTAAATAAACACATCTCGTATATATATTTTGGTTCATAAGCATGTTTGTATGTGTGTGTCCAGCCGTAACAGCCAAGCCCTAGGACCAAAAGGAACGAAAGCATACTGATGGATAGTTTTCAGCCAAAGAAAAATTGAATGCCACCATCTATGGGCTTAGCTACCATAGGTAGCATAACCCATTCCCTACTCCTAGCAATGATAAAAAAAAACCACACAAAAAATACACTGAAAAAGCTTGTTTACCAGAAATGCCTACAAGAAGTAGCAGAGAACACTCTTTAACTCTTAGAAAGCAACCTCTGCTGAGTTTTCTACATTGCTAGGCATTGAATGGGTCAGTGGTATACAAATGCTAGATATTATTTAGTTTTTTTTCAAGATTTAGCAGGCTAGCCATAGGTTAGGGCTATGAATTATTGCTTATATGTAAAGAATAGGGTTAAGAATTTAATTAAAAAAAATTAAAGTATAAAAGAAATTTTTTTTCTTCTTCCATGATTTCAGTCCAAATGAAATATTCTAACTTTTTTTCAACAAAATGTTAAATATTTGGCTACTTTAGTTAAAGTTCTTTTACTGTAGATAAATCATGAAGTTAAATATTGCACCCTTGGACTATATACATTAGAACTACAGTAGAAATTGTATGGCATCAACTGGAATTGAGAATGGTGCTGAGCTGACTTGGTGAGTCCAGCCCATTAGTGGTAAGAGGAAAGAAAGAAGAGAAAAAAACAATAACCAAGACTGATTGATAATGTGCATTGAATTTCTATTCCATCTGGTTGAGTATTGGCCTCTTGTTTTGATGAAAAAGATATGTGGAGGCCAAATGAAGCAAATGGTTCACAAAATTGGACCCCATGCCAGATATATTCAAGTTCTTTTCGAATGGTGACAAATGCTTCTGCAAAAAAACTAAAATATCAATTGCAGCTATTTGGAAGGATCCAATCATCTGGCTGATAATGGACTGGTGCCTGCCTACACAAAACCAAAGGAAAAGAATTATACAAGTTGTTTCTATAATAGAAGGCTGTGAGTTGTTACCTAATTAATATACTTGTTTATCCTAAAAGAAGATATGTTTCCTAACTTAATGCATATTTGCTTTAATTTCACACACAGATATGTAAATAAAAAGATTTAATTTTTAAATATTCTGCCTTTTAATAAATAATTGTGAAATATTTTGGGTATTTTTGGTAAATAAATATATAAATACTTCATCATTTTCATTCAATAAAATTCCCAACCTTAGTGATGATAAGCTAACTCTATTGATTTGCTTACTATATTTACAGAGCCCTCTCCTGTGTCAGGCTAACAGACTACAGAATCTGTTTCCAATCTTATTCAGTTGTATTAACAATGTATTTCTCCTTGTTGTGATAAACATTATATATTATTACTTGATTTACATGCATTACCTGGGTAGAATAAAAATGCATATGTTTCAGCACATGATCATAACCTGAAAATGTATTATATTTGATGTAAACTATGATGGTGGTGCCGTTATGTCCCATCCTGTTTAGTAGATCTTCAGGAACACATCCTTTTTTTTTTTAATTTGAAGAGGGAATGTCAGTCTTTCATAGATATGTTAAATTGTATTTTTTTTCTTTATATATTAATTGACAAATAGCATATTGTACATGAAGACAAAATGAGTGAAAGTAGTCTCTCTCATTAGATGTATCTAAAAAAAATTCTCTCCCATGTGCTAGCTACATATGTGCTTGGCTCATCCAGTCCTGGAAGGAGCACACCCTCATCAAGTCCTGGCTACGTCCAAGCCACCCCATGATGGGGAAAAAGAAATTGCATTTTCCCTAGAAAAATTACCTAATTGCTCATTAGTTATGGTGTAGTAACCAAGGCCAGTAAAGAACCTTATTCTTCATGATACCCAAAGCAGAAGTAAGACATTTTCTACTATATATATTGCTGATGACCTACCTTCCCCCTCCATGAAAACTAATGATGTAATTCCAAGAAACATTGGCATCTGAGAAAAGCATTAACTATTACTCCTACCCCATTAAACTTCATAATAAACGCCTGCATATAAATCATATACATATTCACCATGATGACTTACTATGAAACCGAGGCACGGATGAAACTTCAAATACTCAATTTGAATATATGCATTAATGTAATTATACAATTGACTCATGTTTATAATACCTGATAATTATTTTCAAGCTTGTATTCCTACCTCCATCTTCTGTCATTTTTCCCTTGTGAATAGAAAAGAAACAGGAGAGTTATTTTTTTGACTTACCATTAAGAGTAATGGAGGAACTACTAAGATAACTATTTCACTAGCATATAATAATTACCATGGTCTAATTACCGTGGAATAATTACAGTGGAATAATTACAGTGGTGTAGGATGGGCCTACCATGAGGTGTGGGTCAGGAGGACAGTGTAGCCAAGTGTGACCCAGCCAGTGTCCAAGGGTTATCCAGGCACCAAATAACTTCTGGCATTTTCAGCTTCACAAACTCACAGGAAATGGTTTAAATAGGATAAAACTACAGTGAGTGGAGAGTATCCAATCAAATTCAATTCAAACCTCTTCATTACTGAAATATTATTGAAAATGTCATGACTCAAGACCAGTGTTATCAGATGGTTTCACCTCAAAGATCACTACCTTTTAACACTATCTTTTTCGGCTATCGAAAAATCACTACAAAAACACAAACACCGATTATTTACACCACACATTACAAATTTATATTGGAACATATTACAGCTTTTCCTTCAGATAACTGCTTTAATATTTGCCTTATGCGCCACTTATCTGCATTGAAATAATAGAAGATAGAACATTTATCAGCACACCTAAGAAGAGCTTTTGGAATGAAAATTCCCCCTTGGATCTTGGTATGAATGCACATCTAGCTAGAAATTATCTGTGCTGCTGGTGTCCCAGACCAGCTCCTTCATCATGGGGCAGTTAAATCCCAGTTCTCCCAGGGATGAAACATCTTATGGAAAATATTGTGGACACAGATTTTCTCTTCTTGGTGTAGTTTGCAAGTATAGTGGCAATTAGAATGGAGCAGTTTTGATAAAGGGTTTCATTCTTTCCTCAGCCTTATGATTACCTTCTCCAGAAATTTGGATGAATTTTTCCCATCTCATTTTCTTCTACAAGGGCAGCTGGCTATGGTTCAATTTTATGTGAAATCTTTGACTCCTGCTAAATATTCACTATGTTTTGAAAGTTTTGGGAATTTCCAAGTTAACCATTTCCCTTCCAATTTTCCCCCCAAATTCACAACTTGTGGCAACATTGCCTAGGATAAATACAAATTTTCCAGAGATCAGCATCCTTTAAATAGGTTGGCATCCGAAGGATTAAGATGACAATATCACACATTAATAAGAATTGAATGATCTGTCACTTAATTTAAATTACATGTGTGTATATGTATGTGCAAGTATGCTTCCTCCTACTCAGGCCAGTACTCTACATATAACAAATCAAATCAACAAATAGAAAATAAACATTAAAATATTCCAGTCATGGGAAAAATGGAAAAAAATGGCCAAAAAAGAAAAAGAAAAAATAATAGGAGGAAGAAAATATAGGAGGTAAAAGGGGAAGGGGTAAACACTGGTAAAGGATGGTGCCTTAGTACTACGTGAGGTATGATCAGTTAAAAATGTTCACAACAATTGTTGCCATAGAGTGTGCTGCTCTTACAAAGTCAATTAATTTGAGGAGGGAGCACTTGCCAATTGTCCTTAAACCTTTCCCCTACCCCCCCCCCCCCCCCCCCCCTCCCTCCCTAGATCCACCACTTATGTTCAGTGTTTTCACCTGGTAGACTGGGGATGGTTTTAAACCAAATCTAGCTTGAAAAGTATCAAGCATAACCCACTGGGTATATAATGTGCATATCAAGTATAATAAGTGTACATACAAAATGTACTAGATGTATTTTGCGAATTTTTCATATTTTTCGTATCTGAGGAAGTGTCAAAAGAATAACAACAATAAAGATACTTTTAGATCCTCTGATCTCCACAAGAGCTTGTAGGTAATAATTGGGTGTCACTCTCCCCAGATGGGGCAAAATAGGAATTCAATTTTAACCTGGAAGACTAACAAATGATCAATTTAGCCTAAAATTGGTCATTAATTAGTCTTCCAGGGGGAAAAAAAGGAAGAAAGACTACAATATATCATAGTTCAATGGACAAGACACAGGTTTACTAATGGGGTAAATCCTGGGTTCAAATCCAGGACTTAACTCATTTCCCCTTTTTGTTTCTTTCTTTATTATTCCATCTACCTCTGTTTCCTTTTATCCTTCGATCCTTTCTTCATTCTTTCTTTTCTTCTTTTTCTTTTCTTTTTTCCCTTTCTTCTTTTCCCCTATATTTATCCTCTGTTTATGCTAATTCGGTTCCCTGTTACTATGCAAACTAATTGCACAAAGAAAAAAGTAACCCAAGAGAATTTCAAACTTATGAATCTGATGGTTGAAAATTTACCTTTCAGTATTACACCATGCCTCCAAAAAAAAAAAAAAAATTGACCTTTCTGAAGAAAGAAAAAACAGTGAGGATGCTGCTGGATGACTACTTATAAGCTTTTCTATTTAAACAAAATAGAAGGTCTAGAAATGGTGTTGGGTGTGGCTTATATGATGTTTCATGTTGACATTAGAACAGGCAATGTCCGGTATATGCTGCCAATACTATATGTGTACTTAAGCAACCAAGTCTAGACCAAATGATGCATAGGTATATAGAGCACTTTTAGTAAAACAGATTAAACATATCCTGTGAATTCTTCGATGGAAAATGGAAAGTTATTGTCTACAAGTTGTAACCAGCAATATGAGAAGTTACTATTTTTTGATTCAATTCAGTGGCTTGTTGTTGTTGTTGTCTAAGAGAAACAATATTGGATATATTATATTATGTTCATGTTTATCTCCTGATTCAATACTTCAAGGATCCAAGAACTTTATCGATTTCAACACATTAGTGCTCAAGCTGTTACGTTTTCTTCAATAAACTAGTGATCGTTGTGTCAACTCACTCCAGACATCATACAGTTGTTACATTAATGCTTGCTAACATGGAGAAGGATCAGAATGTGTGTGTAGTATCACATTGCATCCACAATTTCTGTATTAAATTTCTGAAAATAGTCAAATTTGCATTCTAGTGGGCACCTACACACATTCTTTGTAGGGAGAGATTGTATTGTCAAGGAAAGTACATTATTAAAAGTGTGTATCCAGGTCCACTAAAGCCTCTTGGAACAATAGATATACCAGACTACCACCATACATATCACAATAATAAATTTTCTTTTGGGATGTTCTGTAAGAAAATGTATGCTGTATGAACTAGTTCTGCTTCTGTTATATGTTGATGTAGATGTGGATGGATCACTTGCACAATCTGATGTAAAGCATAATAACTGAGTAATCTTACATGCTACAAGCTTCCTTATCAGCATTCTCAGTTCCATGATGAACACTATCCACCAGTAATGTATCCCATCATACAGAGTTAGCACATTCAAATTCCAAAGACCATTATGGTTTAATTGCTAACATATATAAATTAATGTAAATCTCTAAGTTCACTGGGCCTTATAATTGATAGTTCAAGGAAAGTTTATGTGTGACCATGTAACTGGAATGATTATCATCTCTGAAAAAATCTGCCTGATGGGTGGATTTTTTGGTCAGCCTTTGGCCTCCTGCAGTAATATTTCTTTTCAGATGGCATCAGATGGCATAATGTATTAGCAATTATACAGGGTTAATTGTAGAGCTTTTCTAAATGAATGCTGGCAGTGCATTGTAGTGCATACAATACAATCCTGCAACATTATATTTCCTCCTCTTTTTTAATATAGCTGCTCCATTTGTCTTCCTAAAATGGCCATTTATGGCAATTTAGCATGCCACACACAATGAAAGTCAAATCAATATTACCTAATCGACTCATGACACTTCCTGTCCCCCATAATGAAACTCAATCTATGCACTCCCAGTGCTACCCCAAATAGAAATATCATGGTAATTGGAATACCTGTTTTGGAGGAGTAGCATTACTTACAGACAAGAGACACTTACAAACTGTATATAGTGAGATGGTAATAATATATATCAATTAAAAAAAACAAAAAAAAAAACAAATGGAAAAGGAATTAATAAAACAGGTGGTGGAAATAGGAAAAATAAAGGGGGAAAAGACAAGTCCAGGATATAAACTGCCAAATTTAAGCTTGGGTAACCTGTGCCTTAATCAATTGGCCATGGTTTCCTAGGATTATTTTTTCTTTAGATATGGAAACATTTGAATTTCATTTTTTTTCCTATTACAAAGCATTCTTAAAGACAAAACTCGATATATGCACTCCAGGTGCTACCTCAAATAAACTGTAAATTAATTGTTTAACAATTGGAACACCCATTTGGGATGAGTAGTACTACTTATGGAAAAATAGTGCAAATCATATTTAATTAGATTTTTTATTACAATATTTATCAATAACAATTGACACTCAAGTACATTACCTAAGCTAATCGACTGTTTACTTGACTTTTGATATGAAGGGGGGGGGGGGGAGACAGCTTGGAGGGAGGTGGGGGAGAGATTCTTTTCTTCTCCCCCACCTCCTCCCCCACTAGATAAAACCCATCCAGCCAATTAGGAGACCAAGTACATATATTCAGCTGTATTTCTACCTTCATTAAGAAAGTTAACCTTGAAGTTTGTTATTATTGTTATTTTAATATATAATACAATAAAAAATTTTAATAATGGTGGATGAATACAATAAACATATATTTTAATAAATATTAATTAAATTAGAGTTTTAGTGACTAATCAGTTAAGTGTCTTCATGACAATATCTATTTGGGAGTGTAACCACATTATTTTGAGTTCTTTTTCTTCATAATACTTTGCTTCATCTTTCAATAATTTTTGTTCGTATAATTCCACCCATGAAGAAAATCAGTCCATATAATGGAGGCACTAAGTATCCACTATAGCTTAAATATTCAATGAATTGTAGCCATCTTGCTGGGGTCGCAATTAATAAATTAATATATATATTGAATGAAAGACAAATGTAAGCAATACAAACTGAACTGAAAAGTGTGAGTGTTGTCACATTGTGCCACTCACTTTTGTAAGGTCTGGCAATGGCAACTAGTAAGATAATTACCATCAAGTTGAGAGAAGCAGTTGCATGATATAGTTCAAATCCAAAGCTTAAAAATATCAATAAGTTGTTGAATTTTGCCATTAAATAAATTGCTGGAAAAGAGCGCAGGTAGAAAGGTTTATATTTATAGCTGCCTTGGAAGGCATCCATCAGTATAGTGAGAGCTGGATGCCTCAATCTAGTCCAGTTGAGGCACTTCTGGAAACAAGCAAAAGGGTACACACAAATGAGCAGGAAGGGCAGAAGATTGAAGACAAAGCTCATGGCAATAGCCAACACAAAGTAAGGCAAGTGTTGTTTGCTCAGGTACTCTGTGTTAGGGTCATTATACACATGTGAGTGGCCATATGTACCATTCATGTAGTAAAGGTAGGTTGGGGTTAGTATGTTGAAGGTGACGTTGAGAATTTTGACATAAGAAAGAAGAATAAAGGTTGCAAATGCTTCAATTAGTGAATTTCCTGTATTCCCTTCTTTTATGAAGATATGCAGACATTTTTTGAGTGTCCCTGACAGGCAAGACACATAGCTGAACTTCTGTACTATAATATAAGTGAGGACAACAACAAGCATGGGATATATCGCCACCAGATAGTCCAGTGAGAGAACACCTAGGGCAGACATGTTGGGGTGGAGGCAGAAGGGAGGATATAAGCTGCGAAAGAAGTTCAGGTTCCAAATGGAGTGCATACTAAGTAAAAATTTAATCATATAATTTTTTTTATTCTTAAAATTTATTAAAATATATTCTTGAAATAGATTATAGGTTGCCAACATTTGACTGATAGCAACACATCCCACCAGCAAGCCTGAATTGGCCGATATTTTTATGGTAATTATGATCAAGTAGAAGACAGTCAGTGGGAGGTAAGCCACTGCAATGTATTTCAACCAGTTGTACTTGTAGTCCACACATTTCACACATACTATGTTGTAAGAGTATACTGGTAAGCCATAGTCCTTTATGCACTCTCCACACATTAATCCTTTACGATTGTAAGGTCCACACACTTCTGTATTTATATCTGTAGAGGAATTAGTTCTAATCTTCTTATACACATTGGTATAATAATCAAGGTGAGGTTCTCCAATACTTAAATCATTATTGTAGAGACAAGGTCCCACTACTGGATTCATATCTGAATCTGCAGTCATGCAGTAAAAAACTCTTACTGAAACCGAGTATGGTGAAGTATTACATCCAACAATTCGTTGATTAGATTGTGCACACTCACAACCTTCAGTATCATTCTTGGCAACAGTCCAAAGGGGACAATCTTCAGCTTGAGCAATTCCTCTAGCAGCATATGATGACACCACAAACAAGCTGAAGACAAGAATAACTCTTACAATTTCTTCTTCCATTCTGTATCAAAGAATGAATATTTTGTTCATGATAGTCAAGATTTTCAGAATTATATACTCGATAACTTATTGTTGGTTTTTATTGCTCTGTTTACATAAGATATGGCAGGATTAGATAAGGATTTAAAAAGGGGTTTATCAGGTATAATTATCAACAATTCACTTGTTTAGTACATATTATATTTGGGCATTATTTTATTGTCTTCGTAGTGTGTGATAATGTTACCAACATAATACTTATTGATCCATTTATTTCCAGTGTTCCACACAACCATCAATTTCAGTTCATTTGCTTTTTATTGGCTTCCTTGTGAGTTTTAAAAATAGACTCTGTGTACAATATTAAAATTTAAATTTGAGGGTCATCTATTAAATTTGGGTGTCCTGCAGTCATGTTATAAAAATTGAAGTTGATATTTAGCAGGCTGTAAAAGTTATCAATAAAACAGGGAATAAGTCTAAGTAAATATGAAAAGTTGGTAGTAAATGGTTCTCTCTCACTCAATATATATACTTGTAAAATAAAGGCATTACTAATTCACTGACAAGTAAAAAAAAACATGAATTTTATAGACAAACTTGTAGTAATTGTAAATGAATTATTCCTTAAAAGTTTATAATATGATGATTTTAGGACAATATGCAACACACCCAATGTGTCTGTTTCCAGCTCAATTTACACCAAAGGAGTTCAATAAGTTTCATTCCATGCTAATGCAGTGCATAAATTGCAATATTGATAGAATCAGATTAATAGTTGAACTAAACTCAAGTGTAAAATGAGATATTCAATTGCACTGGTTAACTCTTGCACTAATTACATCGCATTGGCTGATTCATTTAGGTTAACTTGGATTTCATTTCCAGTATACTTACAATACATACATAAACATCTTTGTGTCACTATATAATCATCATTTCTATCTTTATCTCTGTCACAGGCTAGATAAAAATGCCTACCAAATAGAGATAGAAATGGAAATCATATGAAAAAAATTGGAAATATTCATGATGTTCTGCAATACTTAAACATTTTTTTTTACCAACAATGGCAATCCTGGGGTTGAAATTAGGACCAAGCCCCAACCATGGCTGCAAAGATACTTTGTCTGGAATCCACATTATAAATTTCAGCCTGTTAAAGAAAATATAAACACCTATCAGAGCATGCACATAAGGGGATTGCTAGCAGATATGGTTTGAAAAATCCCAAACATCATTTAAAAGCTATTGATCATTCATGCTTGATAATATGGCATTTTTTAGAATGCAAAAATGGTTGGTATAACCCCTGGTAGGTGAAGGTGAGAGGGGTGCTCTGTGAAACCCATTCAATATATGGATAATAGTCCTGATGTTTACAACTATTAATAATAAATATAGATATTAGAACTGCACAATTACTAGTGAAAAAAACAAAAAAATACTGGATATAATAAAAAATTTACTACAGTAGTCATGAGAACTGACCAACCTTAAGAAATATTCTCACCAAGTCTTCTAAATGCAAGTGACAAAGTCACTTGATAGTGTTTTAAGGCCTGGAAGACATCAAGAGGTGTTCAATGATGAAATACATGAGAGTAAATAAAAACTACCTCATGCCACAAAGTAATCTGGGACAAATTCTCATTGTGTTTAATATGCTGTATAAATGATGCTTGTTTTCACGGGATAGATAAATGTAGGGAAGTAATTGAACTTAATCACATTTGGCTTTATTAAACTGGTGCTGAGAAACCAAGAAGACAGTGAAGCTAAGCAACAATGTTTGGAAAAACGTGGAGAATACTGTAGGCATTGAAGGAAAAGGTAACATGAAAATGAGGTAGAAACAAAAACATGCTAGAAGAATACAGATCCTGCGATGCATAATTCTATGGAAAAATAGACATAAGCAACTACATTAAGGAATGGTCCAAAAATACTTTCATAATGATTAAATTGGCACACTGACATGTACATAAACATACTACAAGATGTAACCTATGGGCTTTACAAAAGTAAGTAATGTTAAGTCAGATTGCAATGATAATAACCATGTTTGTTTCTCAAGAGAAAGATTAAACAAACTTTTATAGTGATAGAAACACTATAATATAATAAAATTCCATTCACCTCACTTGCATCAGGTACCATAAGCAACTGGTATATGACCACATATTCTCTTGAATAACTAAGTTTGAGCTTTCAATAAAAAGTAGAATTCAATAAATTGTATATATATATATATATATATATATATATATATATATATATATACGTGAATTTATAAGTGCTTTTGCATGTGCTTGCATGTGTGGGGGCAGGCAAGTGCATGTTTACATATATGCTCGTATTTATTTCGAAGTGTGTATGTGTATATGTGTGCTTATATATATATATGTATATATTTTCTCTGGAAGAAAAAAATGAATGTTCCAGGAAGGGGTGTTCTCTGTGGTTGTTTTTTTTTTTAAAATTAGAAATATGCGGTTATTTCACCGACTTGTTACCTGCGGCATACAGGCATTATAATACTTGGAATCTTGGGAGTGGTGATTGGAACATCTACAATTTGGGGACATTAAATGAATTTTTTTAAAAATCTGTGTCTTTTCAACTTAATTATTCCAATAAATTTGGAGATACGAATAGGCCTGAGAAACTAAACAACTATCATACATTGTCTAAAACACTATATTTTAATAAAGATTATGGTAACTCAAGTAAGTTCTGTGCTGTGTACGGAATCCCATTTTCCTGAGTTTGGGATTGCTGTAGAATGTATCTATCCTGAAGAGTGGGTTTAATTTGGTATGGTGCTTTAGAGATGAAGTGGATACACACACGCATGCAGACATATGTACAAACTGTTTTTAGCCTGACATGCCAAGAGGAAGAGGTGTGGCCAGTTGGGACCACCTAACTCATGTTACTACCTGAGTCATGTGTGTATGCATACAAAGTTTTAGGTCTGTAGCTCCAAGAGTTTTTTTTGGCTTAAGTACCATTTTTGGATTTTTTTTTTGGTCTCTCACAAAATCAGGAAGGTGTATGGCCTCATAGCCATTCTTAAAATACTACCCTGGCAACACTGACACCAAATATATAAGTACACCTTGTGGCTATGTCACACCAAATGTCAAAAACTGTGTCTTGCAGTGCATTATTTCTTTTGTGTTTGTTTCAGAGCAACCATGTGCTTGTGTCACTTTAAAATTCTTGGAATGTCACACAAGATATTTAATAGGTGTGGCTTAACAGTGAGCTCTCTATATTAGATTAACAAAAATTTGGAAATGGTGGCCAAGAAAAATATCAAATTCTAAGCAGTATTTATTTGCTAAAGCTTAACATCTGTTCTTTTTGGCTTAATTCAGTTTGTACTTACTCCAAAATAACAAGCAGCAATACCAAAATATTGTTGTGCCTATTCCCAGTTACTAGCTAGTAAATAAAGAAGAAACAAATACATGGATAGATAGATAGATAGATGGATGGATGGATAGATCAATAGATGAATGAATAGCAATAGATAGATAGAGAATAGAAAATTATATAGTATAAACAATTCCACAATAATTATTGAGTGTACATCACTGCACACCTCAATATCACAGTTTTAGCATGAACTGCTTGAAAGATGTAAACTTTTTGAATGAAAATGTGCATGTATGTATGTTTAGAATATAAGTGAACTATATAGCTAATAATGATTAGGCAGTACTTCCAACGGCCACAATTAAGACAATCTTTTACCAATTATGAGGTCACCACTCACTTTACCGTATAAACTTAGATAATAATTGGTGCATGTGATATGAATTGGTAATTATCAGATAGACCCAATTCATACTCTAAATGGGCATAGATGTATTTGTTATTATGTTTGATATTCATTTATGCATCAAATAAATGGATACTTTCATTTTTGTAGTAGTCTTGACAGCTAGGAACAAGTACTAAATAACTAATTGATCAATAAATAGCTCAATATTCAAATATGATGATTATTGCAGACTGATGGTCACAACATGACCTGCACATTTATGCTGCATCATGGAAGAATGGTGTCAATGATGAGTGTACATTGAATCTGCAAAATATGTACGTGACAATGAAATAATAAATGATAACTATATTTAAATTATCATTACAGATTAGAGTCTATTTCCTAGTTTAACAATTTTTACACATGGTGTGCAGGTTTAGGAACACTTGGAATGGTGGGGGTGGATACATTCACGAGTTTTGCTCAAGAATAGATCTACCTGCAGCATGTTTTCGGGGAGTCTGAATGTTACTTTCTTGTGTATCAGTGTGTATCAGTGTGTATGTATGTATGTGTATGATATGCATGGGATGTATGTGTATATGCATGTGCATATATGTATGTATATATGTGCGTGTGTATGTATGTGTGTCCTTTTTGGGAGTCATTGGAAGTTAGATTTTCATTTTGGATTATATACACATATATAGATATATAAGTATATGTATATAAATATACTAGCAAATACCCACCATGTGAGAGGTTTTTCAGCCTACCATTAGTGGGCTCTATTCACAAAATTGTTTGCTTTGACAACATGTGTTGTAGACTTTTAAAATTATAGTAAACATATAAATAGATCAATCTTTAGTAAATTTTGTGGACTATGTTTTGCCTATATAATTCAGTGGAGTAGGGATGTGAACTTCTTGGGGGGGAGGAGGGAGACAAATTGAAAAGAATCATCTACAAGCCAAAAGATACATACCCAAATTGATTGCTTGTTTTCATACCTCATGATAGACCATTATTATTACTTGGAGAATTTATACTAATAAAGGATAAAGGCATCAAATTCAGGAAAATACTAGTGAACAAAGTGTTTGTATCCCTGATGTAGGTGAGTCTTCATGTTGTTTTTGTACTTTTTCAAAAGCTATTTGCTGTTTGGGTGAGTAATCTATCAATTGTATAACTTTCATAGCAAAGTTCAAGGCTTCTTTCATACACTTGCTAACCCTTGCAATATCTAGTAGGCATAGATTCACGCAATGTGCAATGCAGGGTACTGAGATTGCTGATTTATTTTCATTCTCAAATCTCTTGGCAACATAATTAATGCAACCCTGAAAATTTCTTACCCCATCATATACCCAGCCCCTTCGATAACTAAACAAAATACCTAGAGTAATGAAGCTGTCTTTCAAAGATGAATAAAGACATTTAGCTGTAGTAGCATCAACTTGGAACAAGCCCAATGAAATTTTTGTTAATATCATGGCTTTTTGATACCCATTGAAGAGTAATAACAACCTGTTCATGATTAAAAATGTTGCTAGTCTCATCAGCTAACAATGATAACAAAATTTGGGAAAGTAAATCTGCAATTAGTGAACATAGAATTTTATGGCCCATTAACTGTATCATTTCATTAAAATGTGTTGGAACTGATATTTATGGTGGTACACCCATGCCAATTCTCCAAGTACATGTTGAAACATAACAGTCAAGTTTGAGCCACCAGAATGGTCATTTCTGATGGAAATGCCTTGTCATTACTAGTAGCACAGAGCAGGTAGCTGATTTATTAGGCTGCCTTTCCAACAAACATGGATAGTATTAACTTCACTTCTAAGTATGTCACAAACCCGGCTAAGATGGGTTTCACCAGACAACCGGAGCCCACAACTAAACTCAACCAGACTTGGGTAACCCCAAACAACTACACCAACTATACTAATAATGTAGCAATAATTGGAGAGAAAGTCTTTTCTCTCACACACACTCAATGCACAGCACCCTCAAAAGTAGCAAGAACAAATCTTAGCTTTCCAAGAAGACTCTCCAAAATCACAGTTTACAATTACTCAAATCTGGTACTCTAGCTGTCTAAGTGTTCTGTTCAGCCAATCAGCTTCTTCCCGCCTTTTGGCACACACAACATACATAATTGAACAACACAAAACACAATCCATTTATTAACTAACACAAAGCACATGTGTTTAACAGTAAACGAATCACAATACAGGTAATAATGCTAATAATATGTTCCTCTTTCTCTTGTCTTGTCCTTTAGACTTCTCAGCTCATTCCCTGACAAAGTAGTTCAGTTACAGGTGTAAATTTGGTTGATATATCCAATGCTCACAGCATCTCTATGAGATCTTGAACATTCATGCTATTTAAAGATAGTTATGGCTTTTTTCCAATAGGAACAACTAGTAACAGTGAATGCACATTCAAATTTTGTGCTTACAACAGTAAGCTTTGATTTATATGCTTCTGGACAGTAAAAGAAATACACTCTTAATGACTTTGAGCCAAATGAATCCTTGCTAATGTTTTGTACCATATTGACAACAAACATTGATTCTAGACATTTGTACCACATCTATACAATATTTTCTCAGTTTTACTAAGCAACTCCATCTTGGTAGGTTGGTTATTTACTCCAGCAGTACAACAGGTACCGCTAAATATAATAGAAGTACTAGGCAAACTACTGGAAGTAATACCACTGGCTGTTCAACCACCATCATCAGCAGGGAAGTGAGGGACATCTGAACAAATTACACTGTGAATATTACTGTAGTCTATGTCACTGCCATCACCTATGAAGTAGTACAATATTTGGGTCAGTAAAACTTAGCATTATAATCAGTAGCTTATAAATGCTTAATACTTACCAGCTAATTACTTTTAGATGGGGAAACTTCCTTGCTGAAGAAAATAAGGGCCTAATGCCCTGTTGACTGGTGTTTGCTTTTTTTCTTGACTGACTATGCTATTCCTTAGTAGTCCACTCAGAGATACACTAGAATTTAGCACAAGTTCCTTAAAAGGCCAATCTTGGGGGGGGGGGGGGGGGGGGGGGGGAGGTAGTGGTGGAGCAAATCCCCACCTGCCATTTTTGAAATTTTTTTTTTTATGAAAGAATGTGTATCATATAATTCCACCTTATGTAAAAATGTTTCATTTACACATGCACATTAATGCATATGGCTCATGGTATGAAAGTGTTCAATTTACAGCTGTACATTACTGGTGTTTCATTTATAACTGCACATTACTGGCACATATTACAAAAGAGTATTTAATTTACAGCTGTATATTACTGGTACAGAGTACTTTTTCTTCGACATGAACATTTTTCTAGAGAATAGTTTCTTAATTTGAGTCAACAAATGGCTCCTTTTGAAAACTCTGGCGTTGGATTACATAGAGTGGTTATTGTATATAAATATTATCATATCTATAGTGGTGTTACTCTTGCCTCAGGCATGAACATAAATGCTGATTTCTTGATGATTTTGTGATGATATATATCATTGGAAAACTCTTAAGATCAGCAGTCTTTTGAGGATAAAAACATGTGTAAGAGATAAAGTACAATGGAGTTTGATCTAGTCAGTTTGGCAGATTTTGATTATCAAAGTGCAGCTATACTAAGGTGATTTAAAGATAGCCCAACATGAGTGATGTTTTACATAGGAATATTGGTGGGGGCAATTCTTGCAATAAAATTATAGGGGGGCAACTGCCTCCCCTGCCCCCTGTCCCTACTCCCCTGTAATTATACATGGTATGGTATGTCATGGTTTAGTATGGAAAGTACCTGTTATACATAGGGGGAAGGGGGAGGGGTTGTATAGGAAATATCATGATGGATCTCCAGTAATTTGTATCCTTTTAAACTTCCACTGTGATCAGATGAGTGTGATTTGTAAACACAACTTTCTCTAGAAATGTCCTTTGAATGTGATCAGATTACACATTACATATTAGTGTTTAGTCATTGTGGAGGTCCAGAGGATTTTAAGCCTCTGTTTCCTCAGTTTTATGCTGCCACCAGAGATAATCCTATGTGCTAGGTAGAGTTTAAGCCACCTTCAAGTTTAATAGGTTTTTAACTATATCACTTAAATGCACATTAGGGAAAATCTGGCTCTCCCACTCAGGAGCTCCCTTAAGTAGAAACTCCTGGTGGGTGGAGCCACATCAAAGATGACATAAAAATAAGAATGCAAACACATAACAACATAATAAGTGACTACACACAAACTGATTAACATTCAATGGACATAAGTAATGGCATTAAATTAAATGGTTGCCTAACAATAACTAATCTAAGGGTCCAACCCACACTCTAATGTCATTACAATTTATGGAGCTGTTAATTAGGAAAGCTTGTTGTCTGGATGCTTCTCTGTCTCTTTGGTTGGAGGCTGGTCCTTACATCTTCCCCTCCCCGTAGAATGCAGTGGTCCTCCACTGTCAATCCATGCCTGTCTTGAAAGGGCATCAGCATTAATATTCTGTTTGCCAGGTCTATACCTTACAGTAAAGGTGAATTGCTGGAGCCGTAGACACCACCTGGTTAGCCTAGGATTGAGGTGCTTAGCAGAGTCAAGAAATGTCAGTGCTCTATGGTCTATCTGTACCACAAAGTGTCTTCCAATGAGGTAAAATTCAAATTGTAAAATTGCAGTCACCACCGCCAAACCCTCAAGCTCAATTGCTGCATAGTTCTGTTCAGCAGTGGTGAGCTTCCTGGAGTAGAATCCAACCGGCAACTCCTTGTTGTCCTGTATTACACTCAAAATGCCTGAGATACCCTTAACAGAAGCATCTGTCTCTAATAAATATGTATCACTATCTTGGGGAACAATCAAAGAACAAGTATCAGCAAGAACATTACATAAATATAAAAACTCATTGTACATCTCATCTGACCATACAAGTTCAACAGGTGCAGATTTTCGTCTTGCATTCGTCAAGTGGATAGAGTGCTTGGCATAATCTTTGATAAAACGCCGATAATATCCTGTGATACCCAGGAATGACCTCAGATCTGTCTGGTTGACTGGCTTCTTGTAATCTCTGATCGCCTGCACTCTACAATCCGGTACTGAGATGTGACCATCTCCTGCCACATGTCCAAGGAATTCAATACTGGTAGATTCCCATTGACATTTGCTTGGTTTCACTGTAAGATCATGTTGCTGGAATCTGTTCAGAACTATATATTATCTTCTTTTTTTTTCATATTTATTGATTACTTAAACATAGAAGAAGAATTTGAACTCCTATAATATTATATTTTATGCTAGTACACAATAATATATAAGTTCAAATCATTTTTACCCACAAACTTGTTTTCATTGAATCTAAATGTTAATTTTTTTTCTTCTTGTTTTTCTTAGGAAATTTACTCAAAACACAAGTGCTAAGGTCTCCTGTTCAATTTCTTGTCATGGTTAGGTTTTTTTCTTACTTTTCCCCTTCTTTTCCTGTTTTCTTTTTTTCCTTTTCCTTTTCCTTTTCCTTGATTAAGTTGTTATTAAGTCAAAACATTGAATCGTAGGTGAATGAGTTTTTGGCTTGAAATTTCCAGTCTTGTTAACATGATAACCACAATTGTATGATTAACCACATTTAAAAATAAAGATTTTATCATATTTATTCTAAGCATATACTGGAATCACTAGTTATAACAAAGCAGGTGATTGTTCACTTTTACTGTTGTTCCTTCTCTGTTTATGTGCAAAGGAATAATAGAAACAACAAAAGCAACAAAAGTTATAATAGTATTGCTTAACTTTATGAGACAGAAGTCATTACAAATGCTTCAGTATATCCTACTTATTAATATCAGCAAGAAATGGTTTATCCTATTCTTATCTTCAGTTTATACCTCGCATCCATTGGAGCAGGCAGAGAAGTGACACCTCTGACAGAAGTGCCCTCTCTGGACTATTCCTGGTAATGATACCTGTGTATGTCCTGATCCTGCGAACCAAATAGTGAGATGTGATCCATTGACCAAAGCTCTCTCTGTCAGACATTTATACTGCATGACTGCAGACTCTAATTTAAATCCATTAGTGGGAGCTTGTTTCTATAATGACAGACTAAAGTTCCACTTGCATTACTATAAGAAAATGTAATGCAAATTCTACTGCTAAAATAAATGAAGGAACATGTGGAGCCTACAAACACGAAGGATTAATGTGTGGGCAATGCATCAAGGATTATAGCTTTCCAGTGTACTCTTATAGAATAGACTGTGTAAAGTGTGTAGACTACAAGTAAACTGGTTGAAATACATTGCAATGGCTTACCTCCCACTGACTGTTTTCTTACTGGTAATTGTAATTTTCAAGATATCGGCTAACTCAGGTTTGCTTGTGGGCTATGTCACTGTCATTCAAATGATGCCAACCTACAGCATGGCTCAGTCATATTTTCAATTGTTATATAGCCATCCTGAACTCAATATTTGGTGGATAAAAAGATTGCTCATCACCTTTTATTCTATTTGGAATATGGATTTATTTCGTATGGAAAAAGAATTGTCATTCTGCCTCCACCCCAAATGTCTGCTCTTGGTGTTCTTTCAATGGACTATCTGGTGGCGATATATCCTATTGTTGTCATCATTCTCACTTGCATTATAGTGTAGAAGTTCAGCTATGCATCTTACTTGTCAATGCCTTTAAACAAATGTCTGCATCTCTTCAAAGAGATTGGAATGTTGAAGTTCCCTTATTGAAGCATTTGCAACCCTTATCCTACTTTCTCAGGTCATGATCCCCAATGCTACCTTTAACATACTAACCCCAATCTACATTTACAACATGAATGGTATCCATGGCCACCCACGTGTGTATAATGATCCTTATACAGTGTACCTGAGCAAACAACACTTGCCTTACTTTGTGTTGGCTATTACTACGAGCTTTGTCTTTAATTTTCTGACTTTCTTGCTCATTTGTACATACCCCTGTGCTTGTTTCCAAAAGTGCATTAACTGGACAAAAGTGAGAGATCAAGCTCTTTCTATCTTTATGAATGCCTTCCAAGGCAGCTACAAATATAAGCCTTTCTATTTGCACTATTTTCCAGCAGTTTATATAATTGTGCAATTTACCAATTTAATGATATTCTTCAGCTTGGGATATGAGTATTAGCATGCAGCTGCTTCTCTCATGTTGATGATGATTATCATATCAGTTGCCATTGCCAGACCTTACAAGAATAAGAGACACAATGCCATCACACTAGTTATGTCAGTTCTCATTTTATTTGTTATACTCTTAATGTTTTCTTAGTGGGTAGCCATAAAATTAAAGTTTGGCACATTTTTCTTAAATATTTAATCTGGATAGGAGTATTTTCTCCTCCAGTTTATTGATCAATTTTGTTTATTCGAGGTGTTATGCCAGACAAATCGGTTACCAAAGTAAAAGGATTATTCAAGAAGAATAAAATAACAAATCAAGAAATTACTCCATTATAAGATGAAATTTTCTTTTTGATCATAAAAACATTACACATTTTATTTAATATACATATTTTTGCATTTTATATAGTATAAATGGTTGTCAATACAAATATTATTGTTGTTGATAATTTGCATATTTATTTTCTTGGTAAATATATTAACTTGTATTATTGTATTATAAAATGTTCACTCCAAATACATTTTAACAGTAAGACATAGGCATCCATTACAAGCTACATACTTCAAGAGCTGCCCACCAACAATTCACCCACACAGTTATCTCTATACACATTTTTCACCCCCTCCTCCTCACCCCCTTACTTTCCCCTTTACTGAATAATACTAGGTATTTCAAAAGATGGTCAGTTAGTGGTACATCTATTGTGCCATTCATTTTAATGTGAACCCATTTAATCACGTATGTTCTAGCTAGTATCCTTATTTTTCAATGCTCTTAATACTTTCTTTAATAAAATCCTTGACACTTCTTTGACCTAAAATATGAAAATAAGTGAAGTTTAATTTGACAAAGGATACGAAATAAGGCTAAATTTCTTTCATTCTCACCAATCAGAATTCAGTAGGGACTGGTTGTTCCTGATGAGCACTATTAGATATGGATGATTAATGAGCTGTCCATCCTACAATTATGGAAGAGTAAATTTTCAGTGGTTAATCATCTGGCTACATAAATGTTTAAAAATTATATTCAACTTACTATGGAAATGATTTAAAATCAGTTCGGCTGGACAAATACAGAAAGCAAATTACTACCACTTATCTTATCTTATATACAAAGCTGAGGATACTTTAAAGAAATCACCATTTGACACTGTCCTAATGGAGCTAGTAACTCAAAAATTACCCTGTTGGCTCGAGGTACAAAATTTGAAACTGTGACCATGGGTCGTATGAAGAGCTGATGGAATTAGTAGAATGCCACCTGGAAAACCAGTGACAAGAGGATGAAGCACCAAGGACTGGTAAATGTGACCAGCATCATCATGAATAGAGCCAAATGGATGAATTTGGGTGGTACAGCCTTAAGTAACACATACTAGACACACAGGAACATTCTGACAACTATTATGAAATCTCAGTCAAGTAGAATGTTTTTGTTGTGGAAAAAAAGGCCATTACCGGATAAATTGTCAAGTAAAGCTTGCAAACATAAATTTTAATCATGTCAAATATGAAAAGAACATACATAAATGGACTTGGATTGTTAAAGTAAATGGTAAATCAGTAGTTGCTCTTTTGGACACTGGTTGTTCGAAGTTTATTGTGCATTCCTGATATGTGAAAAAGTCAGAATATTTACTCTAGAGGATTCCATATACCACTCCTAGTGACAAGAAGAGCTGCTTTTCAGCAGTAAAGATTACCTTGGAAACCAAAGAGAGGAAGTTGACTTAGCAGTGTGTGTGTCTCCACACATCTAAGTGGATATGCTGATGGGTTACGATGTCCCCCACTTTTGTTGGTACTTAAGAGAGGCCCTAAAGAGGAAGCCAAATACTAAGGAGAAGGATATCGAGGTTCCTCTGGAGATATCTTGAGTTGGGAGATTGAAAGAGCACTCTGCCGAAAATGAGGAACAAGAAGAAATAATGATGGATCAGTTTTATTTAGTGTAAGAGAGCCAGAAGTGCTGAGGAGCTCAGTCTCAACAGAAGTAACAATGGTTGTGACACAGGCTCAGGAGGAACTGCATAACCAGTTAGATAAAGAAGTCCAGAACTTCCGGATGAGTGAGGGTGTGGTTAGCCATGCAGTTGATGAGAGGAATAGAACAGAGGAAGATAATGTTGAGCCCGGCAGTGGTGAGGAGAAAGATAGTGTTGAATTCGAGAATGGTAAGAAAAATGATGTTGAGCCTGAAAGAGATGAGAAGAATGATGTTGAGTCTGAACAATGCAAATGGACTTTCTCGTGAACATGGTTCACAAGCTGAGGATAGGGAGATGTCAGGAAAGCCTATCCTGACTGTAGATATAACTATATTTTCTCTAAAAATGATATCTGCACTGATAAGCAATTACAGATTTTAAGACCCTTGGAAGAAGTCACCACAGGAAAACCACCAGAACAAAACTTTTTTTGAGTTTCGCCACAAGAGGTCAGGACACCCAAACAGAGCTACTTATCTAATTTTACAGAGAGCTGTATGGAAGAAATGATGATAACGGGAAGTGAGCTTGAGCAAACTGATTGGTCCACATCTCAGAGCAAGGAAGGGCATGTCAGCTTGCTTTTATTGAATATAATCATTAATTTCCAAAATCACAGCTCATTGTTCACTTTCACTGTTGTTCCTTCTCTGTTTTATGTCAAAAGGATATAAAAGTAAATGCAACAGCAAACTTTTTAGTTATGTTTCTGAACCTTGAGACAGAAATTATTGCAAATGCTTTAGTTAATATCGTTTATTAATTCAGCAAGAAATGGTTAGTCTTATTGTATTAATCATTTTTTATCTTGCATATATTGAAGCCACTAAAGAAGTGACACCTCAAACTGAAGAATGTCTTCTATGGACCATTCCTGATAATAGCATGTGTATGTGCTGATCCTGTGCACAAAATAGTTAGATGTGATCCACTAACCAAAGCTCTCTCTGTCTAATCTTTTACTGCATGATTGCAGACACTAATTTGAATCTGTTAGTGGGAGCTTATCTCTACAATAACAGCATAAAATCCTTCACTTATCCTTATTATCATAATGTCAATGCCAATTCCACTGCTGAAATTAATGGAAAGACATGTGGAGTCTGCAAATGAATGGGATTAATGTGTGGGCAATGCATAAAGGATTATGGCTTTCCGGTGTACTCTTACAGAGTTGAATGTGTGAGGTGTGTGGACTACAAGTACAACCGTTTGAAATACATTATAGTGGTTTACCTTCCACTTACCTTTTTAGTCATGATAATTGTGATATTCAAGATATCAGCTCACTCAGGTTTGCTGGTGGGCTGTGCCATTGTCAGTTAGATGGTTGCAAGTCACAGCCTGACTCAGTCATATATATATATATATACGCTATATAACATTCCCCAACATCATGGTTGATATCTAAATCAGTGATCACTTTATACTCTATTTGGAATCTGAATTTCTTTTGTGTGGTAGAAGAATTGTCATTCTGCTTTCACTCCAATATGTTTCTTCTAGAAATTCTCTCAATGGACTATATGGTGGCAATATATGCCATAGTTTTTGTCATCATCAATTACATTATAATGCAGAAGTTCAACTATGTATCTAGCTTGAGAAGTTATTAAAAAATGTCTCTATCTCTGTAAGGAAGAGTGGAATGTTAGAAATTCCCTTATTGAAGCAGTAGCAACCCTTATCCTTCTGTTCACAAGTCAATACTCTCAATGTCCCCTTTAACATACTTACACATATTAATCTTTATAATGTGAATGATACCCATGGTTATGCACATGTCAATAATGATCCTTACACATGTTACTGAGCAAACAACACTTGCTTTACTTTGTATTGGCTATTACTATGAGCTTTGTTTTCAATTTTTTACCTTTTCCTCATTTTTTTGTACCCTTGTGCTTGTTTCCACAAGTATCTCAGCTGGACAGGACTGAGACATCCTGCTCTTTTTATCTTTATGGATGTCTTCCAAGGCAGCTACAAACATAAGCCTTTCTACTTTTGCTCTTTCCTAGGGGTTTGTATGATTGCATAGGTCACTAATTTGCTCATATTCTCAACCTTGGGATTCGGAGTATTACCATGCAGCTGCTTCTCTCATGTTGATGGTGATCATTCTACTAATTGCAATTGCCAGACCTTAAAGGAATGAGTGGCACAATATTATTATATTAGGCCTTATACAGACAAAGTAATTAGCAACATAAAAAGATTATTCAAGATGAACACAGGAAACAATGGTACACTCTCATGTTGGTCTAACTGTTATCAAGAAAATGCTCCTTTAATTAATTATAAATTAGTTTATTTACTTAATAGTGCAATAGTTTTTACATCATAAATCATATATACCAATATATTTCAATTTTTTTTCTCATTATTTTACATTAGTATGAATTGTTGTCAATATTATATTTTTATTTTTTTTTTATAATTAGAATATAAACACTTCATAGGAAAATAAATTAAACTTGCACCATTAACTTTCAAACCAAATTAATGAAAATGATAAGATATAGACATAAATCAAACAATTTCTTGCAATAATACATTTTCCAAGAATTACATACCACACTCAATCACATATCAACCTCAGATTCAATATATATATATGTATATATATATATATATATATATATATATATATATATATATATATATATATATATATATATATATATACAGTGTAGTCCATATAATTCGTATCTGGTTAGCACGAATTCCGCTTTATTCGAAATTTTCTTGGGTCTCCAGTAGGAATAAGATAAAATATTCCAAGGGAAAATATCGGCTAATTCGAAAAGTTGAATCGCCCAAACAACAAATCCCAAGTGCACTATTACCTCCAGCTGAGTTTTGCTGCTCCAAAGATATGCATAATTTGCCAGAAACAAGCAGGTGAGCTTTTGCGCTTCTTACTACCTATTGCTTTTCAAAATCCCACAGAGGAATACCCGATGAGAAAGGAGGTGAATTTTTATTCTTTTTTTTTGTGTATTCAGCTGTGACAAGAATCTTTTTAGTTCCTCTTATAGGGTAGCAAAAAATTTTTCCTGGTATTTGATTTTACCATCTGTAATTGCCAACTGCTTTAGAAGAGCAGATTTTGTTACACCAACAACACATTTTGTAGAGGTTGTGGAGAGTGAATCTGTTTCATCATTTAAAACTTAAAACTGATTTTGATGTGGATTGCACCTTTGAGGAGTATATGTGAAGCAATAGCCAATTATAGTGCAGCCCTATGCTGAGCAGTGCAGACATTATAGCCTCTCTCAGGGAGATCACTGAAGATGCAGAAGACATGATGATAATGCAGGTGACCCTCTTCCCTGTTACTTTCCATCAAACTCATTCTGGTTTCTTAAATGTGAAAACTTACCTGCTATGCTCTTGTGCAGAGTGGTACTGAACCACCATATGATCAATTGGTACAACTTGGGACTGAGTTACTAAAAGCTCATACTCATTTATTCACAAAAACATTCATAACTTACTATGTTGTAAATCAATAATATATAAATACAAACATAAAAGTAGTTCAGGAATTTGCCCTTATTTAATAGTATGTGATCCATGCCTATTTCCCTAAACATATACACATTATATTTTTGATATAGTGATCTGAAGTTAGTTACTGATTATATCTTCTTACCTGTATACAAATCAAGAACACACAAAGCCATAATATATGTGCAGTAACCTAGTACATTGAAAACATGAAACCTGATAATTCAAATTTTTACCATTGATGGTGTGATTTTGAATTAAGAGAAATTCTTATAATTCAAATTTTCTGTCAATTCAAATTTTTTCTCTGGATTATTAAATTTGAATTATGTGGACTACACTGTGTATATATATATATATATCTTACTCCCTCCTATTTGTCCTCCTGCCCCTCCTTAGTATGTATGTACATATGCATGTGTATGTTCGTACATTCATGTATGTGCATTCGTACATGCATATCTGTGTGTTCGTAAGTGACTGAGTAGTTATGCCTTTAGACTGACAGTGCCAGAGTTGTTAAACCCAAGTGCTGACAAGAAATATTCTTGTCTTTCAACACCTTCCCACACCAATCCACCAAGCTTTAATTGGGATCTGGAATTTTCTGGATGGCTTGTTAATCAGTTAAGTGTTCAGATGGGACTTTGGGTGCTCACATTCATAAGGTAAGAGCTGTGGTCAGTCTTCATGTGAGCTTCTAGCCCAGCTCCAGGAGTTTGCTTGCATTAGCTCATATTACCTGCTTAGTGCGCAGGTACCCTGACAATGTCAGGTGTGCATGATCATGTTGACAACAGCTAGAGAATTGCATTTGTGTGTGAGTGTGTGTGTGAGTGTGTTTGTGTATGCATGTATGCATATGTGCATGCATGTTTAATCTGCATGCTAAAACACAATAAATAGTCCAAAATTTTAAAGAAATCAAGTATTTTGGTCAGTACCTCTATTTGGTCCATGATTAGAACACCATTGTTTATAGCTAGGCCATGCCCATTTCTTTGGCCATAACAGTTACAAATAAAAAAAAAAAAAAAAAGAAGCCAAAAATGGAAACTCAAAATTGAGTGGATCAAATAAGCTCAAATTTCAGAAGGGACTCATATGGACCACACAAACAATTTAGTTAAGTCCCTCCTCTGGTCCAAATAGATAATTTAGCCATGTCCCTCCTGGCAACATCCTTTCCTCTGGGCATTACATGCTCCAAAAAGTACCAAAAATGGAAATTTAGAACTGATGTTTATACTAAACCAAAAGAAACCAGAAAAGCACCAAACACATATTCAAGACATATTTCTAGGCAGACACTAATACCAGACTGTCAAATACCACAAGATCAACATTTACATGCAGTATTATACACTATAATGTACACTTTTTACTCCATTAGTGTAAACTACTTTGCTCTATAATGCACACTAAAAATGTGTGTGTGTGTGCATGTCTGCGGGTGGGTGGGTATGTAGGCGGGTGGGAGGGTGTGTATATGTTTGCAAGTGTGTGTATTCGTGTGTATGTTCATACTTTGTACATATTCTCAGAGCCACTGGAGGAAGAGCATCTACCAACCCCAGTGACTCGGACCTCCCTGCCCAAAAGGAGGGAAGTGGCAGCAAAAGCACTCAAAATAACTAATAATACAGGGTCTGCAGAGAAAGATCAAAGGAACATGGTTAATAGTTTCCCCCCAGAAGGATATTATGGTTACACTCCATGACTGATGATAACAATGACATAGGAAATATTATTCTAAGAGCATGTGATTTGATCATTGATTAGAAAAAATCCTGCTAAAAATGCATTTGGAATCCACAGTTGCTCAAATCTGCAGACAATTTTGGGGCAAAAACCACTTTTTTGTTCAAATTGATTTCAATTAAAATTATTTACTGAACTTAAGCACTGTTAGGCCTGCTCAGTACTTGGATGGGTGACCACCTGGGTACAGCAAATCTTGTAGGTGGTTTCCCTTTTTTTTCTTCTTATTTTCCCCCCACTTTCTGCCCTCTCTCCTTACTTTACCACAAAAGGCATGATTTTATATGCTAAATTTGAAATTTCTCAACTCCTCACAAATTAATGTCCCTAATTTGAGTATAAATGCAAGTCAGAACATGTGTCTATTTTAAGGACGAATTTGGTGAAGCCTCACCTGGCCAAGCAGCACCTCCTCCCGAAGAGAAGGGTAACCACTCCCACCACTTCATCTGACCAGCTATGCTACTATCATTGACATTTGGAGATTTAGCCTATCACTGCCAGCATCCTTGCAAGTGGCAGGGAAAAGTGCAGGTCAGGTCATCGAAGGTGGCTTTGGCCACTGGCCTTAATGACAGCCATATTTTTGTATGGGATAAAATTTCTGGTACACAGTTCCAAATCGACCCAAACACCGAGGTTAGCATTCTACTAGACATTGGCCTAGGCACACGCATCAGCCCATCAGGGTCCTAGCTAATGGCAGCTAATGTCACCACGATCAACACATATGGAAAACATATCATCCCATTACAGTTCGGCTCCACAAAATATGAGTGGTGTTTCACTGTTGCGGATGTGTTTCATTTCTTGCTAGCAGCCAATTTTCTATAGGCAAATTCTCTCCTAGTGGACTTTAAAGGCAAGTGCCTAGTAAGTACAGAAACCTACCTGTGAGTCCTTTTACGTCAAGCCCCAGTTTCTGCCCCTCACCTTGATGCTATTTCAATCTCCACTAATCAGTACAACATACTGCTTACAGATTTTCAAGACATTATGGCTCCTATGTTTGCCCAACCAATCACAAAGCATGGGATGAAGCACTTCATTTCAACTAGAGGTCAACTGGTACATGCATATGCCCGCCGTCTGCCTACTGATAAGCTCGCAATAGCTAAGAAAGAATTTGCTAGTATGGAAGCCAGGGTATCATCCAGCGCTCGTTCATCCCATGGGAATCACTATTGTACATGGTTCCCAGAGCATGTGGTGAATGGCGTCCTTGTGGTGAATGGCGTCCTTGTGGAGACTACAGGCACCTCAATGGTGTTATTGTACCTGACTGCTATCCAGTGACGCACAAACAGGATTTTTCTACTAACCTGGCTAGTGCACATATTTTTTCCAAAATTAATCTTGTTAGAGGTGATCACCAGTCCCTGTGAATGCCGTAGACATTCCTAAAACTGCCATTATTACACTTTTCGGGATCTATGAGTTCCTCAGGATGCTTTTTGGACTCAAGAATGCTGCCCAATCCATTCAGTGTTTAATTGACGCAGTGTATCAGGATTTGAAGTCTGTTTTGTGTATATGGACAACATTCTTGTGGCTAGCTAGGATTGCCCATTGCATAAAGACAATCTCTGTCAGTTCTTTCGGTGCCTATAGGATCATGGACTAGTCATCAATGTCGCCAAATGCCAATTTGGTTGCTCCACCATTTATTTTCTAGGTCACCACATCACACAACACCTTTGCCTGCCAAAGTAGAAGCCATGCGCACTTCAAGCAACCACTCACTGTAAAAGGCTTATAAGAATTTGTGTGTATGATAAACTTTTACCATAGTTTTATTCTGGCAGCTGCTAAGATAATGTCTCCGCTTTATTCACCTTTAGCCGGCAAGCCAAAGACACCCAAGACTCTGGAGTGGATTAAGCCCATGATAGCAACTTTTCAGTACACTAAAGCTGCACTTGCTAGAGCCGTAATGCTTGTGCACCCATGCTCCAATACACCAACCTCACTGATAGTAAATGCCTCAAAGCAGGCAGTAGGTGCAGTCCTCCTGTGGTTGCTAAATGGTATTTGGCAACCCTTAGCATTCTTTAGCAAAACAACTGCATCTGGGAGAGGAAGTACATTGCTTTTGACTAGGAGTTGTAGCTCTTTATATTGGTGTGAGGCATTTCAGATATTTACTTCAGGGCCAGGAGTTTGTCATATATACAGTCCACATTCCTCTCACTCTCTCCATGGCCAAAATATCAGATCCATGGTCTAGTCGACAATAGCGGCACCTCGCTTCTATATCTGAATTTACCACAACACTCGGCACATCTAGTGTATGAACAACCACATTGTAGATGAACTGTCCAGAGCAACCTTTGCAGTAGTATAAGAGAGCTTGGATTATGATGCCATGGCTGCTTGCCAGAAGGATGACACAGATATTAGAGCTTACCACACAGATATCTCAGGGCTACAGCTTAAGAATATTTTAAGTGATGTTTCTATTGGCCACCCCAGACCCATTGTTTTTGCTGGGTGAAGACATAAAGTTTTTGATCACATGTCTAGCCTGTCTCATCCCTCTATGTGTGCCACAAGAAAGCTCATTGCGACAAAGTTTATCTGGCATGGTTTACAGATGCAGGTGGATGTCTGTGTTAAAGCCTGCATCCCTTGCCAAACCTCCAATGTCCAGTGGCACATCAAATCACCGCTTGAGTCTTTCCGTGTCCCTCAGTGTTGTTTTGTCTACATCAATGTCAATTTGGTAGGGCCTCTACCACCATCTGCTGGTTACACACATCTCCTCACCATAGTTGAATTTCACCAGGTGGCCAGAAGCTATTTCTCTCTCTGACACAGCCTTTGCTTGTGCCCAAGCATTGATCACTTATTGGATAGCTTGTTTTGGCGTGCCAATGGACACGTCTTCTGACAGAAGGTCACAGTTCACATCGTATTTGTGGGATTCCATTTCACAATTGCTGGGCACGAAGCTCCACCACACCACTGCCTACCACTCACAGTTTAACAGCCTAGTTGAACAATTTCACCACCACCTTAAGTCAGCTCTGCAAGCACGTCTGAAAGGTCCTAACTGGTTAGGTAAGTTACTGTGGGAACTTCTAGGAATACGAACAGCACTAAAGAACAATTTGGAATGTCCTTTAGCAGAGTTGGTTGTGGTCCCCATTTCACAGTTTCAAGCAATTTCATTGCAAATCAAAGCCATTAGGAAGATCATGGTTTTCAGCTTCTACGTCTGTGTGACCATGTTTGGTCACTGGCCCCTGTTCCCACCTTGAAGCATGGAGCTGTTGATTCATCAGTTCCTGCAGACCTGTAACTAGCCAAATTTGTTTTCATCCATTTAGATGCCCAATGCACACCCCTGTAGAGACCGTATGAAGGCCCTGTCAAACTTTCAAGGTCAATATTGGGGAAAAAACGATTGTTGAGGTTGACAGGCTGAAACATGCACACCTGGATGTGGATAGTCCTATTCAAGTGGCACTTCAACCTACTTAGGGTAGGCTTCTTGTACCAACTCTGGTTTCCTTCTTAACAACTATCCAATTGCAAGCCATCCATGCACTGCCATCCAATGCAAATCCTCCACAACATATTAGATATGGTCACTGTATCAAGAGGCTCAACTGTTAAATCTCAATTATGGATGGGGTTATGTAGTAAATAATTATAGTAAAAAATTATTACAACATTATTAACTAAAAAAACCTCATGTAGCTGTTTAGGGACCACTTTTTACTAGTGTTGTCTTGATTCCAATTTGCAATTGTGAGTTTTGTAGTTCTCTACAATTTTGTTTTAGCACTTGTTACAATGGTTAGGAATTATTACTTATATATGATGATATGCATATATATTTACAGAGCTTGTTCCTTCTCTGTTGTGCTGCTATACTGTTGTGTGGAAGAAGCAGTCCTTTTCTTCCAATTTAAAATGCCAGTCTATCAACCCTCCCAAGTCTAATTGCCTGACCAGTACCTATTCTGAATTGGAATGTCATGCCAGTACTCACAACCAGCACTCCACGGAAAACCAATGATGCCTAACAAATTAAAAAAGAGCCCCTCTCATCAAATCCTGGTTACAAATATATTATATATCGTTGCAAATTGTTCCTTCTGTACAGGGAGAATTGAACCATTCAATACAGTAATGATGAACACGACCTTGTGAAATATCTTTCTTCAAGTATAGAGATTTATCACCCTCACAAGAACAGGATAAGACTGCAAATTATCTTCACAATTCAAATATGGACACATTCTTGTGATACAGATTTTAGTACACCTCAGCGAAGTGAAATGGGTCACATCAAGAACTTATATCTTCAATATAAATACACTTATGTAGCTTGCAAGACTGGACTAAATATTTTCCAAAACATGGGTTAACATCAATTGAAATATTATAACAAACGGTTTCAAAACTCGTATATAATTTTTGCTGTACCGATTGCCCCTCCTCACTTGATCATTTAGATTTCTTATTTACAACTCTTTTTATCTTTTTCTCAATCCTTTATCTTATTCTTTAAGGTGATTTCGATATCAGTTACTTTTTGCTGTCTTCACTTCTTGAAAAAATGAACTCAATTTCTGATCTTTATCTTTACTCCCTCAATCGACTTGACTTGTTCCATGCTCAACTCATTTTCCTAATGCTGGTGTATCTTCTATCATAGAATTGTGCTCAAGCCAATCTCTGCTACTCAATAGAAACTCACCAACCTTATTTATTTTCCTCAAGACATCATCCACCCAGCAATAATTCGTATCCCATCCTTTCGTCACTATCACCCTTACAACATCAAAATTCTCTTGTCTTCATTCCCCCTGCCACAGACTGTGGAATTTCTTCCACTCCACATTAAAATATCTTCATCCCTTTTTTTTATCTTAATTTTTCTTTCTCATCCCTGGCAACAGTCAAATTTAAGCTTTCACCTGGTCATCATTTATCATTAATTCAAGTATTTATATTTAGCCATATTTAGCTATTTACACATCATTGTAATTTATCCATTAATTTGTGTATCTTACATTTAGCTATTTACACCTCATCATCATTTGTTCACTAATTTATGCATCTCACAATTAACTTTTGCTATTGATTTCATCTTCCATATATTCAACAGAAGTGAAAAAGAATAAAATGTTTTTGTTTTTTTTCCTCCTAATATTTCTTTATTATATTCTTCGTTTATCTTACACAAGTTTATTTTATTCACTGAAATGATAAAGAACATACAAAAATAAGTAATAAATATATGGAAATAAATGCAGAAATAATATAAATTACTTAATTATGAGATATTTGTTTGTGACAAAATTGGCTATTTTAACAGGTGCAGTATGTCCTTGGAACGAATTGTAAAAAAGCATGGAACTGCCTTCCTTGCTTTTCTTGACCAACTTCTTGAAGTCGGAAATTTCATCAGACCTTTATTTTCAGCCACTTCTCCTTGATCAACAAGTTGTTAAAAGGAATAAGTGTACATGGAGTTAGAGTCCAGCTGAAACAAGGAAGAATCAATTCTTTGCTTCTTTTTCTCTATCCCACTTGAGAACTGGAAGAGTTCTGCCTGTGAACATTTGCTTCCAAGATATATTTTTATGCTTGAATTCCATATGGTAAAACACAGTGGAATGCTGTGTACCTTGTGAGACATACATTTAAATTGCCAGGGATAATGAATTTCTTCAGGAATAGTGCCAAAAAAACTTCTGAAGCATCATGCGTCTGTTGGTCCTTGAAATCTGGAAATCTGTTGAGTATTGACATTTTTCCAGGGCTCAATTCAGTGCAAACAGGCTTTCATCATGAGTTCTAGCCTTCATATCTGAAAAGTGTATATCTCATTGTGCATTACTGTTGTACAAGGATTGTTAAAGAATCTATTGTTTGATACCAGCAGCTCATTGGATTAGTTCATTATATTTACTTTTGCTAAAACTCATTTTGGGAACCAGCCACTAATAGATGGGTGGTATGATAGCCTTGATACAAAATTGGGTAGTGAGATCTAACATATTTGTCAGGGATTGTATTGCTACTCTAGTTGTCTGAGTAACAGAGGACAGGAGCCAGGGATCACTTAAATAAGTGGCAGCTTACTCACAATGGCTGTTTGGCACCCCTGGTAAAGCAAACCCTCATGACTTCATAGAGTTTTATCAAACATAATAATTACCGGAAGAAAGGAAGAAATGAAAAATTGAATTGGAAGAGGATAGAAGATGACAAAACGAGTAGCAACAATGGGACAAGCAAGATTGGAATGACCAACAACATCAAGCGGAACGATGGTTTTCAGAAAACAAATAAAGCATTGGATAGATGCTCTGCAAGGCATGGCCACAGCAGAGGATGAGTAGCACCACCATTATGGGCAGCACCTCAAAAACTGACCCTGCAGCAATTTGGAGAAGGAACTGATAACATAAACACATTTTTAGAGACCTTCGAAGTGGTGGCAACACCAATGGGTATCCCCAACCACAACGGTTAATCTACCTCCGAGAATCACTGTCTGGAGCCGGTTTCATGGCAATCTCCTCAATTTCTGCGGCTCAGCAGGCAGACTACCAGATAATGAACCCTCTGTTATTAGCAACCTATCAAATCTCAATGACAACCCATAGGTAGAACGTATTTTAAACACATTCTGATGGCATGAATCCTGGCTAGTGGCTGAGATATATCAATATAAATTTCAACCATTGGTTATACAGCAGACCAACAATAGACCACGGGATGATGCTGATGGAATCAACCCAAAGCAAATTGCCAGACTGGTTGTAATCCATGATAATAAATTTGAACCTCCAGTCCTTCGAAGAACTTGCAGTGGCTGTCATATGGCGTATGAGCAATGTCTGGAACAGACTTAACCTAGAGAGGGTTCACTCACTAAAATAACTGCTAAGGAGATAGGATGAATGGGAAGACCCTGAAAGGTGGAGAAGAGAGGGACCTCAACACAACAAAAAAAGATTGTTACAGAGGTAACACTTATAAACATGATTACAAGTGTACTGCAGATGTTGAATATATACCTGAGTGCTATAGGTGTGGTAAGAGATGCCATTACCAGAGAGACTACAGAGTGAAACTGAAGGTGGTGAAGTGTGGCCTCCTGATATTTCACAACCGGAGGTTGCTGCAGTGGATGAAGGTGGTAAGAATAATGGACAGGAAATATAGGTTCTCTTGGACATATTTGCACTGAGACACTTGTACACTTCTGGTGCATTGCCAAAAGGACTACCTTGGATGGAATATTCCATACCATACAGCTTCAAACATTCGGATCTACTTTCCCTCTGCAAGTGTGGAACTAGAGGTTGAGGGGAGGGTTAAGAAAATATCTGTGGGAATGTTGAAGCACAGTGGCCAGGACATGTTGATGGGAAGGTACATTCCTGATTTCAGATATTTTTAGATAAAGGAGCTCAAGGAGGAGTCTAGAGAAGAAGAAGAACCTACATCACCTGCTTCCACTGGGACTGAATGGAAATAGCCGGGTTGATGAGCAAAGCACTGAGGGGCCTGGGATAGGTCGTTGAGGAAATGTGCAATTACTGCCTCATATGTCAAAAGGCAGGCCCAGCTCTAATGACCAAAAGCCCCCTTGTATCCCTTACCTGCCATGAAAGAGCCCTTTAAGAAAATAACTATGGATGTAGTAGGACCCCTGCCCCACACCAAATCTGGAAATAAGTTCATTCTAGTCATAATGGACAATGCAACCTAGTGGCCTGATGCATTTGCCTTCAAAAACATAAACACCAAAATAGTAGTTCGTTATCTAGTGGACATGACAGCTAGAACTGGGTTGCCTTCATATCATATTAGTGTATATGATATTGTACAGAACTGTTGTGCAAGTATTGTGAAAAAATCTATTGTCTGATACCAGCAGTTCACTGAATCCTTTTATGATATTTACCTTTGCTAAGAACTGACTTTGGGAATCAGCAACTAATAGAGGTGTGATGTGGTAGCCTTGATACAAGATTGGGTAGTGGAATCCAACATGTTTGTCAGGGATCATGTCGCTTCTTTGGTTGCCTGAGTAACAGAGGACAGGAGCCAGGGATTGCTCACATGTATGCATGTGTGTCCATGTGGGTGTGAGTGTGTTTATGTGTGCGTGCATGTGTGCATATGTATGTGTGTGTGCATGCATGATTGCGTGCGTGCATGCATGCTTGTATATGTGTATGTGTACAAATATATATATGTATAAGGCTGTTTAACCCTGCTACTCTATAATGTACACCATTAAACTCTATAAAGTAAATCAATATATTACAACATATTTAATTGCTAACAATAATGTATACTAAGTTACTTTATAATGCTCACTATTACACTCCATATTGAAAACTATTATAATCCCTAATATACACTTAATTTTCCTGGCAGACACTCAGAATACCATGAGGTACCAGAAGAAGACCAGTTATGACTATCAAATAAGTTTTCCTGGAAGACACATTTAATACAGCCTACAAGAGGTTGGCCTAGCAAGCATTTTCATTCTAGATATTATAGTATTCCTTGGAGCTTGAGATATGTCAGAGGGCAAGTTAGAAAAGGGAAAATACTTAGGACATAGGATGTGAGAAACATTAGGAACAATTTAAATTAACCTGTCTTGTCTTACTTGTAATATAACTTGTCTTTATTCTGATCCAGTAAACCTTGGTGTATAATTAACTAATTATTCCCACAGTTGTAATTTTACTTATTGTATGGCTCACCATATCTTCAATTTTTTAAACACCAAGAATTTAAATTGTTCTACTTCTTTTGCCATAGCTACCTAAATCTTTACAGTAATCCATCTGCAATGGAATATGTATTGGAATGTTAAATTTTCCTTCTGGGTTAATTTTCAACTTTAGCAGTTGTTCAGATATATATTTTTTTGTATTTTTAGATCTGCAATGCTTTGACTTTATGCTAATATTACAGCATTACCTGTGCATTCTTAGCATCATAATTAATCATACAGACTTTCAACATCATATATTAAGAGGAATACAGCAATATTAAACTTCTTTTTCATTTAGCTAATGCTATTCTTATGATGTAGAACATGTAGAATTAAAACACACTATCATAATGACAAGATAAACACCATGTACACCTACACAACAAAATAGAAAGATGTGCAATGTAATGATAGATGTTAATAGATTTTAGAATTTGCTTGTTAGTTATTTATCTTGAAGGATGTTGTAATACAATGGTTGTTGGGAAAATTGAGATGTGTACGGTTTTTAATGTTATGATTTAACTCCTGTCTGCTTCCCCCCAAAATGTTTCTAAATAATTTTCATAATGATAAGATTAAAATAATATCAAAAACATTCCACCAACTTCATGTAGGTAGAGTATAACATGTAACTGGTATAGCATCACACATTATATACTTAAGTAACTAAGTCAGATTTTTCACTTGGGAATTGAATTTAATATAGTATAGATCTATATAATGCATAGGTATACACTATATTTTCCTCCTATAAAGTTAAAGGCTTGCCTACAAAAAAGTGTGTGTGTGTGTGTGTGTGTGTGTGTGTGTGTGTGTGTGTGTGTGTGTGTGTGTGTGTGTGTGTGTGTGTGTGTGTGTGTGTGTGTGTGTGTGTGTGTGTGTGTGTGTGTGTGTGTGTGTGTGTGTGTGTGTGTGTGTGTGTGTGTGTGTGTGTGTGTGTGTGTGTGTGTGTGTGTGTGTGTGTGTGTGTGTGTGTGTCTGTGTGTGTGTGTGTGTGTGTGTGTGTGTGTGTGTGTGTGTGTGTGTGTGTGTGTGTGTGTGCTTGTGTGTGTGTGGTGTGTGTGTGTGGTATGTGTGTGTTTGTGTGTCCTGAGTTCTACAGGTCAAAATTGTTGATGAATTCGGATGTGTTACGTATCAAACAATAAGGAATTTTCTGAGGACACTCACTTCCAAAGGAGTTTTCTTAAGTTGTACCCCTGCTAGAAAACAAAAAAGGAAGTTAAAATTCTTTATATGAAAAAAAAGAAAAATAAGCCACTAACAAGCATGTCAAAATGGGTAATACGTAGATTTCCCATGCAGATGGTTGATGATTGGATTCCACCTGATACTGTTTCAAGTGGGTTTTATTATGGGGGGGGGGGGGGGGGGGGGGGGAGGGGTGTGTGTGTGTGGTTGTTTTGCTTTTTTTTTCCTTTCTTTTTTGGCCTCAATTTTTAAAATTTTTTCTCAAATATTTTATTGAAGGTGAAATACCCATATTGGAATTCAAATATATACTTTCTTTCATTTTTTTCCCTTTTGGGTGGGATTTCCCACCTACCCCCCTCTCCCCAATCCACTCCCTTTCCCTTCCTACATGGCTACTGGTATTCCCTCTCATAAGCAGATACTACCCAATGTTATAAAATTTCAAGGAAATTGAAGAAAATAGATCGAGAAGAAAATATTTTATATTTAATATTATCTACATCGTAGATAATTGAAAAAATATTTTAGCACTATTAAAAGAAATTCTCTCAATTATGCAATGGAAAATTAAACAAAAAGTACAGGAGCTTTCAATTTATTACAAAAGCAAGGAAGGAGTAGAGGAGATACCATAGCTGAAAGATGTAATGAGTATCAATACCAATTAATATTTCTAGATTCAAAGTGGTATTTTTTAAATTTATATATTGATACATCAGTCATGAGGAATAACAAGTACTCAGTTAGGTTTTAAATAAAGGTATCTACTGAACCGATGATTCAAGCTATTGAGCTATCTTCAATTCTTGAAAGAACAAGTGACCTTTTTGACCATAAATCCTAGTCAAAAAAGTGTGTACTCAGTTTATTAATTGTTACTAGGGTGTAGATATATCAAGTTAAACATATCTCATAAGAAGAAAGAACAATTTGTGAGTTAAATTTCTGTAAAAATGTTCCAATTGATAAATAGCTCTTTGTCTTGTGCACTCTGAAGGCAAGACGATAATTACTTATTAGTAGTACAGAAAGTGTTGATACTAATTTTGATATTTTAATATCTTTTATTGCTTTCATTCAATCTTAAAATGGTGAAATACCAGAAATATTGTTGTGATGGTAAAAAATAGAGGTATTTCATGTTAAGTTAACATTTATTTGGGTAATCAACAGACTCTACTTAGCAAGCTGGTTAATGATAGCCTGCAGATATTGTTTGTGTTCTCCTTGTGTGTAACTTCTACAAGGTTATCGTTCAAGTTGGTAAAGACAAATAAAGTTCCCTGCATACCGGATCCACAAAATGCTGCAAAGTTTGTGCTACATATCAGTGTCTGTGAAGCATCCAGAGATATTCATAAATCAAATGTTGTTTTTATGGCAATGTTAGGGACATAATCCTTGTGTACAGGAATCTAATTGAAGTAATGGATGAGGTTAACCTTAGAGAAGACTGTATCTATACACAGTGATCTTCCAATGTTCTGCATGCAAGAAACAGGATTGTGGTTTTTTATGCTGATGTCACTAAGGGCACAATAATCACTGCAGGGTCACTATGCAACTGAATATTTGGCAACATATGCAATTGTGAAACCCAGGCACTGGAAATGTTGGATGATGCCAAGCTGTACTTGATTTCCAATCTTTTTCTTAGTGGTGGCCAGCTTTTCAGGTAAAAGTCATCAAGTCTTGGATAAGGTAGGCTGCCCATTAGTTACTGTCTGGTGCTGAATATAATTCTTACTCTGATGCTCAGCTACCTTTTGTGGGACCAGCTAAGGAATCACTCTGACAATTGATGCATACCTGGAGCAATAAATAAAAATGTAGTTGAGGTTGAGTGACACGAGAGATGAAAATTGATTAGGATGCTAATGAAAATCTTGGTCTCGAGGAGTAACTGATGCTTAAAGTCCATGAGCAAGCCATACACATGAAAATAGTTAGCATGATGATGGCCTGAGTGACATTGGCAAGGATGGAGCATATTTCAGATGTTTTTACTGGGAAGGCACTCACTTCCAAAACAGAATTGGCCAAATAATGTCAGTGGGATGTATGGTCATTGATGTCAAGAAGGTGATTGTTATTTCTGGCCCACTGGTCATCATCACTGATAGCATCCATTCTGAATCATATGTAATACAATCAGAGTTTGGTAACATGGGATTGGTTGGATATTTGCTTGTTTTTCTGGAACTGATTTTTCAGATCAGCCACCTAAGAGTGGAGAAAAATGAAAGTTTTATCAGTCCAGAATCTTGACTAACACTTCCAATTTTGCTTGATAAAAGAACACCTCAATTACAGAACTTGTAATGAGGGTACCCACTAGCAGGCTTGTGAAAATCATTAAAAAAAAAATTGATTGCATATCAAAATCAAAGTCCAATGAAATTGTTTGCAAATCAAAAAAAAATCAACTTTTTAAAATTGATTTTGCAATAAAATCACTGAAAATAAGAATCTAATCAATTATACATTCAAATAATCTTATCATTAATAGCTGTTTATTCATTTTTTTCATACTTAAAACTTGGTTCAACTTCAAAAGGACTTGTATTTCGAAAGGACATGTTGCTCTTCTTGTGCCTGCTCTTTCTGAACTGCCCTCTTTAAACAGAAAAATGCATTCCACACTTGCACTAGAGGGAAGTAGGTTACTAGTTTAGTAAAAGGAAGTCTCCATCTCTGAAAAATCAGAGAATGTACTGACAGATCCCAATTCCTGGTTCTTCTACCTTTTTATCATGTCATCAATACTTGACATATCCTTTTGTTTGGAGGGAAAAGGAGTATAATCATCTTCCTTAATTGCTTCTTGTGGAGAAATGGTAGGGGGTTGCAAAATCCAGATTTGATTGCAAACACGATTTTTTCCACAATAGAAAATCGAAATCAAAATAATGCAAGTGAAAATTAATGTGCATTAAGTCGAAATATAATTTTAATCATGATTTTTATTGCTGCAATCAAAATGAACATATTTTTACACATTAGTATGTCCAAGATTGGCATATTCATCTCCCAGTTGGACTTGAGGATAAGTTGCACTGTGGTAGGTAGACTTGAAAGAAATATCTCCTTGAGGATGACATTACACACATGTGTAATGCCAGCTAGCTTGTCAATATGTCAAAGGAAGTGGGAAGGCCAGATAGTATCGAATGATTTAAGGTAGAGTAGCTTCTTCATCCTCTGGGACTCTGTCTATCATGTGAGGGTGATGAGTAGAACCTTGAGAGTTTCATTTGGATTTTCACCCATGGATACTGACAATTATGTCCCTTAACTTAGCAGCATTTTAAGGTGCAAGTAATCCCACCAAAAATTGATCTGTATTTAGCTATTTTAATGGTCCTGATGGTAAATTGGTGAAACCAAAGAGAAAGGTCTTCTGGTTATATGGAAGGAAGCTTCAAGTACACAGCTGTCCATGTTATCGACAGAGGAGGAGAAAACAGGGGAGCAGAGGGGGGCTTCAGTCCACCCATATTTATCACAGGGGGGCTGACCCCCCACCTCAGAGCACTATTTTTGTTTCAAATGCTTTACATTAGCACTAATGCTGTGTATCATATGTATTGTTGGTGTCCAAGATTAATAATTTTTAAAATCCCTAGTCAGTTTAGAAAATAGTATACACTTTTAGTTACAGATGCACAAATATCCATTCATTCATACAGAGAGAATCACACTAATAATAAAGTTATAGCTATACAGCTTGGAAGAAAGGCAAGTTTGGTAACTTTGCAGCTGCAACATATTACTCATTTAAGGCAACAATACCTTCTTGGTTTTCAATCATTGCTGATGGAGCATTGGATGTAATCAACAGCAATTATCAGTTAATAGTTAAATTTGTCCACCTATTGGGTGAATTGAAATTAGGGTGTCAAATGGATTCTGTTGGTTTGCTTAAGCTTCCTGACACAAGATGAAGCTGCGAATATAGCGAGAAGAAGATCTGGTGTGGCAGCAAGATTTTAAAAAGATAATTCGGTTACAGCAGCTGTGCATTCTTGTGCACATTTACTCAATCTTTTCTTTAAGATATAGGAAGAGAGCTTCCATGTATTCAGGATGCTCTTGAAATAGTTAAATAAATAGATAAGCTAATTTTATTTTCCTCCAAAATATCACATCTTTTTTTCAATCAAGTAGCCAGAGGTTGGTAGAGTTGTAACTAAACTGGAATCATTATGTTCCAAAAGATGGACTCCAAAAATGGTTGCCATGGAAGATATTCTTTTAAAGTCTTTGGAAGAAATCTTTCAACAGAACGATGAATAGATTTGTAAGCAATGACAGAATATAACATAATTATTGAATGTTTCTAAATATTCACAAAGATTTTACAGACAATTTTTTACTTTAGATTTAGTTTTGATGGTAAAAATTTTTATAATTAATGAGGAGGAAGGGTTTTTTAAACAGTTATAGCTTGTAAATTTAAAAAAATTTTTAATACATATTTCTATATTAAGCAAACTTATTCCAATTCAAAGTGATTCTCCGCCTTTTAAACCTTGATAAATATTGATCCTCAAATAACATAAACTTCACCCCCGCCGCCTTGTATTGTTAGGGGAAAGTTACTAAGGATAAAGCTGGAAGATGGTAGGCAGTTCATAATTTCATCAACCTTTTCTTCTTCCCCTCCTCCCTTTTTCTTCCTTATTTTCCTCTTCCACATTCCCCCCCCCCCTTTTTTCTTGTCCTTTTAGGCTGACTTTATTCATTGCTACTTTTAGCAATTTGCCTCACAATCACCAGCCTCCTGCACTGATCAACTTGTTTAGTTTGCTTAATGTAACTTATAGGGATTACTGAAACTAATCTCATTAATGGAATGAACATGTTATAATAAATAAACACTTCTGTGAAAGTAAAATTCAATTTTGGCAGTGAACACAACCACAAGTAGATGTGAGTAATAAAGAAATCTCACCCATAGCCACACCAACAGGATAATAACATTCTTCCAGTCATGTGAGAGCACATGCCAAATTGCTTTGAACTTAGTCATTAGTTTGAGTCTTCCATGTTTCCAAACCACACCCAATGACAAAACTGTGCAGATAGCCACCCTATCTAAACAATTCTTTAGTGAGGACATGAAATGAGGAGTCCCAATTAATACATGATAGTTTAATGAAAATTTTCTCTAGTGGTTTGGAAGGAATTCAAGTCCGTACAGACAGACAGACTTTTAAAACAAAAGTGAACATGTGATTAGATCAAATTTTTTTTACTTTATAAGTACCAATTTTTTTTTACATTTTTAGTCTCACAGATGGGACCCACCCCATGTCATTTGCAGAGTCAAGTTTTGTCTGCATGCTGAAGTTTTAGGCATGTAGCTCAATTCTTTTTCCAGGCAAAAGTATTATTATTATTATTATTTTTAAATATAGAATGGGGTATGGCCATATAGATATGCTTATGATGTTTTCCTGGTGACACCAATTCTAAATAAATATGGGTCTGTGGGTCTTACTTTAACCCTTCATGAGTGAATCAAGGATGCACAGACAGACAGACAGACAGACAGACAGACAGACAGACAGACAGACAGACAGACAGACAGACAGACAGACAGACAGACAGACAGACAGACAGACAGACAGACAGACAGACAGACAGACAGACAGACAGACAGACAGACAGACAGACTATTCATACTTTATATATAGATAGATAGCTTAATATTTTCAAAAATTAAAAAAAAATATGCTAAATTATTTACAAGAAAAAAAGGAAAAATAAGTATAATTAATTTATAATATCAATGATTAAGAACTGGAGTATTCTCTTTACTACGTTCAAATCTATGCGGTAGTACATGTATGCTGTTTTGAATTCTTTTGAGTTTTTTGATCTTGTGGTTCATCTTTGAAAAAAAATGTAGCTGGTAAGATTCTTCGAATAAAGAGAAGCAATCCTTAAAATGAAGGAACCAGGGCACCAGTGCAACATACACATTGTAGGAAGAATGCCCAGATATTAGGAATCTGAATTGTGATTGCTGTATATATTACACATTATAAATGTAACTAAAAATACTGAACTTATGAGAGTTAGGGTTATCAAGGTTTGCCACTCATTGTTGTAAAGTCTAATAATAGCAATCAGCAAGATGATTACTAATAGGTTAAGAGAAGCAGCTGCAAAATATTGTTCAATAACTAAGCTAGACAGTATCAATAAGTTGGTGAATTGTGCCATCAAGAATATGGCAGGAAATGAGTGCAGGTAGAAAGGTTTATGTCTGTAGCTGCCTTGGAAAGCATCCACGAAGATAGAAAGACCTGGATATCTCAGTTCTGTCATGTTGAGGCACTTCTGGAAATGAATACATGGGTAAAAAAAATGAGCAGTAATCGAAAAAAAAAAATTAAAGATGAAGCTCGTCACAATAGCCAATAATAAATAAGGCAAATGCTGTTTGCTCAGGTACACTGTGCGAGGATCATTATAGACATGTGGGTGGCCATAGGTACCATTCATGTGATAAAGGTAACTTGGTGTTAGTATGTTGAAGGTGACATTAAGAATTTGGCATAAGAAAGGAGAATAAGGATTGCAAATGCCTTAATAAGGGAACTTCCAACATTCTGATTTCCTTTTATGAAGAGGTGTAGATATTTCTTGAAAAGCCTTAAAAAGAAAGATATACAGCTAAACTACTGCACCATAACGTAAGTGAGGATAACCGCAACCATGGGATATATTGCCACCAGATAGTCCAATGAGAGAACACCTAGAGCAAACATGTTGGGATAGAGGCAAAAGGGAGGATATATACTGTGTAAAAAGTCCAGATTCCAAATGGAATACAAATCAGCCATTACTTTCAATACATAAGAGAAATATTTTGTTGGAGGATTAACTACAAAGTATAGTTGAACTAGGTTATATGTTGCCATCATTTGATTGACAGTGACATATCCCATGAGCGAGCCTGAATTGACTGATATCTTAAAGGTAATTATAATCCATAGGAAAACAGTCAGTGGTAGGTAAGCCACTGCGATACATTTCAACCAGTTGTACTTGTAGTCCACACACTTCATACATTCTATGTTGTAGGGGTAAACTGGTAAGCCATAGTCTTTTATATATTGTCCACACATTAATCCTTCATGCTTGTATGATCCACATACTTCACTGTTTATGTTTCTAGAGGAATTAATACTGATCTTATTACAAAAACCAGTAAAATATTCCAAACGTTTAATAATGGCATAAGTATTAATACTGCTATTATAGAGACAAGGTCCCACTACTGGATTCAGCTCTGTATCTGCAGTCATGCAGTGAAGAATTCTGACAGAAACAGAATATGGTGAAGGATTGCATTTCATAATCAGATGATGAGATTGTGTACACACACACAACCTTCAGTATAATTTTTGGTGAGAGTCTATAGAGGACACTCTTCAGGTGGAGATATTTCTCGTCTGGTAGCACATGATACCGATACTAAAATATTGATTTAAACAATTATTTCAACCATTTCTTGATCCATACTTCATCAATGGATCATTCACTGGACTCAATTTGCATAAGATATTCAGTGCGATGATAGTAAAGATGAAGATAGTAAAAGTATTCTGTTATACATCACAAAATTCCTCATTGAAATGACTAATTGGGGACAATTCCAAGATTTCAAATGCGGCGCAAGAAGCTTCCAAATGTGGACTAGCAGTCTGTTTAATGAAGGTTTACAATACTAAGAGCTTCCAATCAATGATGATAATGTATCTATCCATCCAACTCGGCCAATTGCAAGCCAAAGATTACTCTAGTTGCTCAGATGTGATTATGAAATTTGAAAATAACTAAACTATCTCAATCTGTATTTATACTGATCATTACCATTGATCTTAATTATTTGTTCCTCTTTATGAAATAATAGTTTATAATTCAATAATAGTTTCTTAGTTCATATTTCTATACACATTCCTGGTACAGGAAATACTAGGAAATTGCACTAGGTAATTGACTATCCATTGACTGAGATATTTCCTGTTCTACTACTTGACATTTAACCTGATCCTTTGCAGGACCATTACAGGATATTTCAACTATCCTTGGGTGCAGGACATATCATAACACACAAAATACCATAAATAATATAATACTATTCCAATTGTTGGGCATTCCAATTTTTTCCAGTGTATGACTTTGACTTAAGCTTCTATACTATCTACTTATAAATAGGATCTGTGTGTACATGCACATGTGTGTGCATGCATGTATGTGTGTGTGCATGTACATGTGTGTTTAGATATTTGTGTGTAAGTTTGTTTGTTCGTGTGTGTGTGTGTATGTGATTATACATTTATCTTATCATATACTTAATCCTTACTGAAATTTTCCATATAGAACAAAAGAAAGAAAAGTAAAGGGAAAACAAATATGTAAGAATTGCAATCATGCATTAGCCAAATTTATTCAGTAAAAGTATGCATCACTATGTAAAATACATAGGTGAGCACTTCATCACAAAATCAAACTTACCCTCTCCAATCTTCATGTTGTATATACCATGTAGCATAAATTGTTACAACCAAATTAGCAACCAATATTTGACATTTAAAGATACTCGTGCTGATTTGGATATTACCACAAGGAAATTATCCCAAAGAAATTCACAGGCAACAAGAAAACTTGAACCCTGCAAATGTCAACATAGGTTCACCATGTATTAAGCAGAGCATCAAAATATATATTCTATTTTTAATGAAATATGCCACTAAATAAATTTTTATGTATATAAGAAGCAGTATAGACATTTTTGTAACCACATGGGGAAAACCAACCATATGTCAGGCCTTTAATATCATTTCTAATGTTTGTATGAGTCATTTTGAAGGAATTATGATGGTTATGTATTCGATAGAGGAACAACTGTTTACATATAAATTTCATGATATACCTGGTGTTATTTGTTTAGATTGAGGAAAGATTGAAAAATAATGAATATATATTAAATTATAAAAATATATCAAGCCCTGAAAAGTGGTCATACTAAGCCATCACAAAATATATCAATTAGACCCAATTTGGTATATTGATACACAAAATGGCAACACAAACTGTATTTATTTAAACATAAAATTCAAACATAAATTCATAATAAATGGGCAAACACTATCTACACCTACCTTATAGAACTTGTTTGTTTATATCTGGTCTTGCAAGTTATGGAATGCAATGTTGTTGGGAAAATGGGCTGCTTAAAGTTATTAATTTAATGACTCTAGTAATGTTAATTTCCCCCCAAAAATGACTCTATAAAAGGTTTCATAATGATAAGACCATTTGATATCATAACATTCCATTTACTTCATGTAGGTACAGTATAGCAAGTAACAAGAAAACAGCTATACATTGTGTACTTAGTAACCAAGTTGGAGTTTCAGTCAGTCTAATCCTTTCAAACTGCTGAAGTTCACAAAACTCTTAGGGGTCAATTTGGGCATCTCACTTCACATGCTTGGAAAATTGAGTGTTAATAGGTGTGGTTTTTTTTTTCAATGGACATGGTTGGGTGACATAATAGCTTTGGAAGGTGTTAACTAATTATCAAATTCAATAAAATCTTGCATGTGGTTTCCACATGACCAGAAGTGTGTTATTACACTCCTGTAGTTGTGAGTGTGGTTTTGTATTAACCACACCCACAGGATTTTGTTTCACTGCCAAAAATGAGTCTTACTTTTACAGAAGTGTTCATTAATTATATCATTTTTTTAAATTTATTGATAAGATTAGTATGAATAATCCCCATATGGTGCATTAAATGAATTAAAAAATGTTTGTTATTGCTGATGGATAGCTCAAATATATCGTGTAAATTCTACAGTGAAATATCAAATAAAGTACCACAGGTGCTTGAAATTTGTTACAGAAGCAAGGTGAGGGGCAAAGGAAATATTTTGGCCAGAAGATCAGTGAAGTAGAGAATTTTGTAACACACACTGTTACAAAATTCTTGTTTCCATACTTTTGCTGACACTTCATCCCAATTTACTGTTTTTATTAAAAAAAATTTTTTTTACTCTCATTCCTGGTTTATTTGACCATTAGTATTTAGTAAACCATTTATTATCAACAATAACAACCATTGTGATTGTGTCATTAACACACAATCACCTATCCACTTGAGAAATCCCGAATATATTATTTCATTTTACCTGTATGAAAATCCAAAAGAACGTAATTTCTTATTTTTTTCCCCTTTTTCTTAATTCCCTTACACCCATGCAATTTTGCAATCTTAAGTTGAATATTGTTTACTCATGCTAAACTTTCCTTTTTCATCTTTCTGTAGTAAGTCTTCAGTTTTCCACGAAAAAAAAGAAGTGAAAATAGCTGCACCATAATGGCAGGTAACATTAATTCTTTCAAAATCTGAATTCAAAGGCTCTTTTATATAGCTGCTACAACTATTCTAATACACCTGCTTCCATTAGTTGTCTGAAATAAATATTTTAGGCAGTTAAGCCAGCTATGCTAAAAATAAGTCAAATCAAAATGAACTATCTACACAATGGCCCTCAGAATCAAAATTTCAGTTCTTTGATACCTGTCCTAATTCTGTAGCTTCAAAATGGAATAATGTATACCATGCAGGCAGACATATGTACAGAATTCATATAAACTAGCAAAGAACCTGCCCTACAGGTAGTGTTTCAACCCACAAAGGTGGGCTCTAGTAAAAGAAGTGTCTGCTTTGAAGATGTGCTGTAGACTTTAAAAACAATAGTTACATGCAATTAGGTCAAAGCGTTATTTTAGAAGTACTATTTTTGACATTTTAGCCATACACTCAATGAGGAAGGGGTGTGACCAGATGGGCCCTACACTATATCATTTGCAGAGTCAAGTTGTGCCTGTATGCCAAAGTTTTAGGCCTGCCGCTCTATTTTTTTTTTTTTTTTTTTTTTTTTTTTTTTGCAAAAGTACCATTTTTGCCTTTTTTTAATGCAGAAAGGGGTGTAGCCATATAGATATGCTTATGATGTTCCCCTGGTAATCCTGATTCTAAATATATGGTTTTGTGGTATAACTTATCGTTCAAGTGTGAATTGAGAATACACAGACAGACAGACAAACGGATAGATTTTTTGTACTTTATAGTATAGATATCAATTTAACATTTACCTTAACCTCTAATGAACTTCAAAGTTCCATCATATTAAAGAACACCCTGATGTAATCGGAAATGATACCTTTCTATGTTATATAGTTCCAAAATCATGTTCATTTGATTATTAGGCCCTGTGCAATGGCAGCCATTTTGTATTTGAGCCTAAAACAACATGTTGTTGATGTCATGGAGGGATCTGGGTGGGATTTTTTTGTGGTATAATATAATGCCAGTAAATCAATTCCAGGTAAGAAGGCTTTGTTAGAGGGTAATTGAATTGGAAAAAAAAAAAAAAAAAAAAAAAAAAAATATATATATATATATATATATATATATATATATATAAATATTGTCTTATTTTGTTATCCTTGATGCATAACCTGGTATAAAAAAATTTGGATAACTATTTATTGACATCACAAGGAGGAGAGTTGCAGCCAAAACTCAATGGCGTGATAAGCTATTTCAAAAAAACTTCAACAATTCCTGGGGTCAGGAGGCCCAATTCCACCAGTAAGTCCAGGATTGGTAGCAGCATATTGATATCTGGCGAAATAGCAACTGAACAAGATTGTGGAGTTGCAAATCTGAAGGAATAGGTGAAGAGATCTGTCCCTTGGGAGAGTGCAATAATTATTCATACCTTCAGATCCTATTGATACTGCTCTTCAGTTTCATCTATCTCTGATTCAGGTAGAGAAAATGAGGATCAAAGACTTTTTGATTTGTCATGATAACATATAGCTATTTGCAAAATTCCTTTTAGCTTTGGCTACTTTTGATGCTGAGCTAGATTTTTTTTAAATTGCTAGCTAGCTTGCCATTTTTGGTGTTAAGCTAGATATTTCATAGCTAGCTAGCTAGCTATATAGCAATCTGTGTAATTGTTTTTTTTATTTTTTATACACAATGTTATAACATTTTTAGCTAGTAGCCCAGGTTAGTTACTAGCTATAAATGTTACGTTATAATCTAGTTAAAAAAAACAACAATTATACAGGTCCTTCAGTGCAATGAAGGAATTAACTCATGTAATTTATCTTTGATTATAGTTGAACGTACAAAACACTCAGTTGGTTACGTACAAAAACTCAGTTGGTTAAGTTAGCCTAGAATTATTACAACCAATGTAGTGAAATTTGATTTATTTTCACTGTGTGTGCACTTTTACTTCTGTCTGGCCGCTCTCTAATTTGTTTAATTTATGAAAAATAAGCATTATTGGGCCTGCTCCAGCTTGATTCAGTGACTTGAGAACACCAGGTGGTATAAGCTTCCCCCTCTTTTCCCCTTCATTTTTCAAAACACCATTTATTCGCAAGCTGTGTAGCCAAGCTTGTTTTTTTTTTCCCTTATACATCTATGTGTATGTGCACATTTTTGCCTGTTTGTTCACTCTCTAGTATAACCCCTGGGATTGACATAACTGCTGAGCCCACTAGGGATAAAATTGGAATGACACATGGGGAAGGTGGGGATGGAATTTACATAATAGAATTTTTAAGTTGATATATTTGTCCATGTATCTATTTATGATTTTTTTAATAACCACTAGAATTTAGAGAACTGCTGAGCAATTGAGACAGCATTTGGTATGAGTACTTAGTGAGGATGAGGTTTGGGTGTTATTTTTAAATATTAAACTTTGAATTGAAGTCCCCCCTATCTATCTCTCTTTATAAGTCATAATAAAAGCTTATTTAGTTTTCACCTTGTATGTGTGTGCCCCACTATGAGGTAAGTCAAACTGTAAAGCACATGCACCCTCTACAACGGGAAAAGTAGGAATGTACTTCACAGCTTGTTGGTTTTCATCCTAGTATGGCTTCTTATTTGTCCTATTATATAGCTCAGAATGCACACTAACACAGCAAAAATTGCGGGGGGGGGGGGGGGGGGAAGTATTTATAAAATAAATTTATCTAATAAACAATTAAATTATATTAAAGTAATAATGATTAAGAATTGGACTATTTTCATCACAACGTTCAAATCTATGTGACAGTAAAGATACATTGTTTTGAATTAATTTTAATTTTCAGATATTCTGGTTCAACTTTGAGATAATTGTAGCTGGAAGGACTTTTCGGATAAAGAGAAGCAGTCCATATAGTGTCAGAACAAAATATCCAATGCTGACTACACATCGAAGAAGGAATGCCCAGATAGAAGGAATCTGAACAGTGATTGCACTATATATCATAAACACAAGATATATGTAACAGATAGACGCTGAACAAAAGAGAGTTGGTGTTATCACATTGTGCCACTTTTTCTTGTAGGATCTGACAATGGCAATTAGTAAGATGAGCATCAAAAGATTCAAAGAGGCAGCTGCATAATATAGTTCGATCCCAAAGCTTGAAAATATCAACATGTTGGTGAATTGTGCCATCATCAATATGGCTGGAAAGGATCTAAGGTAAAAAGGCTTATGTTTGTAGCTGCCTTGAAAGGCATCCATAAAGATAGAAGAGCTGGATGTCTCAGTCTTGTCCAGTTGAGGCAATTTTGAAAAATAGCACAAGGGTACACACAAATGAGCAGGAAGGGCAGAATATTGAAGCAAAGCTCATAGCAATGGCCAATACAAGGTAAGGCAAGTGTTGTTTGCTCAAGTACTCTGTGTGAGGGTCATTATACACATGTGGGTGGCCAAGAGTACCATTCATGTTATAAAAATAAATCAGTGTTAGAATATTGAAGGTTACATTAAGAAAGAAGGATAAGAGTCGCAAATGTTTCAATAAGTGATCTTTCAGCAAAACCTTCTATTATGAAGAGGTGTATGCATTTGTTGAGAGACCTCAAGATGAAAGACACAGCTGAACTTCTGTACTATAAGGTAAGTGATGACAACAGCAACTATGGGACATATTGACACCAGATAGTCCAGTGAGATTACATTCAGAGCAGACATATTGGGATGGAGACAGAAGGGAGGATATATACTACGAAAGAAATCTAAATTCCAAATGGAGTTCAAATTAGTGAATACTAACACAATATAGGAAGATTATACTGCAAGGTATACTTGAACCAGGTTATAAGTTGCCATCATCTGACTGACAGAGACACATCCCACCAGAAAACCTGAATTTACTGATATATTAAACGTTATTATAAGAGAGTCAGTGGAAGAAAAGCTACTGTAATATATATCAACTAGTTGTACTTAGAGTCCACATACTGCACATATTTTATGCTGTAGGAGTAACTGGTAAGTCATTGTCCTCTATACATTGTCCACACATTAATCTTTTATGTCTTTAAGGTCCACATATTTCCCTGCTTATGTTCCTAGAAGAATTAGTACCAATCTTGTTACAAAAACCAGTAAAATTCTGAAAGATTTGTATAGCCATTTATATCAATAGTGCTATTGTAAAGACAGCTTCCCACCAATGGATTCATGTCTGTATCTGCAGTCATGCAGCTAAGAATTCTGACAGAAACAGAATATGGTGAAGGATTGCATCTCTCAATTAAAAGATGAGATTATGCACACACATGCACCCTTCAGTATAATTATTAGTGACAGTCCATAGTGGACACTCTTCAGTTGGAGATATTTTTCCACTAGTAGCACATGATACCGATACTAAAATGCTAAATATAACAATTATTCCAACAATTTCTTGATCTATACTTCACCAATGAATCATTTGCTTGACTGAATTTGCATAAGTATATTCAGGATATTTATATATCTTTGTTATTTCTTTTCCTTCCTCCTCTTTCATTTCTTTAAATTACAACTTAATGGACAGGTATAGATAAGAATCTTAAAAGTGTGAAATTGAAGGTAGCACTCACTATTTATCAATTCTTTATTATGTATTTCATAACAAGGCAAATATTTGTAATCTTACACATTTTGGAGACAATTTTGCTGCTATACGATCACTAATATCATTGTCTCTGGATAACTGTCTGTGCATTTGTGTTTATAACATCATTGTATGAGTGCATGCATACATGCCTATTATTTTGTAAACATGTATTTCTTATTGTATATACACATGTATGGTGTACCAAAATCTCCTTCACTTTTCTGCTCTGTGCATGCACACCCCTTTATGCCCATGCACACCCCTTTATGCCCATGTACACCCCTTAATGCCCATGTACTTAATAGGACTAATTTGAAATGACGATAGTAAATATGAATACTGTAACTAAATGTGTCTTATTTGTACATCAAGAACTTCCCTGATGAAATGACAAAGTGAAAACAATTACAAGAATTTAGATGCTGCACAAGAAGTTTTGAATTGAAATCAAGCACTCTATTTAACAAAAGCTCGAAAAATAATAAAAAGGCTTTCAATCAATGAGGACACTGTATCTAACCTTTCAAATCAGGCAAGCAAAGATAAATCTCCTTCTCAGACATGATTGTATGAATTAAAAAAATAGATCTGATTTTAATCCATATTGATATTGATTCATTACTGTTATTCTTAATTATGTGCTCATTTTTATGGATGAACATATCATATTTCAATAATAGTTTCTAGGTTTATTTCTATAAATATTCTTGGTATAGGAAACATTGCTTTAAATTTAATAGTTATTGATAGACAAAGTAGTAGACTTGTTCAGAGCATACCTCTTGAAGCTGGTAGATATTGCCAGTGAATTAGATAACTCTTGCTATAAAAATAGTTAAATAGTAGGGACAAGATATTTCACATGCTCATTCCTTATCCATTGACCATGACATCTTATATGATCCATTACAGGACACATTACAGGATATTTCAACTATGCTTGAGTACAGGACATATGACACTTAAAATCCCATAACACAATCTCATTTCAATTGTTGGATATTCCAATTTTTTGTTCACTGTTGAAATTCTACATCAGTTGATTTATAAATTAAAAAAAAAACAACATCATCAGTTTGTTGCTGATGTTTTTATAGTAGAAATTAATGCATCAGTAGCGACCATTACCTGTGCACTTCTAATTCCCTTATAGTACATTTCCCACGATAGGAGTTCCTAACTGTTCTCATTGGACCAAGGTTTGAAGGTGAATTCAGCATGATTTAAAAGTGCTAATCAAAATTAGCTGGTGGGGATGGGGGTGGGGGGGGAGGGGCGGTGATCTTTAAAAAAGTTGCAGGAGAAATCCATGACGTGGCAAAATCCAAGATGGAAGTTATAAAAATGCATTATTTTGCTTATAGATCACTTACAATGGTGTTATTTAGTTCAAAGTTATACTTATGTAGTCAAACAATTACCATCTTAATTTTATATATGATTATTTTAAAAGAGGATATGAAAAACTTTCCCAGAGTTCAGAATATATTTCCCTCAATTTTTACACCAGACCAGCCACTTAGGAGATAAGGGTACATATATACAGCTGTAGTTATTACTTTATTAAGTTAGATCAACTTTTAAGTTTGTTGCTGTGGTTGTTTTAAATATATTAGGCAATCAAAAATATAGCAATAAAGATGGATAAATACAATAAAAAAAATGTTTTAATAAATATTAGTTAAGTTATAGTTTTCAGTGACTGATCAGTAGAGTGCCTTCATGACAACATTAAAATCAATTTGGGAGTGTAGCCACATCATTTTTACTTCACTTATTTTTCTTCATAATGCTTTGCTTCACTATTTTAATAATTTTAGCTGGTAGGATTCCACCAATAAAGAGAGTTGATCCATATAATGTAGGAACGATGTATACAATGTAGCTTAAATATTGAATGAAGCGTAACCATCTTGCTGGAGTCTCAATTGCTATATTAATATATATCTGGAATGAAACACAAATGTAACCAATACAAACTGAACTGATAAGCAAGAGTGTTGTCACATTGTGCCACTTATTCTTGTAAGGTCTGGCAATGGCAATCAGTAGGATTAATACCATCAAGTTGAGAGAAGCAGTTGCATGATATAATTCAATTCCAAAGGTAGCCAGTATTTGTAAGTTGATGTATTGTGCCATTAAATAAATTGCTGGAAAAGAGCGCAGGTAGAAAGGTTTATATTTGTAGCTGCCTTGGAAGGCATCCATCAGTATAGTGAGAGCTGGATGTCTCATTCCTGTCCAGTTGAGGCACTTCTGGAAGCAAGTACAAGGGTACACACAAATGAGCAGGAAGGGCAGAAGATTGAAGACAAAGCTCATGGCAATAGCCAACACAAAGTAAGGCAAGTGTTGTTTGCTCAGGTACTCTGTGTTAGGGTCATTATACACATGTAAGTGGCCATATGTACCATTCATGTAGTAAAGGTAGGTTGGGGTTAGTATGTTGAAGGTGACATTGAGAATTTTGACATAAGAAAGAAGAATAAAGGTTGCAAATGCTTCAATTAGTGAATTTCCTGTATTCCCTTCTTTTATGAAGATATGCAGACATTTTTTGAGTGTCCCTGACAGGCAAGACACATAGCTGAACTTTTGCACTATAATGTAAGTGAGGACAACAGCAACCATGGGATATATTGCCACCAGATAGTCCAGTGAGAGTACACCCAGAGCAGACATGTTGGGATGGAGACAGAAGGGAGGATATATACTACGAAAGAAGTCCAGATTCCAAATGGAGTACAAACCAATGATAATTTTAATTATATGATAGTTCGCACTATGAAATTTTATTGAAATATGTGCTTGAATCAGATTATAGGTAGCCATCATCTGACTGACAGTGACACATCCCACCAGCAAACCTGAATTGGCTGATATTTTAAATGTAATTATAGCTAAATAGAATACAGTCAGTGGGACATAAGCTGCTGCAATATATTTCAACCAGTTGTACTTGTAGTGCACACACTTTACACATGCTAAATTGTAAGAGTATACTGGTAAGCCAAAGTCCTTTACACACTCTCCACACATTAATCCTTCACGTTTGTAAGGTCCACATACTTCTGTATTTATATTTGTAGAGGAATTAGTGCTAATCTTATTATACACGTTAGTATAAAAATCAATTTGAGGTTCTGCAATACTGTTATTGCCATTGTAGAGACAAGGTACCACTACTGGATTCACATCTGAATCTGCAGTCATGCAGTGAAAAATTCTTACTGAGACTGAGTATGGTGAAGTATTACATTTCACTATTTGTTGATCAGATTGTGCACACTCACATCCTTCAGTAACATTGCTGGCAACAGTCCAAAGTGGACACTCTTCAGCTTGAGCTATTCCTCTAGCAGCATATGATGACACCACAAGCATGCTGAAGACAAGAAAAACTCTTACAATTTCTTCTTCCATTCTGCATCAAAGAATGTATGATTTGTTCATTATAGTCAAGACTTTCAGAATTATATACCTTATAACTTATTGTTTGTTTATATTTCTTTCTGTTTACATAAGATATGGCAGCATTAGATAAGGATTTAAAAAGGAAATTATCAAAAATAAACATCATCTATTTACTTATTCTTTATTACATACTTACATATAGGCATTATTTTATTGTCTTCTGAGTGCGTGTGATAATTTTACCATCAGAAGATTTATTGATTAATTAATTTTCAGTGTTACGCACAACCATCAATTTCAGTTCATTTGCTTTTAATTTGCTTCCTTGTGAGTTTGGAAAACAAACTGTCTACATTTTTTAATTAAATTTGTGTATTGTTCATTAAATCTGGGTGTCCTTAAGTCATACTATGAAGTACTTATGTTAACATTTAATGGGTTGTAATAGTTATAATTATAACAGGGAATAAGCCTAAGTAAATATTAAAAGGTGGCAGTGTATAGTTCTTTCTCTCAATATATATATATATATATATATATATATATATATATATATATATATATATATATATACTATTAAAATAAAGGCACAATAATTCATTGGCCAGTAAAAATATATAAATTTTATAGACAAAGAACAAATAATTGTAATCAATGATTCCTTAAAAGTTCATAAGATGATGATTTTAAGACAATATGCAACACACCCAATGTGTCCCTTTCCTGCTTGAATTACACAAAAGGGATTCAATAGGTTTCATTATGTGCCAATGCAGTGCATCAATTGCAGTATTAAGAAAATCATATTATAAACTGAACTTAGCTCATCAGTAAAATGAGATATTTAATTGCACTGGTTAACTCTTGCACTAATTGAATTGCATTAACTGATTATTTAGATTAGCTTGAATTTCATTTCCAATATACTTATGATATATACATAAACATCCTTATGTTGCTATATAATCACCATTTCTATCTTTATCTCAGTCACAAGCTGGATCAAAATGTCCACCAAGTACTGACAGAGATAGAATTATAATTATATGAGAGTTTGAACTCTGAAGATTGATTGAAATATATGCTTGAATTAGATTATAAGTTGCCATCATCTGACTGACTGTAACATATCCCACCAGCAAGCCTGAATTGGCTGATAGATAAATGTAGGGGAGTGACTAATCTTGATCACATTAGGCCTCTGTGAACTGGCACTGAAGAAACCAAGAAGTGTGTGAAGCTAGATAACATGCCTGGAAAACATAGAGAATAGCAAAGGGATTGAAGGGAATAGGCAACATGAAAATCAGGAGATAAAGAAAACATGCTAGAAGAATACAGGTCCAGCAATGCACAATTCCATAGAAAATTAGACATAAGTAACTACATTAAGGAATATTAGAATACACTTTCATAATGATTAAATTGACACAAAGTATTCACAAACATACTACAAGATGCACCCTAATAGGTGTTGCAAAGTGAATAATGTTAAGTTTAATTGTAATGATTATAAAAATGTTTGTTTCTCAATACAAAGACTGAACAAACTTTTCATTGTGAATGCAACACAATAATATCAAAAGGTTCCACCCACTCCATTCAGATAAGGTACTGTAAGCAACTGGTAAACAACCATATATGCTCTTGAGTAACTAAGTTTGTGCTTTCACTCAGAAAAACCTGAATTATGGAAGGTTTTGAAGTGTAGTTGGGGTGTTAGTGGGGCATTTCTAAATAAATATTATGAATGCACCTGTAATAATTAGGAATAGGTATCACAAATATGTCCTTCTGAACTCACCTTGATTATATATTTTTTTGCTGTCATACATGGGGGGGGGGGGGGGGGTGGGTGGGAAGTTTTGTGGGGCACTGCCCCATTTCTATAGTAAATATTATGAATGCACCTCTAGTATGGGTGTGGCTCCCACCACTACTGGGCTGACGGGCGGGCTGGCAGATGGGCGGGCTGGCAGATGGGCGGGCTGGCAGATGGGCGGGCTGGCAGATGGGCGGGTTGGCAGGCGGGTGGGCTGGCAGGTGGGCTGGCAGGTGGGCTGGCGGGTGGGCTGGCTGGCGGGTGGGCTGGCTGGCGGGTGGGCTGGCGGGTGGGCTGGTGGGCGGGCGGGCTGGTGGGTGGGCTGGCGGGCGGGCTGGCGGGCAGGTTGGCAGGCGGGCTGGCAGGCAGGTAGTGGGTGGGCTGGCGGGTGAGCAGGTGATGGGTGGTTGGATTGATTGGTTTTGTGTGTGGGTAGGTGGGTGGTTGTTTGGTCAGCCTGTGTTCCCATCCATCTATCCGTTCGATCGTTTTATTGTTTGTTCGTTTATTTGCTTGTTCATCCGTTTGTCTGTTTGTTGCTCATTCTTTCGTTTGTTCATTTGTTTGTTCATTTATTCCTTTTTTAATTCATTCGTTTATTTAGTATTTTATTTTTATAAATATTCCTATTTAAAAATTATTCATTTGTGGTGGTGAATTAGAATTCTTATGGTCAACAATCCATGATTGGTGGAAGACCTTTAAACTATTTTATTTTTCATTTTAAAAAAATGTAGTTTTTTTTTCAATCTTTTTACTATTTTCTGCCTACTTCATAATTTTTCATTAATTTAAATATCTCCATAATCCAGAACTGCTTATGTCACAGCTGTTTCCATCACTCCCCTTAGTCTGAAGAATTTTTTCTTCCTTCTGTGAAAGGTGTAAATGTGTATAGAGAACACTGCAGCAGTTGCCATTCTGAAACTGTGTACTATTTTGGTTAGAAAAATAGTATAATAGTCAAATACTCCACCTTGTAATTGTTTCACTTACCTGTAGGTAAACTGGTCAATTCCTGAATCCTGAAATATGGATCCTGAGGTTATACTACATTTAATTTCAAAATATAAACATAATAATGATTGAAGCCTCTCAAACACCATTTTTATACTTTGTGGCTTATTTCAGACTATTGAAAAACTCACTGTTGTGGCGGTTTTCCTGATGTAGTTATGTTATAAAATTATTTAAATGGGTGGACCCTGCCATGTTACTCCCAGAGTCAAGTTGTGTAGACATACCAAGTTTCAGAAGAAGAAAAGGAAGGAAGAAAGTGGGGGTAAAGATGAAAAGGAAAAAAACAAAACAAACTAATTCAGGTTCGAACCACTGATACCAGAGCCAATGTTTTTAAAGCTTTTTATATGGAAAATAAATAATCCCTTCATCCCCCTCCACAAGAGATGTCATTTTTGGAATTTTTTTGGGTGAAAAACCATAGTAGGCACCCAGAATCATACCAGCAAAAAAAAAATTGATCAGTATTCATTCAGCAGTTTGGCTGTCCATTGAGCCCTCACACAGTGCCTTTTCATATATTTTTAGAAACTAGGGAAAAACCTGCCCTACTACCGGCGGATTTAGGCCCACCTCCAGTGGTCTGTTGTCACACAGTTGTCTTCTTTGAAGACATTTGTTGTAGACTTTGAATACACAAGTGGACATGTGATTGGGTCAAAGTGTTTTTTACAAGTACCATTTTTAGCCTTACACTCAAAGAGGAAGAGGTGTGGCCAAATGGACTCACCCCATTTATTCGCAGAGTCAAGTTGTTTCAGCATGTCAAAGTTTTAGGCCTGTAGCTCCATTCTTTTTTCTGACAAAAGTAGCATTTTTGGCCTTTTTTTTTTGAATAAAGAAAGTGGTGTGACCATATTGATATGCCTATGACATTCCACTGGTTGCATTGATTTTTAATATATATGGATTGTGGGTCTAGCTCCATTCTATTTTCTGGAAAAAATGCTATTTTGGATATTTTTGAATAAAGAAAGGGGTATGGCCATATAGACATGCTCATGATGTTTCCCTGGTGACATAATTTTAAAGATAGATGGTTCGTGTGTATAACTTCAACCCTTCAAGGTAGACAAATAGGCAGAGTATTGCACTTTATAGTATAGATAGATAGATAATCAACAGTTTATAGAGTTCAGCAGCCATTTTGTCGTATTTTCAATATCCTTAATAAAATTATGTAGAGTTGCAACAGCACATCCAAATGGAATCACAGCATTAAACTTTTATTCATTTAATATATATTCAGATATTGTACAAATCAAAATTAAGAATGTGTACACACTTGCATAATGATCAAAAACACTATGTTCACTTATATAAGATTAATCCCAATTATTGGTTAAGTTTTGGAGCATGTATGTTCAATTGCTGTGTATAGCAACAAAGATATGTTAGAACCAATATCATTATGACTAAACTGGCACATAAATTATTCACAACACTATCCACCAGTAATATGTCCCATCATACAGAGTTAGCACATTCAATTTCCTAAGCCTATTATGGTTTGATTGCTAACATATACAAATTAAAGTAATACTCTAATTCACTGGGCCACAAGGCATTACTAATTCTGCTGTACTGATTAATAATTGATAGTTCTAGGATAATTAATGTGTGACCATGTAACTGGAATGATTATTATCTATGAAAAAATCTGCCTGATGGATGGAATTTTTGGTCAGCCTTTGGCCTCCTGCAGTAATAATCCATTTCAGATTGCATCATATGGCATAATGTATTAGCTTTTATACAGGGTTCTTGTGGGGATTTTCTAATTGAATGCTGGCGGTGCATTGTAGTACATACAATACAATCTTGCAACATTAAAATTTCTTCCTCTTTTTTGATATAGCTGCTCCATTTGTCTTCCTAAAATAGCCATTAGTGGCAGTTTTGCATGCCACACACAAATAAAGTCAAATCAAAATTATCTAATCAACTCATGACACTTCCTGTTTCCCATGATGAAACTCAATCTATGTACTCCCAGTGCTTACCCCATATAGAAATACCATGGTAATTGAAATACCTATTTTGGAGGTGTAGCATTACTTGCAGACAGAGAGACACTTACAAACTGTATATAGTGGAATGGTAATACCAATATATATCAATTTAAATAAAAATTGAAAAGGAATAATTAAAGCAGGTGGTGGAAATATGAAAAATAAAGGGGGAAAAAGACAAGTCCAGGATATAAACTGCCAAATTTAAGCTTGAAAAACCTGTGCCTTAATCAATTGGCCATGGTTTCCCACAGTTTTTTTTTTTCTTTTATGTGGAAATAATAAAATTTCCTTCTTTTTTTTTCTCTCACAAAGCATTCCCAGAGACAAAAATCAATATATGCACTCCCAGTGCTACTTCAAATGGATTGTAAATTAATTTTTTAACAATTGGAACACCCATTGGGAGGAGTAGCACTACTTACGGAAGAACAGGCACTTGAAAATCACATTTAATTAGAGTTTTTTTATTACATTAATTATCAATAACAATAGATACTCAAGGACATTACATAAACTAATTGACTGTTTACTTGACTTCCGATCAGAAGGAGGTGGGGGGGGGGGGGGGGGGGGGGGGGAGAGGAGAAATTTCCCTCTTCTACCCTGCCCCCTTCCCCTAGATAAAACCTGTCCAGCCAATTAGGAGGTAGAGTACATATATTCAGCTGTATTTCTACCTTCCTTATGACAATTAAACTCCAAATTGGTTATTATTTTTGTTTTAATATATAATACAATAAAAGAAATCAATAAAGATGGATAAATACAATAAATACATTTTTTCAAATAAATATTAATTAAATTAGAGTTTTTAGTGACTAATCAGTGGAGTGCCTTCATGACAATATCCACTTTGGAGTGTAGCAACATCATTTTGAGTTTTCTTTTTCTTCATGATACTTTGCTTCATCTTTTCAATAATTTTTGTTCATATAATTCCACCCATAAAGACAATAAATCCATATAATGGAGGCAATAAGCATCCACTATAGCTTAAATATTCAATGAATTATAGTCATCTTGCTGGAGTCTCAATTGATAAATTGATATATAAATTGAATGAAAAAAAAATGTGACCAATACAAACAGAACTGAAAAGCATGAGCGTTGTCACATCATGCCACTTATTCTTGTAAGGTCTGGCAATGGCAATTAGTAGGATTATCACCATAAAATTGAAAGAAGCAGTTGCATGATATAGTTCAAATTCAAAGCTTAAAAATATTAATAAGTTGTTGAATTTTACCATTAAATAAATGGCTGGAAATGAGTGCAGGTAGAAAGGTTTATGTCTGTAGCTGCCATGGAAGGCTTCCATAAGGATAGTGAGAGCTGGATGCCTTAATCCTGTCCAGTTGAGGCACTTCTGGAAGGTAGCGCAAGGGTAGACACAAATGAGCAGGGAGAGCAGAAAATTGAAGACAAAGCTCATGGCAATAGCCAACACAAAGTAAGGCAAGTGTTGTTTGCTCATGTACTTTGTGTGAGGGTCATTATACACATGTGAGTTGCCATGGATACCATTCATGTTATGTAGATAGGTTGGGGTTAGTATATTGAAGGTGATGTTAAATATTTTGACATAAGAAAGAAGGATAAGGGTTACAAATGCTTCAATTAGTGAACTTCCTGTATGCCCTTCTTTTATGAAGATATGCAGACATTTTTTGAGTGGCCCTGACAGTCAAGACACATAGCTGAACTTCTGAACTATAGCATAAGTGAGGACAACAGCAAGCATGGGATATATTGCCAACAGATAGTCCAGTGAGAGAACACCTAGAGCAGACATGTTGGGATGGAGGCAGAAGGGAGGATATATACTGTAAAAGAAATTCAGGCTCCGAAAGGAGAACAAACCAATGATAAATTTAACTATATATATTTTTTATTCTTAAAATTTATCAAAATATATGCTGAATTAGATTATAAGTTGCAATCATTTGAATAGTAGTAACACATCCCACCAGCAAGCTTAAATTTGGTGATATCTTTAAGGTAATCATAGTGAAATAGAAAAAAGGCAGTGGGAGGTAAGCCACTGCTATATATTTCAACCAGTTGTACTTGTAGTGCACATACTTCACACATGATACATTGTAAGAGTATACTGGTAAGCCATAATCATTAATACTTTATCCACACATTAATCCCTTATGTTTGTAAGGTTCAAACACTTCTTTATTTATATCTGTAGAGGAATTAGTGCTAATCGTATTATACATATTAGTATAATAATCAAGGTGAGATGCTCCAATATTGATATATATTATTATTGTAGAGGCAATGTCTCACCACTGAATTCATAACTGAATCTGCAGTCATGAGTATGGCAAAGTATTACATCTCACAATTTGTTGATCAGATTGTGTACACTCACAACCTTCAGCATCATTCTTGGCAACAGTCCAAAGGGGACACTCTTCAACTTTAGCTATTCCTCTAGCAGCATATGTGACACCACAAACAAGGTTGAGACCAGAATAACTCTTACTATTTTTCTTCCATTCTGTATCAAAGAATGATTTGTTCCCAATAGTCAAGATTTTCAGAATTATATACTTTAAAATTCATTGTTTGTTTTTACTTCTCTCTGTGTACATAACATATGGCAGAGATAGATAAGGATTTGAAAAGGGAATTATCAGGAATAAGCATCAACTATTCACATATTCTATATTACATATTCACATTTAGGTATTATTTTATCGTCTTTAGAGTGTGTGTGATAATTAAACATCAGAAGATTTATTGATTCATTGATTTCCAGTGTTACACACAACCATCAATTTCAGTTAAGTTACTTTTAATTTACTTCCTTGTGAGTTTTAAGAATAGACTGTACATTTTTAAAATATAAATTTGTGTTGTCTATTAAATCGGGTGTCCTTCACTCATGTTATAAAAATTTATGTTGACACTTTACTAATTCATTGGCCAGTAAACAAAAAAAAGAATTTTATGGGCAAATAACTAATTATTGTAAAAAAAAGTTCAAAAGTTCATAATATGATGATTTTAGTACAATATGTACATGCCCAATGTGTCCCTTTCTAGCTCGATTTATACCAAAGGAATTCAATAAGTTTCATTCTGTGCTAATGCAGTGCATAAATTGCAATATTGAAATTATCATATTATAAACTAAACTAAACTCATCAGTAAAATGATATATTCAATTCCATTGGTTAACTCTTGCACTAATTGCATTGCATTGGCTGACTCCTTTAGATTAGCTTTAATTCCATTCCAGTATACATGCAATACACACATAAACATGTTTATGTTACTATATAATCATTATTTTTATCTTTATCTCTGTCACAGACTGGATCAAAATGTCCATCAAGTAGAGATAGTGATGGAAATCATATAAAAAATATTTGAAATATTTATGGTGATATGCAATACTTCAAATTTTTTTTTCCAACAATGGCAATCCTGGGGTTGAAATCTGGACCAAGCCCCATCACATAACTGCTAAGATATTTTGTCTGGAGTCCTCATTCTAAATTTCTGCCTGTTAAAAAAAATACAAACACCTATCAGTGCATGCACATAAGGGGATTGTTAGCAGATATGGTTTAAAAAATCCCAAATATCATGTAAAAGCTATTTGAGCCTTCGTGGTTGATAATGTGGTATTTTTTTTTTTGAATGAAAAAATAGTTGGTAGTACCCCTGGTAGAGAAAAGAGATTCCAATTTTCTGGCAAAGAAAACATTAGTGAAGGTGGTAGAGGTGCTCTGTGAAACCCTTTCCATATATAGTTAATAATCCTCCTGATGTCTACAACTATTAATTATAATACAACTATTAGAACAGCGCAATTACAAGTGAAAAAAACAACAACAAACAAACAAAAAACACTGGATGTAATTGAAAATTCACTACAGTAGTCATGATAATTGACAAATCTCAATAAATATTCTCACCAGAGCTTCTAAAAACAAGTGGCAAAGTCACTTGTATGCTTGTTAAGGCCTGGAAGACATTATTAGGGTGTGCAATGAAGATATACATGAGAGTAAATAAAAACTACCTGATACCACAAAGTTATCTTGAACAAATTATTATTGTGTTTAGTGTGTAGCATAAATGGTGTTCATTTTCATTGGATAGATAAATGTAGGGAAATGACTGAACTTAATCACATTTGGCCTGGTGAACTGGTTCTGAGAAACCAAGAAGACAGTGAAGCTAGGCAACATTGCATGGAAAAACGTGGAGAATACCATAGGCTTTGCAGAAAAATTAAACCTGAAAATGAGGTAGAAAAGAAAACATGCTAGATGAATAGAGATCCTGCAATACACAATTCTATGGAAAAATAGATATAAGCAACTATATTAGGGAATGATAGAAAAAAAACTTTCAAAAATGATTAAACTGGCACACTAAAGTGAACACAAACGTACTTCAAAAAGTGAGTAATGGTAAAAATTTGATTGTAATGATAATAACCATATTTGTTTCTCATGAGAAAGACTGAACAAACTTTCATATTGATAGGAGCACAATAATATAATAACATTCCACCCTCTTCATTTAGATAAGGTACCATAAGCAACTGGTTAACAACCACACATCCTCTTGAGTAACTAAGTTTTAACTTTCATTCAGAATAGAATTGAGTAAATTTTATAGTTATACATGTATTCGTGAGTGCATTTGAGTGTGCTTGCATGTGTGGGGGCGGGCTAGTGCATGTTTACTTATATGCTCATGTATGTGTATGTGTGCTTGCATATTTACAATATATACATATATATATACATATATATACATATATATACATATATACATATATACATATATATACATATATATACATATACCTACATACATACATACATACATACATACATACATACATACATACATACATACATACATACATACATACATACATACATACATACATACATACATACATACATACATACATACAGTGGAAGAGAAAACGGGGTCAGGGGGGCTCCAGACCCCCCACTTTTATCACAGGAGGGGCTGAGCCCCCTCCCCCTCCCCTCCCCACTTCAGATCACCTATGTATTTTTTCCAAATGCTTTGCATTAGCTCCAATGCTATACATCTCATGCATTGTTACTGTCCAAGATCAATTATTAGGTAAATTCCTAGTTAGTATAGAAAATAGTATACATTTTTAGTTAAAGGTGCACAAATATCCATCCATTCCTACATATAAAATCACATTAATAATAAACTCTGTCTGAATGTCTGTCTGACTGTACCATTATTCCGGCCAAACCTTTGGGTAAATTTTTATGAAATTTGGCATGATGATAGGTTTTGACCCAACTTAAAACATGGGAAAAAATTTCATAAAATCTTATCATGTAATGAGAAAATGCCAAATATGGTATTTTTGCCAGGTAAGCATTACTGATTACATGTGTGTGTGTCGCTGGATGTAGTTTGGTCTTGGCCAAACCCATAGGACATCATTATGCCTGCCAAATACTCATTTATGGATTAATCATGCTAAAAAATTTTGCACACCAAATCCAAGTAATTGGCTGAGCATTATTAACTACATGTGGATGTGGCAATACGTGTGGATTGGTATTAGCCACATGCCCTGGAAGTTGTTTTGGCTGCCCAAAGCAAATTAAAGGGCCAATCAGGTCAAAATTTGAATGGCTTCTATAATTTTTCATGCTGACATGGGCAAGGCAACGCCAGGTAATGCTGCTAGTATATACATATATATTTTTATTATCATTCGAAGAAAAAAAGGAATGTTCCAGGAAGGGGTATTCTCTGTTGTTGTTTTTTTTAAAATTAGAAATATGTAGTTATTTCACTAATTTGTTCCCTGTGGCATACAGGTCTAGTAACACTTGGAATCTTGGGGGTGGGGGTGGGGACTTCCACAATTTGGGGACATAAAAGGATTTTTAAAATCTGTGTTTACGACTGGTTCATTTTACTAAATTTGGAGATACAAATAGGCCTGAGGAAAAAAAAATTATTATATGTCATCTATAACACTATATTTTAATAAAGATTATAATAACTCATACTGTGTATGAAATCCCATCTTTCCAAGTTTGGGATTGCTGTAGGATGTGTCTAAAATGAAGGGTGAGTCTAATTTATTAGGGTGCTTTAGAGATAAAGTGATACATATTAACATGCAGGCATACATACAAACTGTTTTTAGCCTGACATGCCAAGAGGAAGAGGTGTGGCCAACTTCCAATGCTTGAATTTTTTTTTTGTTTGAATAGTTGCACAACTGGTGGTGAATTGAGGCTGAAATTAGTTTAAAATATCATAAATTCATTCTTTATTTCATTCCTTCCTTCATTTTGTCATTCATTTGGTTGGTCGGTCACCATCCATCCTTCCTTCCATTTGTTTGCTTGTTTGCTTATCCATCTGTCTGTTCATCCGTTGTTCATTTGTTCTTTCATTTCTTATTTTGTTCATTCATTTATTTATTTAGTAATTTATTTTTATAATTATATTACTCTTTAGAGATCATTTATTCATGGCAGTGATTTAGTATTCTTCTGTTCAACATTCTATGAATTAGTGGAAGACATTTTCAAACTAACTTCTTTTTTTACTTTTTAAATGTACATTTTGTTTCAATTTTTCTACTATATTCTGCCAGCATTATAAATTTTTATTAATTTATAGATTTCCATAATCCAGAACTGCTTATGTTACAGCTGTTTCCATCATCCCTTTTGTCTGAAGAATTTTTTTTCCCTTCTGTGAAAAGTGTAAAGGGGTATAGAGAACACTGCAGCTTGATGACTCAGTCCTGTCCAGAAATTGAGGAATTTTTGGAAAAAAGCACAAGGGTGCAAGAAAGTGAACAGGAAAGGCAGAAAATTGAAACCAAAGCTCATAACAATAGCCAATACAAAGTAAGGCAAGTGATGTTTGCTAAAGTACTCAGTGTGAGGGTCATTATACACACATGGGTGGCCATACATGTTGTAAAGATAGGTTGGTGTCAGTATGTTAAAGGTGACATTGAGGATTTTGACATAAGAAAGAAGGATGAACGTAGCAAATGACCATCCACCTTTTACTTACTTCTTGAACACACATTGCTAATAGGAAAGGCATTAGTTTACCTCTAACATTTTAGTTGGAAATTTTAAGACCTACCACAGAGATAGACCACTAGGGAGTAAATTAAGTTTAAATGGCATTCCAATGACTTATGGTTCAAAAGTTATTTTCCTGACTGTTATGAAGGCATGCAGACACAAGACCGTACATCTTTAGTAGTAAGTGTCCTTTTGAACTCCTAGTGTTTCAATGAGTGAACTTCCAGTATTCCTTTCTTTTATGAAGATATGCAGACATTTCTTGAGAGACCCTGTCAGGAAAGATGCATAGCTGAATTTCAGCACTATAATGTAAGTGAGGACGGCAGCAACCATGGGATATATTGCCACCAGATAGTCCAGTGAGTGAACACCTAGAGCAGACATGTTGGGATGGAGGAAGAAGAGTGGATATATACTGCGAAAGAAAGTCCAGATTCCAAATTGAGTACAAACTGGCGATAATTTTTTACACATTTAAACCTATATTTTGAAAATTTAGTTCAATAATTACTTGAACAAGGTTATAAGTGGCATTCATCTGACTAACTGTGACGTATCCTATCAGTAAACCTGAATTAACTGACAATTTCCAAGTAACTATAATTAAGAAGAATACAGTCAGCATGAGGTAAGCCGCTGCAATGTATTTCAACCAGTTGTACTTGTAGTCTACACACTTCACACATGCTAAGTTGTAAGAATACACTGATAGACCATAATCCTTTATACATTTTCCACACATTAATCCTTTACTTTTGTAAGATCCACACATTTCTGTGTTTAAATTTGTAGAGGAATTAGTAGTGATCTTACTATACCAAGCAGTATAAAAATCAAACTTGGCTCTGACGTGAGGCCTGCCAAAGGTGTTATTGCCATTGTAGAGACAAGGTCCCACTACTGGATTCATATCTGTATCTGCAGTCATACACTGAAGAAGTCTTACAGAAATGGAGTATGGTGAAGTATTACATCTCACAGTTTGTTGATCAAATTGAGCACACACACACACACACACACACACACACACACACACACACACACACACACACACACACACACACACACACACACACACACACACACACACACACACACACACACACACACACACACACACACACACACAACCTTCAGTATCATTCTTGGTGACAGTCCAAAGGGGACATTCTTCAGCTTGAGCTATTCCTCTAGCAGCACATGATGACATCACAGACAAACCGAAGACAAGAATAACTCTTACAATTTCTTCTTCCATCTGCATTATAGAATGAATGGTTTATTCACTGAAGTCAAGATTTCCAGAATTATATACTCGACTAAATATCAGCAAGGAAATTTTGAAGAAACTTTTATAATGATTAAACTGGCACACAAAATGTTCACAAACACTACAAGATGTAATCCAATGGGTGTTGCAAAGGTGAGTAATGTCATGTTTGATTGTAATGATTATAACCTTATTTTTTTCTTAAGATAAGGACTGAACCAACTTTCAAAATGATAGGAACATAATAATACCAAAAACATTCCACCCACTTCATTTAAGCAAGATACAGTAAGCAACTGATAAACAACAACATATCATCTTGAGAAGTAAATTTGAGCTTACACTCAGAAAAACCAACATTGGGATGGTTTTTTTTACTTGACCTTATACCTCCTGTACTTTGAATTTGTTCAGTTTCCTTAATTTTTTTTTTTTTTTTTTTTTTTTTTTTTTTTTTTTTTTTTATTTATTTATTTATTTTTTATTTTTTTTATATATAGGAGGTGGTTGGGGGTTTGTAGGACATTTTAAAAGTAAATATTATGAATGCACCTCTTGTAATCAGGAATAATCAACTTTTAAATGTCCTTTTAAACTCACTACCAGATTATAATTCTTTGCTGTCATACATATGTGGTGGGGGAGGGGGGAAGTTTGTTCTTGAGGCATTGCCCCACTTCTAAAGTATAATTTATGAACACTCTTCTTGTATTATTGTCTTTAAACTTCCTGTGTGGTTTGTGAATACCACTTCCTCTTGAAATATACTACTGAATTCTACTTCAGATTACAACCTGGTGGTAACGTATAAATAGGAAAATTGATTTAGCATTTTATGCCCTAACCCTAGCCCTAGCCTTAGCAACCTTCTCCCCAAACTGGGCCAGTGGTTCTGTGAGGAACATCTGAAAATTTCAAGACAATTGGTCCAGACATCTGGGACGAGAAAACAGACACACTCTACATGCATTGTAGTAAGATATACATGCATATGTGCAAGTATTAGTGAGCTTGCACTCATACATATATTTATAAGTGTGTTTGTGAGATTGCATATATTTATGTATTTATTTTTTATATCGTTATATCAATAGAGAAAATTTAGAAAAAACAACAAAAAAAACCAAAAAAAAACAATTGCTCCAGGCAGGAATGAACTCAATTAAAAAAAAAATTTTTATGTTTTATTTGATCATTATCATTATAATTTTTTTTTTTTTTTTTTTAATTTGCAGTAACCTCAGACATAAGTCAAAACTTAATTATGCTAAATTATATTGTGTAAGTGAGAACTTGGCAAGGAATGAATGAAACAACTAATAGACAATTGTTTCTTAATCATGATGTAGACAAGATATGCTATTAGAATGGGCACGGTTATAATTACCATTGGAGTGGGTGTGTTGTTGAAGTGGTTTATAATTACTATTGGAACTAATTGAGAATTTTTATCACCTTAGTTAATTAGGAAGGTTTTGAACAGGGAACTTTATATTTATTTTGTGCTATCCTTACATTTTATAAATCCAAAATTAAGGAATTACAAAAAACTTTCATAATGATAAGGTACACACCATGTACATCTACATAACATAATTGAGACATGCATAAAAACACAATCAAATATTTTATAACATTGTAAATAAAAGAATGTACAGGAACAAAATAATATTACATTAGACTTTCGTAATGATAAAACTGGCACTGTACTCACAACCCATGTTAAAGATGTGGAAATTTAATGGTTGCTAAGTGAGCAATGTTAAGTTTGATTGCATGCATAATGATTATATTTGTTACCCATGGAAATGACTCTGAAAAACTTTAATTATGATATTAACATAATTGAATAACACATTCCTCCCTTTTCATGTAGGAGAGGTATATATGTGAATCATTAATATACACCTCTCTATTATATATTTCAATATGAGAGTATGCTTGTATGTGTGTCCAGGCATTATGCCAAGACCTAGGACCAAAAAGGAAAAAAAAAATTAGGATTTGCACCTGGCACACTGTGGATGGTTTTAAACCCCCAAAAATTAAATGCCACAATTTATGGGTAAGTGCCAATGGAGAGCATCACGTATCTCTCCCCCCCCCCCTACCCCCCACCTCAACCCTAACAAAGATAAAACCAAACTGCACCAATAAAACACATAGAAGCTTATTCAGGAGAAAAGCTTGCAAGAAGAAGCGGAGAAAAACACTTTTTGACTTTGGAAAGCACCCTCCTGTGAGTTGTTTAGATTTAACTATTGAGTATAATAATATTAGTAGTCATAAGCTAAGATTAGCTGGTTGGTAATACTCTGCATTGAATGGGGCAGTGGTATGCAAATGCTGAATTGCCTCATATTTTTTCAAGATTTAGTTGGCTAGCCATAGGATAGAGCTATGAATTATTGCTTATATGTGAGGAATTGACTTTAGAATTATTTTTTAATTAATAATAAATTTTTTTAACAATTTTTTTTTCTTCCATGATTTTGGTCCAAATTAATATCTAAAAAATTTTTTTAATAAGATTTCAAATATTTGGCTACATTCAGCCAAAAATAGAGGGAGTATTTTCTTTATATCAATCACACTTTTTCATAAAATTAAGTATTGTACCCTTGTACTATTTACATTAGCACTTACAGAAAAAATTATCTGGCACAAGTCTGCATGCTCATAGCACTTTTATGAACTTTTAAGAATGTTGCTGAGCTGACTGCGGTAGCCCTGTCCATTGGTGGTGAAATGAATGAAAAAAGAAAACAAAACCCAGCAACAGCTGACTGATATTATTGCATTGATTGTTCATTCCACCTGATAGAGTATTGGCCTTTATTTTATGAAAACGATTTATGGAAGCCAAATGAAGAAAATTGTTCACAAAATTTGACCCACTGGCTTGATGTACCAAGTTCTTTTCGAATGGTGACAAATGCTTCTGCAAATTAAGTAAAATATCAATTGCAGCTAGTCAGAAGGATAAATCATCTGGCTGATAATAGATTGGTGCACGACTACACAAAACCAAAGGAAAAGAATTATACATGTTGTTTCTATAATAGAAGGCTGTGAGATGTCAGTTAGTTAATATGCTTGTCTATCCTAAAAACGATATGTTTCCTAACTTAATCATATTTACTCTTTTCTGGTCCAATTTGGTGTTGTTTTTTTTTATAGATTGAAGCGATAAGAATATCCCTCATAACTTGGACATTTCCATTGTGACATTTCACACATGATAATGTAATTGAGAATTAGAATGTTCTAAAACAAGCAGGCAATTGACCCATTACCAGTTGTTGTTATTAATATTTTGAGAAGTGCTATAAACTTTTATCTACTTCATTGATGACCCCAAGGGTGCTTGTGAAGTAACCACACAGCCTTCCAGGTCAGCTTTATAGCTGAAGATGAGCCTAGTGCTGCTGTCCATACAGTCTCCCTCAAACTGCCTCCATTCTGGCAAGAAGACCCATCTCTTTGGTTTCACCAGGTGGAGGCCCAGTTCGCCACAAAGGGCATTACTCAGCAGCTAACCAAGTAACATTGCATCGTTGGCTCGCTCACTGGCCCCTGAGACTGCTAGAGAGGTACATGATGTCATTGCCACTATTACAGCTACCAATCCTTCTGACACCCTCAAGGAGCGCCTCATCTCATGCACTTCCCTCACAGAGTCTCAAAGTGTGCAAAAGCTGCTCTCTCTTGAGCCACTAGGCGACCAGGAACCCTCCCAGCTACTTAGGTGCATTGAAAAGCTAGCTGGAAAAAGTTGCAACAATGACCCAGTCCTTCAAGAAATCTTCCTCACTCACCTTCCCAGTGTTAATTCAGCTTATCTTGAAGTCTCACCCTGACAAAGGTACTGAGCAGCTTGCCTCTCACTGACAGCTTTATTGTAGTCACTCCAGAAGCCCATCTGTCTGCACCTTTCAGTGCCATCTTACCTGCCACTGCAAATATCAATTCTACGGCCTCCCTCCACTCTGAGCTGGAAGGCCTTAAGCATCGACTCTCCCAGAAGCAGAAATCTGGAAATTCTTCAGCTCCTCCAACAGCTGCTATACCATTCCCAATATGGCCAAGATGCTACCAAATGCCAAAAAACCCTGCTCTATGTCAGGAAATGACTTCCCCACCCACTGATGGCAACCAGTAGATTGGGAAATAACAGTTGCCTTCTTTTTATCATTGATAAAATCTCTGGCGAATGCTACTTGGTAAACTCCAGTGCTGAAGTCAGTGTGCTTCCTGCAACACATGCTGACCATCAGATATGGAAGAAGGGAATCCCTCTCAGGGCCGCAAACGCCTCTGTAATCTCCACCTTTGGCAAATGTACTTGGTCTCTCCACTTTGGCCTCAGGAGAACCTTTAACTGGACCTCATCCTGACCGATGTCAGCCAACCTATCATTGGTGCAGATTTGTTTTGTGAGCATGGTATACTCATTGACCTCAAGCACTGCTGGTTGTTTGACTCTGAAGCACCCTGCTGCAGCATTTCTAGTCACCTCTCTGACCTCGAGGCACTGCACCTCAACTATTTCTCTGTGGTGCCAAATCATTACTATACCATTCTCCAAGGCATTTCCCATCACACTAATCCACAACTGGCTGATAAGACACCAAAGCATGGTGTCCAGCACCACATCATCACTGATGGCAGGCCAACCTTCACAAGGCTCGTTGTCTCCCCCCCTGCAAAGCTGTCTATTGCTGAGAAAGAGTTTGACAATCATCTTCAGCATGGCATCATCCAGCCCTCCTCCAGTGCAAGAGCTTCACCACTGCATATGGTGCCCAAAAAGTCAGTTGCATGGTGTTCCCTGTGGTAATTATTGTGGCCTTGATGACATCACCACACCTGATCGATATCCTATACCACACATCCAAGACTTCAGAGCATCACTACACAGAGCTACGATCTTCTCCAAGGTTGACCTTGTCTGGGCCTTGAACCAGATTCTGGTGCACAAAGATGACGCCCCAAAGACTGCAATTATAGCACTTTTTGGCATCTATGAATAACACATGATGCCTTAAGGACTTCAGAACTCAGCACAGACCTTCAAGTGGTTAATGGATCAGGTTTGTGGAAAATCTCCTTTGTCTTTGTTTACATGGACGACATCCTTGTAGCCAGTCACACACCAGAAGAACATATCCATCTCCTCTAGATTCTCTTTACCTATTTATCTCAGTTTGGACTAGTCATCAACCCTGCAAGTGCCAATTTGGTGCTTACACCTTCGACTTTCTTGGCCACTGCATTAGCTCTGCAGGTATTACCCCCAACTTTTACCATCACTTTTACTGCCCTGTGCTGAAGTCCTCCACCTGCTGTATCAGCTTCTCAAAGGAAAGAGCACTCCTTGGATCTGGACACCCACATATCAGGCTGCTTTAATCAAAAGCAAAGAGGCCCTTCAAACACTTACATTTTTGTCATACCCCGATCCTTCAACATCTACGTCAATCACTGTTGATGCCTCTAAATTAGCTGTTGGTGCCTCTAATGTTGCTATTGGTGTTGTGCTGGGAAAAAATTCATGGCTGATGGACCCTGATATCCTTCTTATCCCATACACTCTGCAACCCAGAGATAAGATACTCTGCCTTCAACTGGGAACTACTTGCCACCTATCTGGCAATTCGCCACTTCTGAAACTTTGTGGAAGGTCGACTATTCACCATCTTTACTGATCATAAGCCATTGACTTTTGCCTTTCAAGTGCCAACTTTGACAAGTAGACACCTCGACAAACTCGTCACTTCTCCTTCATATAAAAGTTCACTTGTGATATCCGTCATGTTGATGGTAAGGACAATGTTGTAGCTGATGCCTTGTCCCATGTACACAACTTCTCAGCAGTCACTGCTACCTTGGACTATTCTGGACTTTGTGCTCATCAGATTGCTGACCAGAAGATCCAGTCTCTATGCACTGCTGCCACCTCTGAAGCTAGAAGTCATCACACCTCCTGGGCCTCATCAATCTATCCTCTGTGATACATCACTAGGTTTTCCTTGCCGAATTGTTTCCATTTCACTCTGCCAGAGATTTATTGAGAAACTACACTCTCTCTCACTCATACCCGGGTACCCACCCCACCAAGAGATTAATTGCAGCTTGGTATGTATGGCCTAAACTCAAAAAGGCATCATCTCATGGGCCAAGTCATGCCACATTTGTCAGCAGTCTAAGATCTCATGGCACATGGCTAGTCACCTGCAGAGTTTTCCTGTACCAAGTTCAAGGTTCCAGCACTTTCATGTTGACATTGTGGGACTACTCCCACCTTCAAGAAGATACACCTATATCTTCATTATAATTGACCGGTTCATTCGTTGGCCAGAAGCAATTCCAATGGCTGACTGCACCGCTGAAACATGTGCCCAGGGATTCCTTTCAGGGTGGATTGCTCACTATGGTGTGCCAGCTTCTATAACTTCTGACTGAGGATGCCAGTTGATCTCTGAACTTTGGAAGGATCTTCTGCACTTGCTTGGCATTAAGCCTACTCATACCATGTCATATCATCCACAAGCCAAAAATATTGTTGAGAGAATGCACCAGCAACTACAAAACTAGCCTCAAAGCAAGACTCACAACATCATCCTGGTGTACTCAACTTCCCATCATCATCTTGGGCATGTATGCTACCCTCAAGGAAGATCTCGGTACTTCCTCTGCCGAGATGGTCTATGGCACTACTCCCATCTCCCTGAGACTTCTTTGACCAGACACCACAGATAACATCACTGGGTACCTTTGAGCACCAACTGTGGCAGTACATGGTGCAGGTGAGACCTTGATATCAGTCCATACCCATGATCAATGTCCCTTCCATGTACCCCCGTAAGCTACAATCTGCAACAATACTTTTGTCTGGCACAATACCCATCGTACTCCACTCCAGTGAACATATAACGGCTACTACATCATTCCCATCATGGCATCACCTCTCTCCGACTGCACTTCCTTTTATACTCTACACTCTGTTCTCTGGGCTACCTAATTATGGTCATGTAACCAAAGCTGGTCAGATTATTCGTCCTCAGCTTGCCTCTGTCCTATCATGGAGAATTGCTGGGGAGGAGGGGGGAGGGGGGAGGGGGGAGGGGGGAGGGGGTCACTGTAGCGATCAGAATATTTATCGTAACTTCGACATTCCATTGTGACATTATCACACATGCCAATTTAATTAAGAATAAGAATGTTCTAAAACAAGGGGGAAAATAACCCTTTACTAGTTGTTGCTATTAATATTTTGAGAAGTTCTATAAACTTTTATTCAATTCAAGTCTAAGAGAAACAGTACTGAATATATTATGTTATGTTATATTCATGTATGTGTCCTGATTTAATGCTTCAGTGATACATGAGTTAAATTTCTTTCAATGCATTTGTGTTTGAGCTGTCACCTTTGCCATAATAAACAAGTGACCTTTGTGTCAATAACTCTCTCCAAACATCATATAGTTGTTACATTAATACTTACTAACATGGAAAAGGATCAGTGTTCGCGTATAGTATCACATTTCTATATTGAATTTCTAAAAATGGTCCAATTTGCATTCTAGTGTGCACATACCAGTGTTCTTTGTAGGAAGAGATTCTAATGTCTAGGAAAGTATATGATAAAAAAAATGAGTAGCCTTGTCCTAAAGGCCCACTACCCCTATGACTCAATGATAGCGAACACATAAATTAAATAATAGGTCAGAAAGCAATCCCATTTTACAATGTTTGTGATCCATAGCTAAACTTACCACCCTCCCCCCCCCCCCCCCACCTCCTCATACCAAGAGGGGTGGGAAAATTTTGTTACTTAATTTTCTCTCTCTCCCCCCTCCCTTTCCCCATTAAGCCTTGAATTGCAGGGAAAAAACTTCTTCATCTTTAAGTGTTTTGAAAAATAAAATTTGAAAGTTTGAAAGCACCAATTTTCAGACCTGGGAGCCAGCACTCTATCGTGAAGCAGTAGTCTTAAGTGAAGCTTTAGGCTATTGGAATTCTTCAGATAAAATTTGGGTTAATATCTGAAGTCATTGCAATAACCAGTACTAGATGTCTTTTTGCAATTTGGAATATTGATCTAAATTAATTGTTATCATCAATTTAGTCAACAATTGAACATGACTCTATCAATTAATAAAAAAAAAGATTCAATGTGTACAACACTTCTTGTCGTCTGGCCAGTGCATGTGATCCTTGAGTCAACAACATAATTTTTCATCTTCCTTCTCTCTCCCTCTTTTCTGTTTACAATATTTCACCATTTAACCTTGCAAAGTGAAGCTCTATTCCAAATCTATCCACAGAGTGTTGCTGTTCATCAGGAAATTCTGTAGTTAATTTTTGTTATTATTACCAAACTGAGTGTGTACTAAACTGCCGATAGTATGCAACTTTCCTTTGGGTTTTTCAATACAGCTGCTCCCATTAATTAGCCTGAAAAGGCCCTTTTATTGGCAACTTTCACTATTAGAGTAAGAATAATCTTAGCTCATGGGTATAGCTATCTACGTCTAAGTATATTTTAGATGTATCATTTTTGGCATTTTTAACCTTACACACAAAGAGGAAGAGGTGTGGTCAGATGGGACCCACACATGTCATTTGAAGAGTCTAGTCAGGTCTGCATTTCTGAAGTTTAGGCTTGTAGCTCCATTCTATTTTTTTGGATAAAAGAACCATTTTGGCTTTTTTCGAATAAAGAAATGGCTATGGCCATATAAGCATATCAAAAATCATGTGAGTGGGTGGAGTGCTTGTTTTCCAATTTTTTATATCTCTTTTGATGCACAGATATCTTTTACTTCCAACAGTTGCTGAAGTGTTAGACAAATCAGTGGAAAATGGGCATGAAGTCTCCAGTGTTGGTGCCATTACAAAATTTCCCTGGCATACATAAAAGTGATTGTGCACACTGTTTTGGTTTAAAAGCCTTTTGAGAGGCCAAAATATCTTTCCCTGATTATTTTATACTAGACCAGCCAATTAGGAGATAAAGGGTACATATATTCAGCTGCATTCTTACTTCCTTAAGTTAAACCAGAGGCCCATTTGCAGCTTTGCTTGCAATGATCAAAACACTTTATCCAACAAACACTATCCTAGATATTATTGAAAAGGTAATTAGATGAGTTTCAATTTAACTTTTCTGCTTGGCAGTGATTGAAATTGTTGGATAAATGATTTTCACAACAGTGCTTCTTCAGCAATTGTGAATGTCTCCAGTTTGCTCTGCTTCAGTTATTGATTTTGTAGTGTGTCCAGCCCTAGACACTGCTCATGATAGTGTAGGGTTTTCTCTTAAATTTTGTTGTTTTCTTTCTAAATATTTTCAAATTCTTGGTCTAATTGGTGTGTAGAAAGGGACATTTTCTTCAATAATACCCCCATGCATTCTTTCATGGGAGAGGTCACTGTCCATACTGCTTCCTACCCCCATTTCCCATGCCCTGGTTGTTTCTTTTTTTTTTTCTTTTTTTTTTTTTTTTTTTTTTTTAGTAGTTGCATACATAGAGGCCCATTTGCAGCTTTGCATGCTATGTTCAAGATATATTCTACAACAAACATTATCTTAGACATTATTAAAAAGGGCATTGGAAGTTTATTCTTCTGCTTGGCAGTGATTAGATAAATCACTTTCACAACAAAGATGCCTCAGCAATTATGAACATCCCAAGTTTGCTTTGTTTCATTTATTGATTTTCTACTGTATTCAGCCCTAAACATTATTCATGATGGTGTAGGGTTTTTTTGTTGTTTTTTTCCAAATATTTTCAAATTTCTGGTCTAATTTGTGTCCAGTAAAGGATATTTTTATAAATAATACCCCAATGCATTTATTTATGGGAGGGGTCACTGCCCACATAGATCCCCATAACCCCCTTTCCCACTTCCCATGCCAGGTTGTTATTTGCTTTGCATAGCTGGTGATAAAATGAAGTTGAAATTTGTCTTGTGGGTTCTCCATTGAACTTTGATCTAATTTGCTAATTTCTAATATTTTTTTATTCTTTCTTTTTAAATTTGTTATTTTATTTGGAGTTAGTGTAGTTATACACACCCCTCATAACTACATTTTTCATTTATTAATTTTTTCTATTTATTTATTATTTAATTTTTATAAATATTATCACTGGTTTAAAATTTATTTATTGGTGGTAATGATCTAATTCTATTCTGGTCAACATTCTATGAATGGGTGGTAGAAAACATTTCAAATTATTTTTTTATCTTTCATTTTTTAAATATGACTATTTTTTTTAATTTTTATATTTTCAGGTATATTCTGCCAACTTCATAATTTTACATTAATTTTAGACATGCCCACAACACAGAATTGGGGCTTGTAACTTGAGTACTTAGCTGTTTTAGCTAAGCTTCAGCTCACTAATGAGTCTTCCATTCTCAGCTGGCACTGGCTAGCTAGATTTAATTTTCTTTCATTAATTTTTTTTTTTTTTTTTTTTTTTTTTTTTTTTTTTTTTTTTTTTTTTTTTGCATTTTTATCAGCCAATTTTAAAAAACAGGAGCGTGGGTGGATAAAATGTCGACCTTTTACCTACTTTACAAACACAATTTGCTTAAAAGAAAGACTTTTGTTTACCTCTAACTTTTTAGTTAGACATTTTAAAGAAATTTGAAGGCCTTCTGCACCCCTAGGACCACTTGGGAGAAAAATGAAATTTAATTAGCTGTCCCAACATCCACAGTTCAAAAGTTTTTCTTGCCAGTTAAGCAGGCCAGCAGGCAGGCAGGCAGGCACACAGGCAGGCAGGCACACAGGCAGGCAGGCACACAGGCAGGCAGGCACACAGGCAGGCAGGCACACAGGCAGGCAGGCACACAGGCAGGCACACTGGCATGCAGGGAGTTAGTGAAAATAATATATAGGACCAGAGGCCCATTTGCAGCTTCACTTGCAATGATTAAACACTTTTCCAACAAACACTATCCTATATATTAATGAAAAGGCAGTGATTGAAATTGTTGGATAAAGGACTTCCACAACAGTGTTTCCTCAGCAATTGTGATTGTCTCCAGTTTGCTCTGTTTCAGTTATTGATTTTCTAGTGTCTCCAGGCTTAGACACTGCTCATGACGGTTTAGGGTTTTTTCAAATAATATATATCGGATTAAGCTTGAAGTTTGTTATTGTTATTATTTTAAATATATGAGGCAATCAAAAAATATGTCAATAAAGAGGGATAAATACAATTAATAATTATTTTATAAATATTAATTAAATTAGAGCTTTCAGTTACTAATCAGTAGAGTGCCTTCATGACAAATCTATTTGGGTGTGTGAACAAAATTTTGAGTTTTCCTTTTCTTCATGATACTTTCATTCACCTTTTGAATAGGATTCCACCTATAAAGACAACCGATCCATATAGTGGAGGAACAAGGAATCCATTATAGTTTAAATATTGAATAAATTGTAACCATCTTGATGGCGTCTGAATTGATAAATTAATATATATATTGAATGAAAAACAAATGTAACCAATACAAACTGAACTGAAAAGAGTGAGTGTTGTCACATTGTGCCACTTACTCTTGTAAGGTCTGGCAATGGCAATTAGTATAATTATCACCATAAAGTTGAAAGAAGCAGTTGCATGATATAGTTCTATTCCAAGGCTTGAAAGTATTAATATATTGTTGAATTGTACCATTAAATAAATGGCTGGAAAAGAATTCATGTAGAAAGGTTTATGTCTGTAGCTGCCATGGAAGGCATCCATAAGGATAGAGAGAGCTGGATGCCTCAATCCTGTCCAGTTGAGGCACTTCTGGAAACAAGCACAAGGGTACACACAGATGAGCAGGAAGGGCAGAAAATTGAAGACAAAGCTCATGGCAATAGCCAACACAAAGTAAGGCAAGTGTAGTTTGCTCAAGTACTCTGTGTTAGGATCATTATAGACACGTGGGTGACCATGGGTACCATTCATGTTGTAAAGGTAGGTTGGGGTTAGTATGTTGAAGGTGACGTTGAGTATTTTGACATAAGAAAGAAGGATAAAGGTTGCAAATGCTTCAATAAGTGAACTTCCAGTATTCCCTTCTTTTATGAAGATATGCAGACATTTCTTGAGTGGTCTTGACAGGCAAGACATATAGCTGAACTTCTGAACTATAATGTAAGTGAGGATAACACCAACTATGGGATGTATCGCCACCAGATAGTCTAGTGAGAGAACACCTAGAGCAGACATGTTGGGGTGGAGGCAGAAGGGAGGATATATGCTGCGAAAGAAGTCCAGGTTCCAAATGGAATACAAACCAATGATAAGTTTAATTATATAATTGTTTTTATTTTGAAAATTGATCAAAATATATGCTTGAATTAGATTATAAGTTGCCATTATTTGACTGATATTGACATATCCCACGAGCAAACCTGAATTGGCTGATATCTTTAAAGTAATTATAGTCAAATAGAAGACAGTCAGAGGGAGGTAAGCCACTCCAATGTATTTTAACCAGTTGTACTTGTAATGCACACACTTCACACATGATATGTTGTAAGAGTATACTGGTAAGCCATAATCCTTTATACATTGTCCACACATTAATCCTTTACGTTTGTAAGGTCCACACATTTCTGAATTTATATTCGTTGAGGAATTAGTGCTAATCTTTTTATACACATCAGTATAAAAATGATGACGATGTTCTCCAATATGTATATTGCTATTGTAGAGACAAGGTCCCACTACTGGATTCATATCTGAATCTGCAGTCATGCAGTGGAAAATTCTTACAGAAATAGAGTATGGTGAAGTATTACATCCCACAATTTGTTGATTAGATTTTGCACACTCACAACTTTCAGTATCATTCTTGGCAACAGTCCAAAGGGGACACTCTTCAGCTTGAGCTATTCCTCTAGCAGCATATGATGACACCATTAACAAGCTGAAGAAAAGAATAATTTTTACAATTTCTTCTTCCATTCTGTATCAAAGAAGGAAAATCTAATTCAATCAAGTTAAGATTTTCAGAATTGTATACTCTACAACTTATCGTATCTTTATATTTCTTTTTGTTTACATAACATATGGCAGGGATAGATAATGATTTAAAAAGGGGATTATCAGGAATAAGCATCAACAATTCATTTATTTTCTATTAGATATTGTATTTAGGCTTTATTCTATTGTTTTCCAATTGTATGTGATAATTCTACTGTGAGCAAGCTATGGCCTAGTTTCACTCTCAATCTTTATTCTGACAACTAGGCTAGCTGCCCCGCTCCCTAGTTAATCACCCGTTCTTATAGTACTAACTACCAACCTGGCTAATGGTTCTTTAATTACAGGTAGGGGCTGCAATGGGGTCTTGGTGGTACTAGCTGGCTTGACCTCTTGACAGATAGGGCAAGCTGCACACATCCTATTCACGTCACGCACCAACCCCGGCCAATCCATTCTCCCTCTAATAGTCTGCAGGGTTCTCTCTCTCCCAAAATGTCCTCCTATTGGGGAGTTATGGGCCATGGTCAAAAATTTATGGCGAGCTATCTTAGGCATAATTAATAAGTTCTTCCCTAGGGTCTGATAGGGTTTCCTCATTAATAGCCCTCCCTGCCAAAAATAAGGGTTCCCAACTCTCTCTGCCTTCTCCCTTATACCCTGTAAGTCACTCTCATACCTCTGGGCTTTGCCCAGCTTCTCCTTGGTGAGATCCTCAGTTGTGACTCCCGCTACATCCTCTGACACTCCATCCCCCTCAGTGTTCAGCTACTTTGTCTGGTCCTCTCCAGGTACAACAACCGAATACTCCTCTGGTTGGATGTCCTTCAATTAGAATAAATATCATATACTGGTCAGGGTCTCTCTGTACCAGCAACAACAATATTCTTCAAATCTTTGCACAATACAATATGCACAATGCCACAATTCACACACTTATAATTTTGAGACTACACTAATAATAGTTATCTCTGTCTTTTATATGTTCTCTGGATCTGGCCATTCAGGCCTCTGCCTTGGCGCCTCTGCCTGGCCACCTAATTGTTCATTAGGTGAGTCCTTGTTGTTTTTTGTAAGCACTTCTTTGTCTTCATTCCAAACCATGTTCTCATAATCAACTTCCTCCACTGGAAACTCATAACCCTCATTCACACAATTAGCTACCTTAACTTTATTAACTTTGTTTTCATTTCTTCTTTCACAGGTTGCCAAGACGAGGCAGAGGCAGAATCCCTGGATGGAGTCCAGGTGGCTCTGACATCTACCATCAGAAGATTTATTAATTCATTAATTTCCAGTGTTATACACAACCATCAATTTCAGTTCTAAGTAAATATGAGGAGGTGGCAGTAAATTTTTTTTTTTCACTTAATATATATCTGGCCAGTAAAAAAAAGGAATTTTATTGATAAACAACTAATAATTATAAATCAGTGATTCCTCAAAAGTTTGTAATATAATTATTTTAGGACAATATGCAACACACCCAATGTATCCCTTTCCTTCTTGATTTACACCAAAGGAATAAAATATGTTTCATTATGTGCTAATGCAGTGCATAAATTGCAATAATAAGAGAATAATATTAACTGAGCTGAACTCTTCAGTAAAATGGGATATTCAATTCCACTGGTTAATTCTTGCACTAATTGCATTGCATTGGTTGACTCATTTAGATTAGCTTGGATTCCATTTCTAGTATACTAGCAGTATACACATAAAATCTTTATGTCACTATGTAATCATCATTTATACCTTTATGTCTGTCATCAGCTGGATTAAAATGTCTGCCAAGTACATACAGAGATGGAAATAACTTCAAGTATTTAAAATTTTTATATTGATCTGAAATACCCAAAAGGAAATTAAAACAGTGGCAATCATGGGGTTGAAATCAGGACCAAGCTCCATCTATGGTTTCCAAGATATTTTGTCTGGAGTCCTCATCCTAAATTTCTGCCTGTTCAAGAAAATATAAAAGCCTAGGAGTGCATGCATATAAGGGGATTGTTAGCAGGTATTGTTAAAAAAAATCCCAAATATTATGTAAAAGCCATTTGAGCATTTGTGGTTGATAATGGGGTGGTTTTTAAAATACTAATATTGTTGTTGGTAGCACACCCTGGTAGATAAAATATATTCCAATATTCTTGTGAAGAAAATATAGGTGAAGATGGGAGGGGTGCTCTGTGAAACCCATTCAATATATAATTAATAATCCTCCTGACGTCTACAACTATTAATTATAAATGCAACTATTTGAACTGCACAATTACAAGGTAAAAAATAAACAAAGACTGCATGTAATTGAAAGGTCACTACAGTAGTCATGAGAACTGACAAACCCCAATGAATAAATTCTCACCAGAGCCTAAAAAACAACAACAAACAAGTGGTAATGTTACTTGATTGGTTGTTAAGCCTAGAAGCATTAAGAGGTTGTCCAATGAAGGAATACAGGAGAGTAAATAAAACTACCTCATGCTACAAAAGTGTTCTTAGTCTGGGTGTAGGCATGATATATCATTAGATAGGGTGTGGTGTTGGAGTGATTTATAGTTACTATAGGAGTGGATGTAGTGATGGAAGTGGTTATAATTACTATTAGAGTGGGTGTGTTATTGAAGTGGTTTATAATTACTATTAGAACTGATCGGGCACTTTCATTACCTTAATATGTTAGAAAGGGTTTAAACAGGGGAACAATACATTGAACTTAATATATATATATATTTTTTGCTATCCCGACATTTTATAAATCAATTATTATAGAATTACTACACTTTCATAATGATAAGGTAAACTCCATGTACATCTACACAACATAATACAGACATATATATTAATGCAATCAAATATTGTGTGATGTCGTAAATGAAAGTATATACAAGAAAAAATAACATTAGAAGAGAATTTTATAATGATAAAACTGTCACAAGTACTTAGAATCCATGTACTGGATGTGGAAATTTAATGGTTGCTAAGTGGGTAATGTTAAGTTAGATTGTGGAGCTAATGATAATGTTTATTTCTCAGAAAAAGACTCTGAACACACTTTCATTATGATATTAACATAAATAAATCAAACATCCCATCCTCCTCATGTAGGAGAGGTATAGTATATAACTAATAAATAAACACATCTCTATTATATATTTTGGTTTGAGGGAATGTTTGGTGTGTGTCCAGGTATAACGACAAGCCCTTGGATTGAATGGAATGAAAATTTCAGGATTTGCACCTGGCACACTGAGAGATGGTTTTAAGCCCAAAAAGAAAGAAGACTGCCATTATGCATGGGTGTAGCTACCATATGGATCATTACCCCACCCCCCACCCCCTCCTCATCCCTAAAAAAAAAAAAAAAAAAAAAAAATGAAACTAAACCAAACCAAACCAGAATAAAAGCACAAGAAAGTTGTTGAGTAGAAAAGTCAACGATATGAAGCAGAGTGAGACACTCTTTGATTTTTTGAAAGCACCCTCTGGTAAGTTGTCTACATTTAGCTATTGAGCATAATAATATATGTATTAGTAGTCATAAGCTAAGATTTGCAATACTGATGGTTGTACACATTGAATGGATCAGTGATATGCTAATGCTGAATTATATTCTATTTTTTCAAGATTTAGCTTGCTAGACACAATGGCAATAACTCTTCAATCAACAAATATCCATTTTTATATCATTCTGGCCTCCTTAGAAATTCGAATAAACTTAATTACAACTTCTTGGAAGACCTCGAAAGCACCATTCCAGGCAAGGATCGTTGCCTTCCTATTAGGGCTGGACATGTGCCTCCACCACCATGATTCCTATCAACTTTCAGTCTGAATAAGCACCTCAAATCCTCCTCTGTTCAAGGTATTGGTCATCCACAAGTACTCTTCATCCCCTTTATCTAAGTTAAACCCTGGGTCCATCCCACAAGTCTCCTTGACACCAGCCTCTTTGTCCACAACTTCTCGGACTCTGGTATCTCACTTGCTTCCTTTATTGCCCTGTCCTGTTTGGGTTTAAGTCACAGCCAGAGTTTTTGGCAGTGAATCTTTATTTGATTTTTTTCTTTGGGATTGTTACTTTTTCAACTGCTCCTTTAATGGTGGCCTCCGTCGAAGCTTTCAATTCCTCTTCACACAAATTTGTCTGCAAGTGGAAAAGAAATGTTTACTTAATAATTTAAAATAACAGTTTATTTTTTGTGATGAACACAATATAATAATGAAGTTATAGATTTATGTATATAATGTAGTGAATACTCAACCAGTCCTAGTCTCCATTAATCATGTCTTAAACAGTGGGAATAAGGCGATGTCCTAAACTTATCTCTAACAGGCAATTGGAGGTTATGATGCTAGGGAGGATTCAGATATTTTCTGTGTGCCAGTTAGTCTGTTCCTAACTCCCTCACTCTTTTTAAATGATTTAAATGAAATTTTATAAGCATGTGTAGACAACATTGCTGACATAATGGGCCAAAAATTTTTTTGGATAGTGGCACCCCTGATAGGGGGAAAAAGAAGAAGGAATAAAACTATATAGAACAAACTAACTAACTAACAATCAAACTTAAGAGCTATTCATTATAAAATAACAGGTATACCCAGCAGAGCCCAGGCCAATGGTTGTAATGATGTTCAGTATGAACCAGATTATTATGTGCTTGCACCCTTGGGTGTCAATTCTGAGCCATCTGTGATCACCACCTGTGAGAATGAGGAAGTCAGGCTTCCTATCGAGAACAACCAGTGTATAATAGCCCATTTGAATGTTGGACCCCTTTGGGAACCATAAGAGCTAAAGAAGCAGTACCCTAGTGAGAACACCCTGTACCTACCTCTATACCACAGAGCTGGAGTTCTCATATAGAATTTGTGAAAGATCCTGAGCATGTCGAACATGTATGTAAGGACGTTGGTCTAATCCTTTATAGTTCCACTCCCTGTGAAGTGTCTGGGCTCAAAGCCCTAATCATATCAGTTCTCATATACATTTGCCTTACATGATTCTGAGCTAACACAGGTGACCATGCCCCTATCAAGTAACAGCCATACAGGACCACTGCCTGCCCTGACTAAATAGAATGTTCCTTTCCATTGAGTACAAGAGAGCGAGGACGCTTAACTGGAATTAAAAATCTGTTACCAGCACACATGTTTTGACCTACCCACAGTTTGGAGAGAGTGAAGAAGCCTTCAGTAGACTTATAGACTTGTTTTACTGCTCTCCTGCTCTGACCTACCAATTTTTCGCCCTTGAGATAAATACCAATACATTGACTTGGGAGCAGTCCTATCACAGGAATAAGACAATGGAACCAGTTCACTCAGTTGCATATGCCACTCCTTGGTTGACAAGCATAAGTAAAACTATGGTATATCTGAGCTGGAGACTCTAGGAATGGTTTGGATTATATGCTACTTTCACAATTACATACTTGATCATTCATGTGTAGTATATACTGATGATACTGCATGTTTGTCCATTCTCAACACTGCAAGTCCATCAGGCAAACTGGCACATGAGAACTCACTAAACAGGAGATGGACATATTTATAAAGCATAAATCTGGAAAGAAGAAAACTAATATGGATGCCTTTATGTTGCCCAGTTGATGAAAATCAGGTTACTGTTATTGAAGTGAACTTATTTGAGGTGTAAGTGATCATAAAAAAGTAGCAGATAATTGGCAAAATAATTTTGATATTCCTGCCATGACAGCCAATTTACAAAGTGAACTCTACCTAAAGAAGGCATACCAGCTCTCAAGATTGCATTGGAAAGCAAGATGTTTGAAATAGTTAATGGAACTCTTATCATGAGAGCCCAGTTTGTTGTGATCATTGGTGAGTGGTTGTACCAGAGGAGTTCACCTACAACAATTTTAAAATAAGTCCATCAAGGTTGTTTTGCTGGACACCTGTCTGGTAAGAAGGTATAGGAGAGATTAAGACATCAGGTCTGGTGGAAAGGCATGAAGAACAGTGCAAATGAATTTTGCTAAGCTAGTTTGTGTGTGCCTCTCAAAAAGGTGGTAGGAATACTTTCCTACCTTCATTAACTCCTATTTCTGTTGGTGACCCATTTCACCATATCGTTGATATTTTACAGCTTTCTGCTACTGCTCAGATTAAATGTTATGTTGCAGTTTTTTTTTATGGAGTATCTAACCGAAGCCTACACCATTCAATACCAGAAAGCAGAAACTACAGGAAAGTTGTAAATTGACAATATTGTGTGTTTTCAAAGGATCCCTGAAAAACTATTATTGGGTCGTGGAGCTGCTTTCTTGTCTACTATGATCCAAGAAATCTACCAGCTTCTGGGGATTAAGAAAATTAACACTTTAGGGTACCATATACGGACATAGTTTAATAGAGAAATTTAATATTACCCTTGTAAGTATGATTGAAAAGTAATATGATGTTCAAAAGAAGGACTGGCATGTGTACCTACCATACCTACTCTTTGCTTATCAAGTATCTGCACAGGTATCCACAATGGGTTCTCTGAATTTCCTTATGTATCGGTGTGATGCCTAGATACAAACTGATATTATACTGTTATACGTTCACAACCAGTGTGCTGTTGATACAAAAGATTATAAGGAAGAATTGATTTATCACATAGCCCTAGGTTGGAAGCTTGTTCAGATCAATAGCAAGAAAGTGCAGACATCCCAGAATAAGGCATATAGATACCATGGCCCTTATTGAGTTCTCAGAATAACCCTAATAATGCTGAACTCTGACTGATTGATCATCCCACTGAAGAGTCCATCTTTGTGTCACTCAAGCGAGTGTGCACACTACAATGAGCAAAGTGATTCTACTTAGACTTGTCATAAACATTGAAAGAAAATCAAGAACGCTGTAGAACGCTGTCTCACAGTCTAATCACAACATCCCAAAATGACCTTACCAGGGTTCAGTCACTCACTTGAGATGTTGATAGTGAACAAACATTAACTTATCTATTATCATTATGTGTTAATTTTATTTGTTATTGATTATGTCCAGGGTGATTTTTTTGCTCAGTAGGGGGAGATGTCATGCCCCACCCATTAATTTGTGCATCATCACCTAATAAAATTTATCATTCCATGGTTGTTTCCTTATGTTTTTCTTTTCTGACCTGATGTTCAGTGTTGGAGTTGAGTTGTCATTCTTGTTTACAGAGACACCCAGGCATTACAATTGCCGTTGATGCCTCACTATTGCTGTGCTCTCTCAATGGCTAGATGATGGGAGAGAAACCTTTGGCATTCTCTAGTGGACCCCTAGCTTGAACAGAAACAAGGTATGCCCAGTTTTCAGGGTTTATGGAGGTAACCTTTGGGTGGTTATAAGGAAGTTTGGTGAAGATTGGGGTGATACTCTGCCCATGGGGCTATTTTTTTTCAAAATTTTCAAGGAACAACCATGCAGACAAAGAATCTTAAATGATATCAAGATATTTTTGTTGTTTCCATCCATACTACGATTAATTTTCTAGTGTGTATATGATTATCACTTGAAATTGATTAAAATTACTTCATTTTTTTTTTTTTTTTTTTTTTTTTTTTTTTTAGTGGCCATCTTGGTTTGCATTTACACAGAAATGCTCAAGGTTTATTATGTGGCACTCATAAGATTTAGATTTAGCAGGTGAAAATGTCTACTAGAAGTTCCAAAGAAATTTTATATTAAGTAACAAGGTTGGCCTGACAGAGTATAGCTTCTAGCCTGGACTATATTGGTGAATACTGGTTGAAAACTATGAATGCCACTTCTGCACATTATAATTGTGAAGTGTAGAATGAGGGAGGTGTGCCAGTGTTGCCTTGAGGTTTATCCTGTCTTGCCTACCCTTTCTCTGTTGGCTCTGCTGGGCCAATGACTCTGGGCTTTGGTTTTGCCCCCTTGGTAGAATTAAAGGGGCTTGCCCAGACTCAATTAATTTGCAATAGTCAGAATTACTGTTGATCATGGGTGTGGTTTGAGATCACTATCCTTACCAAGGACACTGCTGTCAGACCTGTGGAGTCAGGGGAGCAGTGGAGTTATGTAAAGAGTTCTAGTAGAGCATCACTGTCATTGGTAGGCCCAGTCTTGAGAGATGCTGAAAGTAAGAGATGGTCCAGCAGGATTAATGGCTGTATGACCACAGGTTATGTGGGACTAATACCAGCTAGAATACCTTGCATGATTGATAATGGGCCACCCAGACATGGAAAAATTGTGGGACCAATCTTCTAAGCAAGCAGCTTTGGAATACATTTACCCAGCCAAAACTTTACCATCCAACTAGGAGAAGGAGGAGAATCCTATTAGGCCACTATGAATTAATTGTTCTTTCCATGAACTTCTCATGAAAGTGGCTATAGCTTTCTCGGGAGACTATCTACTTATAAATGACTCCTCAATCTAAGTGTGTATGTGTGTCTGCCATAAATCCTTAATTTTTGAAGAGGGGTATCGAAAAAATGGAAATCAAGCACTGCACCCACTCATGTGGTTTTAAATGTTTATATGGCCACACCCCTTTCTGTTTTTTTTTTTTTTTTTTAATTTTTATACCAAAATGGTACTTTGGTAAGTAAAAGGAATGAAGCTACAGGCCTAAAACTTGATGTGCAGATACAACTTGACTCTTCAAAGAGCATGGGGTGGATCACATCTAGCCACCCCTCTTCATCTGGTGCAAGTCTAAAATTACCAAAAATGGTACTACTAAACACACTTGGACCTAGGTAGCTATACCCATGAGCTAAGATTTATTCAGATCCTAATAGATAAAAGTGGGGGGGGGGGGGGGGGGGGAAATGGACATTTCAGGCTAATTTAATGGGAGAAGCTGTATTGAAAAGCCCTTAGGGAAGTTACATACTCTTGGTGGTTCAGAGCACACTTAATTTAATACATGATAACAAAAATTAATAACAGAATGCCCTGATGCTGATAAACAGTAACATAACCCTCTGTTGATAGGTGGTTGAGTTTTTTTAGTGGTATAACCGAATCTATAATATTTTTTGTTCATTTTGTATGCATGTGTGTGTGCATGTGTGTGTGTGAGTAAGGGATGGGCCAGGGACCCCCCCTCCCCCCCCCCCCCCCCACGGATTAATACCAGTTTCCTTTCATTTTCGTGTGCAAATTCGTGCACACATGCTGGCATGTTCACATAACAGATGTGGACCAGCCTCCCTCTCCTCCCTCTCTCTTTTTCCCTTCCTCTCTCTTTCCCTGGGTCTCTCTTCTTCCCTCTCTCTTTCCCTCCTTCTCTCTCTCCCTCCCTCCCTCCCTCCCTCCTTAGCAGCGTATGTTAGCTAGCCAGCACAGGTGTGACACTTAGTTGACAAGCACAGCCACCACTGTGACTTACTCTCTCATTACCACACCTTACCAACACAAATCTAACTTCTTTGCTGAGTGAATAAATAAACGAAATGAAATTCTGTACCAGCCAAAATCCAATTTCCTTCCTTAATGGAATATTAAATGAAATGAACACACAAAAAGATGTTTATGGATGTACTACACACCAAGTTTGCTGGTGAGTATATACCACAGAGAGATGGCACACAGAACAACCACAATGGATGCCAGCACACTGCCTGTCCCACAGTAAAACTTTTGCACATTTTTGTAGTTATCTTCATTACGGCTCAGCTTTATCTTCTTCTCCTCCTCCTCCTTCAACTCTTCTTCCTCCCCCTCCATTTCTTTCCCCTCTGACTCTTCCCCCTCCTCCTTTCCCTCATGTGCCATGTCCATGGGAAGCATCTCCAGGGGTTCAGCATGAATGAACTCCTCCCTGACACCCAACAGCTCCCCAACCCGACAACAGCAGTCCTGTGAAATATAGACACAGTACAATGACTATAAAGCCACGCCATTTTCATGGTTCAACTATAACAACACAGAGGTAAATATGAGGGATGAATGAGGAGACACTGCATATATCTCAACAACCAATAATACGCATACACCCAAGCACACTAGCACACCTACACACTCACTCCACCACTCACCCACACACACACCACACACTCACCCACAACTCACCACACCACTCATCATACTCCCACACACACACCACACACCCACCCACACACTCACCCACACACTCACCCACACACTCACCCACACACTCACCCACACACTCACCCACACACTCACCCACACATTCACTCACCCACACACTCACCCACACACTCACCCACACACTCACCCACACACCCACCCACACACTCACCCACACACTCACCCACCCACTCACCCACACACTCACCCACACACTCACCCACACACTCACCCACACACTCACCCACACACTCACCCACACACTCACCCACACACTCACCCACACACTCACCCACACACTCACCCACACACTCACCCACACACTCACCCACACACTCACCCACACACTCACCCACACACTCACCCACACACTCACCCACACACTCACTCACACACTCACCCACACACTCACCCACACACTCACCCACACACTCACCCACACACTCACCCACACACTCACCCACACATTCACTCACCCACACACTCACCCACACACTCACCCACACCACATCACACACCTAAACACACACCACCAAATACCCAAAATTAATCAGTGGATAAACTTCATTCACACACTTACTATAGCTTGTACCCACATGCATAATCCAGTATGTGCATGCACGCAGAGTTTGTCCTGTGACATCCAACACACGCACACATACTACACCCACATGTTTTGTAGTGTTGTGACTAGCAGATAGATTGCCTCACCCAATTCATACCCACTCACAAGACTAGCACATGGATAGGCAAGATGGCCACACTGATGGGGAACGACGTCTACGTCCAGCGAGAGATCTATTTACATATGTTCATCACAAATCTAATCTGTCATAGAAGATCAGTGCTAAAATCTCGTGTATGAGGATTGCCACAAAACACAGTGAGTAATTTTGTTTGTTTTTTCAGTCAAGAAATTGGCATGGTTGCCAGAAAGAGAAGAGAAGAATGATGCTAAATGTGAATGTTTGTCTTAAGTTGCAGTTTCTAATCATAAATCAACTATTTGTACTTCTGTGCAAAGATAAGACCTTCAATCACTCCTGGTACAAGACTTAGCGAGTAGAAGTTAGGGAATGATTGTGTTAGAAACAAGAAGCTATATAGTATTTTACAGCCAATCTCACGCAGAGAGCCCTAACACATTCTCCCTCATACAGCATGCCTGGTGTGTGCTCATCCCAAAGAGTTAGTTGATGATGTCATTCATGTCAGCTGGTGAGATGCAGAGAGGTGCAATGCTAACTAATAACTGTTTGTAAAGACACACACTGGCTGGTGTCCATGACATATGCCACATGTCACAGGTACCTGCAGCTCCTCATGAGGATGGATGTATTCTGACAACTTGAAGTGCGCACATGTTGACACGCTCAGAGACACACGGGCAGGAAATAGCTTCACCATTGTGTCCCCGTGTTGAGGAAGTGCCACGCCTCCTTCAACAGAGGCTTCCATCATGGCCTTCACACGAGTATTGATGCTCCGACATGCATCTAGCTTCACTGCCTGTAGGAGAGCAACAACAACAACAACAATAAAATAATATACCATATATATACAATATATGTTAGTAATATACTTCAGTAATCATCAGAGAGCTATTGTTTGCTAGCTCACCCCAGTGTGCTGTTGATCCAGTGTGTGTGTGTGTGTGTGTGTGTGTGTGTGCGCGCGTGCGCGCGTGTGTGTGTGTGCGCGCGCATCGTGTGTGTGCGCGTGCGTCGTGTGTGTGTGCTTGTGTGTGTGTGCTTGCAGAGTGGCTGAGTAGTTATGCCCTTGGACTCACAACCCCAGAGTAGCGAGTTCAAACCCAGCACTGACAGGAAAATGTTCCTGTCCTTCAACATCTTTCCACACCAGTCCACCAAGCTGTGGTGGGAACATGGAATTTTCTGGGGTGCAAATTCACTGGCCATGGCTTGTCAATCATCTAAGGGTCCAGGTGGGACTTCGAGTGCCCACACCCATAAGCTGAGAGCCTTGGTCAGTCCTCCTGCAACTTCCTAGCCCAGCTCCAGGGGTTTGTTGCACTGGCTCATAATACCCGCTTAGTGCACAGGTACGCTGACCATGTCCGGTGCGTGTGACCATGTTGACGGTAGCTAGACAATATGCATTTTCATTTTGTGTGTGTGCATGTATGTGTGTGCGTGTGCATGTATGTGTGTGCATGTGTGTGTGTGCATGCATGCATGTGTGTTGCATGTGTGTGTATGTGTGTGAGCCAGCCCGGGTGTCTACTGTACTGACAGTAGAGACCACCTTTGACCTCAGTTTCTTAGGCAACTGGACTCATTGTGGTTGACCACGAGGAGTTGACAGGACCAGCATGCTTGGTGGTGAGGCAGAGGCATCTAGTAGCAACAAGAATCATGCGGCAACTTACTGCAATAGCTTCATGGCAAGTGGCCTTGTAATGGACGTAGGCAGACACTGCTATGCTGCCTCTCAACAATAACTTCCTCGCATTTGGTAAGAACTTGTGAGGACGACTGCTATCAAGATGCTGTTAAGCACAAGAGAGAGAGAGAGGATCCCAATCACAATATAATTAGTGCATGCATTTATATGGGAGGCAATGCATACAGTATGTAGATCAGGAAATAAGCTATCCCAACATGCTAGCTGTAAGCGCACAGAGGGTACATGGGGTGATCACAGTAGCAGTACTCGAGGCCACACCCACCTTGATCATGCCTATCCACAACTACAGTATATACATGTAACGAAAATAAATTGATGACTATATATAAAGTACTGTGCCTATACTAACATGCGCACACACGCACACGCACACACACACACACAAACACACACACACACACACACACACGTACAGTCTGTCGAAAGAAGAAAGTAGCTTCCACAACAGCCAAGGATGACTGTTGAGATTTCTTTGCTCTCTTCAATAGGAGTTCATCTTTATACGGTGGCACGCACCCACATAGGGTAACTATGGAATCCCTGATAGACTCCAGCAAAGGGTCAACATAGCAACCCACCTGCATAGGGACACAATGCGGTAGTAACCATGGCAACTAACAGTGTAGAACAGTTCAACAGCAGCAACAACTAGACAACACCTATTTCAACATATGCATTACACAATCAACACCAGGACACACCATGTACACCACAGGCTTGTTGCTGCATTGCTCACTGCACAATCAACACCAGGATACACAGTGTACACCACAGGCTGTTGGCTAGCAATAGACACTGTTGCCACACCATAGATAAGCCAAAGGTCCAACTAACATGTCTAAAAGAATATTATAAAGGGCATTGGAAGAGTTTCAAGATAATTGTTCTGCTAGGCAGTGATTGCATTTGTTGGATAAATGACTTCCACAACATTGCATCCTCAGCCATTGATAATGACTTCAGTTTTCCTAGTTTCAAACATTGATGGGTATACTTTTTGGTTTGTTTTTGTTTTGATGGTCTAACATCCTCAGCCTTAGAAACTGCTCATATAGGAATACGTTTTTTCTTTTTTTAAATATTCTCAAACTGCTGGTCTAATTGGTGTGTGGGAGAAGACCTGATACCTCCAGATGCATTTGTCAACTAGTATCGTCCATTCCTTCTTTTTGTTCGTTTTTTTTGTTCATTTAATCATCCTTTTATCTGTTATTTTATTTTTATAAATATTTTTTCTTATTCAAAATGCATTCATTCGTATGTGGTGGTGATTTGGCATTCTTCTGGTCAACATTATATGAATTGAAGGAAGACATTTTCAAACTATAATTTCATTTCCTTTTTTTTAAATTATTTTATGTTTCAATTTTTCAACTATATTCTGCCAACTATATATTTTCACATCATCTTTGTCTGAAGAATTTTGTTTTCCTTCTGTGAAATGGGGAGAAAGAGAGAGAACACTGCAGCAGTTGCAATTCTGAAGATGGGTAGTCTCTTGGTTAGAAAGATAACATTGTTATCGAATATTCCACCTATTAATACCTATTAATACTTTCACTTAGCTGCTGGTTAACTGGTCAGCTCCTGAACTCTGGGAAAGGACTCTTGAGGTTATACTGTATTTTCTTCACAAACACAATTTGCTAAAGGAAAACGGTTTAGTTTTCCTCTAACTTTTTAGTTGGGCATTTAAAGAAATTCTAAGACCTACTACAGAGATAGGACACTCACACACATACTTACACATACACACATACTTACACTACACACATACTTACACATACACACATACTCATAC
>OZ017784.1:15105877-15129742 GCA_963969325.1 Lycopodina hypogea | reverse complement strand
TAACACAACCCATAGCACAGCCCGACCCGCCGCTAGACCTGACCCAGGGCACTGCGCTCATACCGCCGGATGAATTTGCAATAACACTGCCCGTAGCCTTCGCCCTGCTTGCTCCAGAGGAGCGGGAGTACAACAGTGAGCGGCGGCGCATTAACCGACGCCGGGCAATGAAAGTGCTCTTTCACGAGGCCTGGCGCCAACCCGTGTACCGCAGAGACACGGCATCGAGCCTGGCTATCAGCAGCACTCTTGCAACCGATACAGGCGACTACCCGGCTTTACAGGGTAGCTTGCTGCTCTATGTATCCAGATATTTACACATGGAGGCTAATCTCTGGCTCAATCAGGTCAATAATGCTCTGCCAGCGGGCTGGCACATGCCGGCGCCACCGCTCCCCCCACTGCTCTCCCCACCACCCTCCTCACCACAAGACCAGACAGCACGCCGCGAGCACTCTGAGCTCAGGTTCGAACTGAGCCCAAATCTGACCGATGGCCTCCTCTCCGGCGGCGACCTGCGGCAAAATCTCTCGCTTGAGGCAATAGACCTCGGTCTGCTTCCGCCCAAACTGATCCTCTCGCGGGCTGGCCCGGTAGCGTGGGATATCGAGGCATTTCTCAACCAGACCTATTACCAGCCTTACAATCACGCCGTTTTGCTCCAGCAGCGGCGGCGTATGCGCAGTGGTGAACTGCACTATCTGGATCACCCCCGTCTAGGCTTGCTCATCAAGCTCACGCCCTATACATTCGACCCGTTCCCGGCAGTTATTGAGCCAGTAGTTGAGACAGCAGCCGACTGACCTGGGTGGCTGCCTCGGCGAGCACCGTTTGCATGGCTGCCTCGGTGATGGGTTCCCCAGTCAGTCCGGCACCCGGATTGACCACAATACAGAGTGAGGCATAGGCCAGGCCCAGTTCACGCGCCAGGCCAGCCTCAGGCATACCGGTCATGCCCACAACATCCGCGCCGTCTCTGCGCAGCCGCCGCACTTCCGCGGCGGATTCCAGGCGCGGGCCCTGCGTTACCGCATAGGTATCTGCAAATTTTAGGTGAGGTCATGCGCAGTAAGTCAAGTGGGACAAATTTGTTGAAAATGAGAGCTGCTCAATTTTCTAGGAAATTATTACCTAGCGTTCCTAGCGTCCAACTTTCTGTGACACAGCGCTTCCCTGCAACAAAACAAAATAGATGAATAACGAATAGACTCCAGCGTAGATTCCACGCACACTTAGATAGCACCATTAAAAACTTACATAAAACTTAGAAACCCCAGTTAGATACCGACCATCTAACCAGCAATAAGCCAATTAATCTGAAGAAAAGGGGTGGGGGGGGGGGGAACCGGTAGCTGCAGCCATAGTTTTGGGGAAACAGTGGAAAAGAATGAAAATTGTGTTATGATAGAGTAGATAAGAATGAAAATTATAAAGTTGTTTAAAAAAAGTTGGCAAAAATAAGAACAAACCCCCCCCCCCCCCCTCAGTCTCTTTCCCTCTCTATATATTCCATTTTTAAATTAAAAAAAAAAATTTTTTTTGAAAGTAAAAAAAAAGGTAAAGGTGTTCCAATTTAAAAATTGGGCGCTGAAAAGTGCAGCTGATTCGTTTGAAAAAAGCACTACCAAGCTTGAGCTTGACAAAGTTTGAGAAAACTTCACCGAGAATTAAAAATGGCTTTCAATGTGAGCAAGACTTCAATTAAGGTAAATATAGTAAAGGTGTTTCAGTTTGGTTATATTTCCTCTTTGAATCAATCCCCCTCCCCCCCCCCCCCCCCCCCCTTTTTCCCTTGTGGGTGGCAGAGCAAGACTAGACTTCACTTACAGAAAAAAATACACAAAACTTGAGGAGACTTCACTTAGGGAGAAAATACATAAGCAAGACTTCACATAAGGTATATACAGCAAAGGTGTTATAGTTTGTTTGGTTTCATTTCTGTTTCCATCCATTAAAAAAAAAATTTCCCCCCCTTCTGTGGGTGACTAGGGCTAGACTTGAGTGAAACTTGGGGCAACTTAAAACTTAAACCAGACTTCACTTTGGATATCTTGAACAAAATGTCACTTAAGGTAAACAGTAAATTTGTCATTTTGTTTGGTTCCATCTATATCTTTCTCTTTTCTGTGGGTGGCAGGCATTTCGTGATGTCACGAAGGAATGAAGGTGCTTGACCTCAAAAGCAGAAGTTAGGCGACATGAACAGAAACAAGAAGAGTGTGCTGAAGGTGAGCGAGACAGGGTGGCATAATTGGGACAGGTAGATCGATATGCTTTATGTGAGCGAATGCTGCAAGATAAAACCCAGCAGTTGGCTGCCCATGAGCACCATGCTGCCCTAGAGTGCAATAAAATTCCTATTTGGGTAATGCAGAACATGTGGCTGCCTGCCACCACCATGCTGCCCAAGAGCATGATAGAGTAGCATAATTGGGTGATGCAGAGCATGTTGCTGCCCAGGAATGCCATGCTGCTCATGAGTGTGATAGACACACTCAAGTAGGTGAAGCAGAGCATGTGGCTGCCTGTGACCATCAGCAGCAATTGAACGAAGATCATGCCACTTCCCTCAAACGAAACGCTTTTGTCATCACTATAGAGCCACTCAGCTAAGACTTGAGAAAGGTAACTCTAGATTCTTAGCACTGACATTTTAGCAGGTTTGAACCATGTTTCTGAGTCGTGTTTGGGAAACAGGTCACATGCCAATTTTGTCATGCTTAGTTGTGGTTGCATGAAGTTACGTAGACCGCAATGTGTTGCCGCAAGGGCCGTGTTTGTCCATCCTATGGACAATCCTAGCACCACGCACACCACAGTGTGACATCTTGAATTGGTGGGCCGAAGATAGTGCTAAGGGTTCTTTGTTGTGGCCGAACCAGCTGTCCCAGGGCATGGGTGGAAACCAACAGTCATAATCCAAAGGGCGTTTGCACCACCGCATTAGTGCATTATGTACAGATACCAGCGATGTACCTCGGTTTGCAAAGTTGTATGTGTATGATCCCCAACATGAAGAAGAGGAAGCTCAGGCACAATTGGACTGGCAGCGCCTTCCTGCAGGCACTTCAGACTTTGAAAAAGACCAGTTAACTCTGCTGTTGTGCTTTCTGCAAGGTTACTTACAGGTGTGTAATTCATACATTCAAGATTTCCTTAAGAACGTTTCCTTTCCAAATTTTATTACAGTTAGCCAAGCAGTTAACATAAAAAGAAAAGAGGAAGAAAAATAAAGAAAGGTAGTTAGCGGATTTATTTTTTAAATATCCCTCACAGACATCAAATATACATGCCAAATTTTATCTGATTCTTTCCAGTGGTTACACGGAGATACAAAAAGATAGATAGATTGGTATAAAGTTGTCGACATGTGTTTGCGAACAGGCGTTAAGGTGAAGGTGCAAATTGGCTGCTGATGATGTCTTTAGACATAGTATTTTAGACCAGGTAAAATATATCTTTAGAAAACCGAAGACAAGGTTAAAGTTGTTGTATGATTTACAACTTATATAGTAAAAAAAAAAATTTTTTTTAAATTTTTTAAATAACCATGCTTACCTACTGTAAAAATGCTTGATTGAAACCGTTAGTTGTAAAAAGGTACTTGGTGTTTCCATGCAGTAAACATTTTTTTAAATCAAAGCAGACAAAAAAAATGTGTAAGTCTCCCTTCTCCCACCCCCACACCCCCACCATTCCAGGTGTGCCTAAACCTGTGTACCACATGTAATATTGAGGTGATTACTGTTGGGTAAACACTTATTAGGAGTAATCTTAATTGCCCTTCATCATTTACCTGCTGTTTATTATTAAATTGCAACTGAACTGGAAAAAAAATAATGTATCTTTATTTTCTTATCTTGTTATCCTTGATGTATACCTCCCAAAATAGACCATCCCCAATAGTGCTTGCATCCAGATAAGCCACCTATCATGGCAGCTTAGTAGTGTGAAACCCATATAAATATAGTGTATCTCTCAGTTACGGTATCTGACTTCCTTTATGCCCTATAGGTTATGCACAAGGTTCAGATAAGTGACTACACATGCATGCAACAATGTATGTGTATTCCTGCTGCTTTAAGTGTGCTGTTTCAGTCATCAATAAGTATAATTTTTCTTAGTGGCTGATAAGCACCTGCATTAGCAGAAGGTCTCAAGAAAGTTCAATCAGCACTCAATATGCCAGAGCTGAAAGTGGTAAAACTCAGTGATACCAGGTTGCTATCTCATGAGCACTGCTTGCGAGATATTCGTAAGGCTTTGATTACCACATGGCACCATCTCGATGGTAAATCTGGAGATGCAGAAGCATTTGGCCTCGCATCAGTCCTTGGGCCCTTTTGTGTTGATACTAGCATAGTTCTATTGTCTAAGGAACTTGACCTACTAGCAAAGTTAAACTCTTTCCTGCAGAAGAAAGCAGCTGACTTCAGAAGGCTACCTCTGATACTTGACAGCATAGAGAAAGAGCTGAAATTGCTCAAAGAAGATGGAGCCGATTGGTGCTCGGAAGAAACATCTACAGTTACCAAATGTGAAGATGATTAGAATACTTTCAGAAGAGGAGAGCCTCATACACGACACAGTCATTCTTTCCAATCTGTATCTCAGTTTCATTTCTCTGCTACAATACCTTATATTAATAATTTACTCACCACCATGAAAAGTTGCTTTTCTGATGTGGCTGTAAAGCTCATTGTTTCTTCTTCCATTATCAAAATATAGCATTGTTGCCATCAGAAGAAGAATTTTCTAAGTATGGAAAAGAAGAAATTGAAGCCTTGACTCAATTTTATGGAAGTGAAGCAACAGCGTTCTATGATGGTGGGACCTATAATTCCCCTCTTCTTCTTGATAAGAACGACATTGTAGGTGAGTGGTAGGTATTCAAAAGAGCACTGAAGCAAGAAACCGTATTACTATTGTAAAGAAAGTAAATTACAGGAGTGCCACCTATGTTGTATATGTGTATATACAAATATGTGTGTGTGTATATATTGCTATTTATATGGTATTAGCTTCTTATAGGTTCAGAACTGAGCTTAAATTTTGGAATGTAAAATGTTTACAATTGAAGCAAATTGTATAGTACAGCTTGTTCATTTCAGTTCATTGAATATTGCATGCACAGTTCCCCCTAGTCTTTTAAAAATGAATATTATAAATGCATGATTATTAATTAGAGTCCTTTCGAAATTCATGTGTGGTTTGCAAATACTGTAAGGTTTACTATAACATCTAGCGACTGCTGCCACCCAACAGGAATGAATCTGGTAATGCTCTGACTGTGACAAGACAAGTGCAATTCTAAAGGGCACTTACCGATGATTAGACAAAATCATATGACGTTTTAATGACATGACATCATAATTATACACATGAATAGTTACACCAAACTGGAAATAGATGCATACTTAATAACACACATTAAATTCCTCCCTACTTGATTTAAACATACAATTACACAGTGTTCAATAATAAAGTCGATCTCCAAACCTCTTTAATGGGGGACATGATTGCTACGAATGGCACAATTGAGGTTGAAGTTCCTTGGGGTAACTCAAGGTGAAGATTTTCTGTTTGAGAGTTTCCTTCAGTCTCTATTTTGGACATGGATTATTTATCGAGTGCAGGTATATCAGATTCCCTTATTGTCATTGGCGGTGGGTCAGGTGGTAAAGGTTGTGAAATTCAAATAACAGGTCCTGTTACTCCTGCTTCAGGGTTTATGTTCACCATAACATGGGGGTCAGGATCATTATTCTCAGAAACTGTGCCATCTTCTGTGTCCCCGATACCCCTACTGCACCTTCTGCTTTATAACTGGTCTATGTTTTTTTTGAACGGTCTATCGATTCTACAATAGGATAGTGTATAACACAGAACCTTGACTCCTGTCACATTTTCTGCTAACCTCATGTCACCAACTTGAAATTATCGTAGTTTAGAGATAGTATCATGTCCTTGCTTTTGATGCTCCTGACTTTACTGAAAATTCCTACTGAGATCTGGGCACAAGTGATCCAGTTGAGACTGCAGGTGTCATCCATATGTTAACTCTACTGGTGATACACCTGTTCTTCTTTGGGAGTGAGTCTATAATTGAATAAAAGCATGACAGCTTAATTTCCACTGATCCATGCTTGAGTTTTTTCATACCTTCCTCGAAAGTCTGTATGTCTCTCTCCGTGAAACCATTAGATGCTGGATGATATAGAATAGCCCTTACATGCTTCACTTCATTCTTTTTTCAAAAACTGTACAAAGTCATCACCTGTGAATATAGCAGCATTATCTGAAACTATCATGTCAAATGCACCAAGTGATATAGGACTGTCTCAAATACTTCATGGTGGGTGATGATGTTGCTCAGTTTGTTATGTGTACTCCCATCTATTTGGAATGTGCATCTATCAAAATTAAAAGCATTTTTCTGAGGAAAGGTCCTACATAATTAATGTGAACTCTTATCCAGGGCTTATTAGGCCATGGACATGGGTGTTGTGGTGCTACTGGTGCCAACTTCCGGTTAACCTGACATTTCACACAAGTTTACACACTTTTCTATCTCTTCGTCAATGCCAGGCCACTAAACATACCGTCTAGCGAAAATTTTCATATATGCAATCCCAGGATGGGCTTTATATAACATTCTCAATACCTGGGGCCTACCCTTGGGTGGTACCACTACTTTATTACCCCACAAAACACACCCATTTTTAACACTTAGCTGATACCTCCTCCTCCAATTCTACTGGATCCAGTTACTCTGGGATGACAGACAACTGGAGGATGGCCACTATGTCCCAGTAGTCTCAAAAGTTCCAGCAGCACCAGAGGCTGTGGTGGAACTTGTGAAGTGTTCCTGTGTCGCCAGTAAGTGCAGTGGATGGTGCTCTTGTAGGCCCATAATCTAGCCTGTACAGAGCTCTGCAAGTGTGAAGGAGCTGTGAACACATGCAGCAATGTTGCAATTGATCAAAATTCAAGTGATGACGTGGAAAACGAGAACCTGGATGACTAATTATTATATGTGTAAACACCTTTATTATATTTAACATCTACATTATATATATACTACACCCATATTGTTATTTATTACAAGCAAATATTTTATTATTATCTCTATAGCGGGCAAAATAGGACAATTTCTTATTTATGGCGGCCATCTTGAATTTTTGCAATTGCCTATGAATAAAAAAATTGGAAACAGCTCTTTTTGCGTTTATTGTAAACTCAGGAAGTGAAAAATAACAAGTTTTCAGATTCTATATGAAAAGTTGACCAAATTACACAATGACATACGCTAATATATTTTGGTTTGTAAATATATTTGTGTCTAGGCATCACGGCTAAACACTTCAACCAAAAAAACTGAAATTCAGTATATACTCTCCTAGAACCCGGGTGAGTATTATAAAACAAATGTAGGCATGATGATGGGTGCAGTTTGGTCATAGCCACACCCACATGAAGTAATTTTTGCTTTAAAAAAGATAATCAGAAACTAATCAGGCAAAATTTTGGCACATGGTCTCCAAGTACCAAGGAAAGCATTATTAACCAAATATGGGTGTGGTCTGGCCACAGCCACTGGAAGTTGTTTTGGCTATTCAAAGTTAATGAAATGACCAACCAGAATAAAATTTGGAATGAGACTTCCAAGAAACTGGGTGAGCAATACTGATCACATGTGTGTGTCACTGGGTGTAGTTTGGTCTTTGCCACACCCATAGGACATCATTATGCCTGCCAAATACTCATATATGGACTACTCATGCTAAAATTTGGCATACTGAGTCCAATTAATTGGGTGAGCATTATTGACTGATCCGTTGCATTTTGTTTATCATGACTTGGCGCTTCACACATTTCTCACGCTCCTCCTTCCTTACGCTGCATGCCTCCTCCCAGCATTTCTTTTCATCCATCTCATCAGTTGCATTTCGTTTACCATAAATTGGCGCTCCACACATTTCTTGCACTCCTCCATCCACTTTTGGTGCTCCTCCACTGATTTTGTGCGCTCGTCCACCAATTTCTTGCGCTCCTCCACCAATTTTTGGTTCCCATCCGCCAAATCCTGTGTCAACATGTGTATGTGCCAATATTTGTGTGTCTGCATGCAACCTCTCAGTTGTATCTGCTTTATACATTCTTTCAGTGCATTTTCCTTCCTTAGTCTGCGTGCCTTTTCCCAGCATTTCTTTTCCTCTCTCATCCGTTGCATTTCGTTTACCATGACTTGATGCTTCACAGATTTCTTGCGCTCCTCCATCCTAGCCTGCCTGCGTGCCTCCTCCCAGCATTTCTTATGGCACATAAATAATTACACATTAAAAGCTAAGTGTATAGCTATGTGTGTATATATGCTGGTGGGCATTCCCTCACTTACCCCTGGTGCTGCTTGGTTGCAGCGTGGTCCATAGCAGTCATACCAGAGAAGTCCTCAATGTAGATGTTTGCTCGATACTGACTTAGAATATGCTCATGGCTGATATAACTGGCCGCACATGCCACATCAGACAGCTTCTGCTATAAGATACGTCCGCATCTCTTGTCATCAATATGGGGAACAATTAGTATCAACAATTTGGGCCACACAAGTAAAATATGATGTTCATAAGGCCATCAGGAAATGTAAAGATCATGTGATTATTAGTTTAATATTATTTTATTCCCAAAATGAAGCACTCTGAACAGATCCGTACTGAGGTGGGATGATCATGGTAGCAACAATGGGTTTGATCCTGTGAAGGTGGACCAATATTCATTTGAGTGACTGTAACTATGATATACACTAATTTTATCAGTGCCGATCTCATTCACATGCATTACTGTCACATGCACATGTTGCTAGTAGATTGCTCACATGCCCGAGCTGTCCTTAGCATTGATGTTGGCCACTTTGTAAAGCAGATAGAGAAACATGCACAGCTGGCCATACACATGCAAACAAACTTATGAACCAAATATATAATAGATTTTCCTTTAACATGTGATCATCCTCCATGGTTGGTTTTTCCTCCGTCATGCATTAGTCTTCCTCCACCAATTTTTCTTTCTGGGTGGTTGAGCCAGAGAGGACGTGTCCAGCACAGTCAGCCGTACACACATTTTGCAATCAAGGATAGCTTCAGTAATCCAGCAGATAAATCCTTATATAAAGATGAATCAAGTAATTAGCTTTTTATTTAATGAATCAGGCTCCATATGGGATCAAAAATCCTCGCAAACTGGGAAAGAAATAGTTATAAATACCCACAGTATCATATTCATCTACTCATTTGTGGGACAGCCTTTAAGGAATGAAAGTGATGAATAAAGTTAGTAAAATGCAAATACTATCAATTTTATGTTGTGCAACCACAGCCCACTCCAATTGGTTTTAATAAACTGTAGTGGCCAGAGGCCGAAATTACGTGCTAGTTGCATTATTAGTTTCAAGTTTGATGCACATAGTCAATTAGCTTAAAAATAATGAGACATTATGATATCTCTGTTTTAGCCTATATTGGATGCAGTGAGTGGTGACTGTCCTAAAAAAAATGGCCATTTGAGTGACATCAAGTTTGCATATAATTTATCAACTGAGAGGCATTTAATTAAAATTTTTAGTCTGTTTTTTTGAATTTTCAACTCATTAAATTCCAAAAAAGCAATATCAATTATGAATATCCATATATTTTACACCTGACTCTGTCCTCACCTCCCCCACCAGCATTATTGTCACATGCACATTAATATAGTACTTAATATATATATATATAGTTAAATTTACTTATTATCCCATTTTAGATACTCTTTTTTCTTCTTTTTTTTAAAACAATGTCTACATCTGCAACTATATAGCACTTTTGGTGGTCTGATAGTTAAATAACATGACATCATTGATGTGCCTGTAACAATGCCAGTCTGTTAGTTGAACTGTCTAGCTCATATCCTTATTTGCTTAATGGGTTGGATGTGCAGTGTGTGCTGGCCAGTCCACCTTCTAGGTGTCCTGTGGGAACCTCCAAACAATGCAGACATTTCTGCTCTACGTCTTGACATCTGAGAGAGGATGAAAGGAAGCGGTATGGTTAGTCCACATACAGTGCTCTGGTGAAATACGCTTGGAGCACAATAAATGATTCTTTCAAATCAGTGATAATAATTTATATTGTATTGTTTACAATCCCACACACCCAATCTCTGCACATGCAGTTGGTGTGACATAAAAATTAAAAAAAACAGTACCAGCATTGGATCCATAGGTCTCAATCTGTCATTTCCATTAAAACCTAGTTCAATAAATGATCAAACATATACTTTCTGCATCCTCTACTGAGTTGCTAACCTAAAAGTCAGATTGTGATGACTAACCCCGCTCTTCTCTATAAATTTACAGTATATATCAAGATAAATCATTCCAGAAAGTTCATACAAGCAGGATCATTTCACAGAAAACTCATTCCAAAATAAGTTAAAAATTTCATTCCTGAGGCTCTTTCATGAAGGATACACTTTTATATTTATAAAAACATATAATAGCAGACAAATCAATTGTCTAGCTAAGTGTCCTCTTAAATCTTTTCTTTTACTCCTGTTTACTTTAGATATTTTTCCTACTGTCTCTATCTAACATGAAACCCCCAGATAAGCGTCCAATATGTTTCTAGTAAATGAAAATGAATGACATATGTTCCTTTTTGAGTGTGCAGTTACGAATGGCAAATCTTCATTAATCTTTGATTCATGACTGCGCATAAATTACTCAAACTTTGGCATCACACCCACAACCATAATCTCAACTTGCGCTCCTTCATCTACTTTTGGCGCTCCTCCACCAATTTCTTGTGCTTGTTTACCAATTTCTGGCGCTCCTCCACCAATTTTTGGTTCCCCTCCACCAAATCCTGTGTCAACACGTGTATGAGTCAATATTTGTGTGTCTGCATGCAACCTCTCAGTTGTACCTGCTTTATGCTTTCATTCAGTGCATCTTTCTTCTTTAGCGCACGTGCCTCCTCCTCCCAGCATTTCATCTGGCACATAAATAATTGCACATTAAAAGCTAAGTGTATAGCTATGTGTGTTTATATGTTGGTGGGCATTCCCTCACTTACCCCTGGTGCTGCTTGGTTGCAGCGTGGTCCATAGCAGTCATACCAGAGAAGTCCTCAATGTAAATGTTTGCTTGATACTGGCTTAGAATATGCTCATGGCTGATGTAACTGGCCGCACATGCCATCATCAGACAGCTTCTGCTATAAGATACGTCTGCATATCTTGCCATCAAATTGGGAACAATCAATACCAATAATTTGGGCCACACAAGTAATATATGATGTTAGTTAGGCCATCAGGAAATGTAAAGGTCATGTGATTATTAGTTTAATATTATTTTATTCCCAAAATGAAGCACGCAGAACAGATCCATACTGTAGTTGGGATGATCATGGTAGCAGCATGGGTTTGATCCTGTGAAGGTTGGCCAATATTCATTAGGGTGACCGTAACTATGATATAAACAAAAAAAAATTTCAGTTTTGATCCCCTTCACATGCATTACTGTCACATGTACACGTTGCTAGTAGATTGCTCACATGCCCGAGCTGTCCTGAGCATTGAGTTTGGCCTCTTGGTCAAGCAGATAGAGCAACATGCGCAGCCAGCCATGCACAGTGGCGTGGTGGAGAGCAGTATGTCCCATCTACAAGCAAAGAAAAACGTTAATTTCTAATAAGTAGTATAATCTAGTCTTCCTCCACCAATTTTGTTTCCCCTCCACCAAATCCTGTGTCAACATGTATATGTGTCAATCTGTGTGTGTCTGCATGCAACCTCTCAGTTGTACCTGCTTTATGCTTTCATTCAGTGCATTTTCCTTCCTTAGTCTGCGTGCCTCCTCAGCATTTCTTCTTCCTCATCCGTTGCATTCGTTTACCATGACTTGGCACTTCAACATTTCTCACGCTCCTCCTTCCTTAGCCTGCGTGCCTCCTCCTCCCAGCATTTTTTTTCCTCCATCTCATCCGTTGCATTATGCTTACCATAAATTGGCGCTCAACACATTTCTTGCACTCCTCCATCCACTTTTGGCGCTTCTGCATAGATTTCTTCTGCTTGTCCACCGATTTCTGGCGCTCCTTCACCCATTTTTGGTTCTCCGCCAAATCCTGTGTCAACATGTGTATGTGTCAATATTTGTGTGTCTGCATGCAACTTCTCAGTTTATGCTTTCATTCAGTGCATTTTCCTCCCTTTGCCTGCGTGCCTCCTCCTCCCTCATCCGTTGCATTTCATTTACCATGACTTGGCGTTTCACACATTTCTCATGCTCCTCCATCCTTAGCCTGTGTGCCTTCTCCCAGCATTTCTTCTGACACAAATAATTACACATTAAAAGCTAAGTGTATAGCTATGTGTGTATATAAGTTGGTGGACATTTCCTCACTTACCCCTGGTGCTGCTTGGTTGCAGCGCGGTCCATAGCAGTCATACCAGAGAAGTCCTCATTGTAGATGTTTGCTTGATACTGACTTAGAATATGCTCATGGCTGATATAACTGGCCGCACATGCCACATCAGACAGCTTCTGCAATATGATACGTCCGTATATCTTACCATCAACATGGGGAACAATCAATATCAACAATTTGGGCCACACAAGTAATATATGATGTTAGTTAGGTCATCAGGAAATGTAAACGTCATGTTTTATTAGTTTAATATAATTTTATTCCCAAATTGAAGCACTCAGAACAGGTTTGTATTGAAGTTGGGATGATCATGGTAGCAGCATGGGATTGATTTTGTGAAGGTGGGCCAATATTCATTAGAGTGACCATAACTATGATATACACTAATTTTATCAGTGCCAATCCCCTTCACATGCATTGCTGTCACATGCACTCGTTGCTAGTAGATTGCTCACATGCCCGAGCTGTCCTGAGCATTGAGGTTGGCCTGTTTGTCAAGCAGATAGAGCAACATGCGCAGCCAGCCATGCAGAGTGGTGTGGTGGGAGTGGTATGTCCCATCTACAGGCAAAGAAAGATATGAATTTCTGTATAAGCAACATAATCTAGTCTTCCTCCACCAATTTTTGGTTCCACTCTGCCAAATCCTGTGTCAACATGTGTATGTGTCAATATGTGTGCGTCTGCATGCAACCTCTCAGTTGTACCTGCTTTATGCTTTCATTCAGTGCATTTTCCTTCCTTAGCCTGCGTGCATCCTCCTCTCAGCATTTCTTCTCCCTCGTTGACTCGCCCGTTGGATGGACACCTTAATACAGTTCACCTTCCTCATCTAGTATCGCCCAAGAAAAGATTTTATGAACACAGACGCTCTCTCTCGCCAAGCCTGATCAACATACGCAGAAAAACAACAGATGGGCAAAACCTCTCAAAGGAGGGGGTGATGTTGGGATCTGCCCACCATTACAACCCCGACCTAGACTGATAATAGAATGTACAAGACTGTAGTTGACTTCTAGACACTGTGTGGAAGCACCTGATGGTCAGAGGAGAGTCATTGTGATAGATAGATATATATATAGTATGTATGTATGCCTAAAAAGACAGTTGGACTTGTTAGACTGTATAGACCTTATTGATTGCTCTCTGTGTATTGCCATTGAAATTATCTTTAATCTTTTGCCAATAATCAAGATCAGTCCCAGAAATAGACTTGTTGACGCTTTGCCTAGTGGTGAGCGTCTAACAAAAGTCAATGCCTTGTCAATTACATTTAGTCTTTGTTTCGACTAATGTGCCAAGAAAATGTTAGGTATCCTTATATGGGTTAATATTAAAAAAAAAATCCTCTCAATAAGTGAAGCTAAAAATGATTTTTTATATTATTAAATCATAACCACCAATAAATAAATTTTAAACCAGTAGTAATATCTATAAAAATAAAATAATAAATGAATAGAAAAATGAAAGGAGTATGAATGAAAAAAAAATATGTGGGGGGTTTTGTATAATTACATTATCAACCATTCAAAAAAATGGGAAGCGTTGGTGGATATGCTGACGTCTTTTTACCTGCTTCAGAAACACAATTTGCAAAAAGAAAAGGCTTTAGTTTACCATAACTTTTTAGTTGGACATTTTAAAGAAATTCGAAAGCCTTCTGCACTCTTAGGACCATGTAGGGAGTAGAATGAAGTTTCATTCACTGTCCTACGACCCATAATTCAAATGTTTTTCTTGACAGGTATGCAGGCAGGTATGCAGGCAGGCAGGTACTTAGTAAAAGTAATATGTAAGATGTTACTAGCTGATAATCATTGCTTAGGAGAACATTGTTTTGCTTTTGTAGATGTTTCTTGCACACACGTGCTTGTAACCTGTGTGTGTGTGTGTGTGCGCGCGCGCGCGCGTGTGTGTGTGTGTGTGTGTGTGTGTGTGTGTGTATTTTATCTTGAAAATCTTGGATTTAGAGCCATTGCCCTAGGGTATTTTGAAGACAACATTCAAGCAGCATATACCACCAAGTGTGCTTGCTGCATAACTCCAACAGTGGTGGATTACATTCAATCTATAAGCACTGCAGGTAAGTTGCACTCATGCTGTACAATGACTTGTGTATAATATTTGATATTTTCACAGGTAACCCTCCACCTGAAGCATGTACTTTGGACGAGGAATGATTATGTGTACTATTTGTTTGATTATGCATGCTCTTTATTTCATTACTCATTACTTGTACTATTGCTTTCATTATGTAAGCTATTTCCTCATATATACATATATATCTATATATATCTATATATATCTATATATATATATCTATATATATATATAAATATCTATATATATATCTCTATATATTAGAAGACCTACCTATGTAACTATGTTCGTTCGTTTCTCAAAATCCCTCCATTAGATTTTGACCGAACTTATAGGGATGGAGGAGACCCACCCTGAGATGGTTTTATGCCAGGTGGCATGTCTGGGAAAAAACAGAATTTATCTGTCTGTCTGTATGTTTGTACCATCATTCTGGCCAAACCGGTTGGTGGATTTCTCTGAAACTCGGTATGATGATAGGTTTTGACCCAACTTAAAACATGGACTAAAAATTTCACAAACTGGTTACCATGGTAATGAGAAAAGCCAAAATACAACTTCTCTTAATAATAAATGTTTACCATCACCTTTCTTACTGGCAAGACATGTTCAACTACTGGATTTTAGCCTATATCGGCCGGGCAACATCGGGTATATGCTGCTAGTATCTCTCTCTCTATATATGTATTAATTAGAAGAACTATGAAACTGACTATGTAACTATGTTCGTCCGTTTCTCAAAATCCCTCTGTTAGATTTTGACCAAACTTTTAGGGATGGAGGGGCTAAAAATTTCGTAAAATAGTTACTATGGTAATGAGAAAAAGCCAAAATGGTATTTTGGCCAGAAAAACTCTAGGGCTAACACACCACCACCACTGAGAATTATTGCTGTTAAAAAATGAGAAAAAATGAGAATTGATTTGGTTGTGATATATTGATTGTGACTACTTAAATAGCATCAAAGGAAAATAATAAACTGAAATAATAATACATCTTCTACACCATCACCTTTTTTACTGGCAAGACATGTTCAACTACTGGATTTTAGCCTATATTGGCGGGGCAGTGCCGGGTATATGCTGCTAATATATATATATATATATATATATATATATTTTTTTTTTTTGTTTTTTTTTTGTGAAAATAAAATTATGAAATGGCGGCGTTTCACTCTGGTTGAGCTTTGTCAGGCCAATATTTCAAAATTCAAACACTGGGCATGGGCAGTGGGCCCTTATATAATGTGTGCGTGTGTCCTGGTGCATTCTGATAGGGTGAAGGGGGTGGTACGTGGTGATGATTAAAAATTATATTTAAATAAGTGAGATAAGTAAATGAGTGAATAAGCTAATTAATTAATAAATATATAACGTTAGGTAAATATGTGGGTCTATGAATGGAAATAGGAAATTTAATGAGTCTTAAGAGTAATCTTGGACCTAACCAGGTGATTGACTAGGGTCTTGTTGCGGCGGAAGGCCACAGAGCTCTGGAAGGGCCAGTCATGTTTCCCCTTCATGGCCTCCCTGATTGTTCTTGGGGGGAATACAGGGTGACAACCACAAATGCAGTCTAATGACTTCAGTGTACACTCTTCTTTTTTGGTGTTCCCTCTCATAGCTGCCTCTCTCTTCAGGTATGGGATCCTGGCCTCCAGATCATTGAGGAGTTTCTGGGGATATCCTCTCTGCCTCATGTGTTTGTGGAGTTGAGATACATGGTCGGCATGGGGGCTGCTGGAGCTAAATGGCCTGATTGTTGTTTGTTTGTTATGCATGACATTGCCTGCACTTTGGTCGGCCACAATACAAGAATGATACAATGAATACCTTAAGAAGGCTGACCAAAGTGCAGGCAATGTCATACATGATAAACACTTTAAACTGTTGCGGACGATGTTCCAAGATGTTCTCTAACATCCAAACAGCATATGCCAACCTAGTAGAAGTCAGAAATTATTCATACTAAGATCATTAATACAATCAGGCCATTTAGCTCCATTTGGAAAGGGATAGATAGTAACATGTACTTCAATGATGCACAAATAGTGTAACATTGACAGCTACGTGATGGTCATACAGTCAATATCAGTGAATTATGTCAAAGAAATCATCAAAAATTGTGAAAATAAATATTTGTGAAGTAATTCCATGACAACAGAAAGAACTGTACATTGCCTGCTGTGAGCGAGCTACTCCTACTTCAGCTAATATTTTCTGCAAACTAGGATAGCTGCCCCGCTCCCTAGTTAATCACCAGTTGTTATAGTATTAACTAAGGCTACCTACTGTGGTTCTAAGTAGCCAACAGTAGGTTCACACACCCTGTCTCACTTCAAAATAGATAGTATTAAATAACAATGATCTTTCCAATATTCAATATTCAATATCACATTTTCAGTTACAACATGGATATTTTTCACCCTCTCAACAGTTTAGTTGTGTCTTTATATAGTCAGACCATTCGGGGGGCCCTGCTCCGGCACCCTGCCTGGCCAGCTGTTTGTTCACCAAATGAGTTTATTGTAACCACTTCGTTTTCTTTGTTCTCATAATCAATTTCCTTCATCGGAAACCCATAACACATTATCTCAATTAGCTATCTTAATTAACTTTGTTATTATCTTTGTTATTAATTTCTTTATTCTCTTCTTATTATTAACTTCTTGATGTCCTTTACTTGTTCCCTGCCTTCTTATTATTAACTTCTTGATGTCCTTTACTTGTTCCCTGCCTTGTCACAGGCAGAGTCACTGGGAGTAGTCTCGGTGGCTCTGACACCTGCCCATCCAACACATATTTCCCACACTGCCTGCACAAAGCTCTATGGGATAAATCTGAGAGGCTCTAGGCTCACATAATAAGCATTGCTTGGTGGAGTTCACTGTTTATCTAGAATAATTTGGATCAAAATTAATAATAATCATTGCAGTACAGTACCTTGCTGGGTCTACAGTCTGTGATGCAAGGGTCAACCTGTTATAATGACCTGTGTGAACCAGCCATCAACAACAACCAGTTGACCGAATATAAATTGATGGTACTGCAGTGCTAATATTTATAACATTTTACTTCTCACCTCTCTCCATGCTTCAGGTTGATGAATTTCAGCAATATCCAAAGATAGCTATCTCGTCAAGTGCCTTATATCTGCCAGCACTACTAAGCAAGCTACCAGCTAGAAAATAATTGCACACCAACAAAATTGGCACCAAAAAAAAAGCCAAAAAAAAAAATTCACAAAACACATTTTGAATTGAAAGGGCTTAATACTTACATAAATGCTTCTACCAGCTAATATTTCAAATCACAACACCAGCCAAACCACTAAAGGGAAACTGAAGAGCTAGGATCAAACAGATGAAAACGCAAGAGAACTAAAAGTTATAAATGTGTGCCTGACACATCATGCAATTATTATTATTAACCATTTATAAAGTTGGGTGGCTGGTTGACTGGTTAAAGTTTGAAGTTGTTCTACTTGAGTCTAAAACCATCCAGGCTAGATAATAGGACATGAGGCCCAGATCCATTTGATAACGTCATTATCCAGGACCTGCAGACCATGGACACCATTGGGTGGCAGAGTATTGACATATCTGTATAATATGGTCTGCAGTTTGATCTACCACATCACACTTACAGATCGCTGAAGGAACCATTCCCCATTTCTGCATGGATGAGCGGAGGCGTCCAACACTGTTGCGAAGGTGATTTAGCCTTGTCTATGCTGGTCTTACCAGAGCCAATCCCAATGGGTGAGGTCCAGCATCAGGGATGAAGGAGCTCAGTCTGAAGGCACTGTTGTGTGATTCTGCACTCACAGCATAATTTTCCCACTCTGCCACATTGATGTTTTTCTCCTTGATGGTCCTGGGGAACTGTTTAGCAACTGGCACAAATGGGTGCCATGACCTCAGTCACAGAGGCTGCTTGGCAGGATCTGCTAGCTTGTGGTAAAGCAGATGGTCTGGTACAAGAGCCAAGCAACTGAGAGACAGCATGGCCTGCCTTCTGCGAAGCTCAGCAGAATGGATGCCTGCAAGGATGGGAAGGTTGTCCAATGGTGTGGGACGCAGGCATCGAGTCAATACACGGAGTGTGTCGTTAATTGCCGTATCAATGATGCAGGTGTGTACACTGCAACACCAGATAGGTGCACAGTACTTTGCTGTTGAGTACACAAGGACCAACGCAGCTGTTCTTCCAACAGCTACATTGGCTCCCCATCCTGATCTGGCAAGCTGACTCATAAGGGCCAAGCGTGAAGTTTGTTTTCCACAGTGACTCAAGGTCTGTCCAGTTTCACACTCAGGTATGTTGGTACCTGAGTGAAAGATAAGCATTTTCCATCCATTGAAATGTTAAGCTTACAACCTGCCTCCCTGTTGTTCAGATGGAAGGCAACTGATACCATTTTTGACTAACTGATCTTCAGCCGCTAAGTCTGGATATATGCTGCTAGTGTCACAAGGTCTTGGCTAAAACCCCTTTGACAGTCTGCCAGTCTCAGCAGTATACATAAAAGAAAGATTGTCTGAAATCTAGCCCAGATCTATGGATTTCTCTTCTTCTTTTCTCTTTTTTCCTTCTTCTTTATCTTCATTCTTTGTTAACTTAACTTTCCCTTCCCTACCAAAATGATATTGATGGTGCTTACGACCCACACCGTGTGAAGGTAGTCGACATGTGGCCCTCAAACAATCATGGCACTAGCAGATTACCAGCACAGTTTACAGACTTATCATGGTTTCCTAAACAGAATAAAATTGACTGCCAACAATGTCAGATATGATAAACTTCAATTTATTTATGGGCCTATTTTATGAAACTGGGTGTAGTGTGATGCGTGGAACCCATTCCAGACACGAGTGAAATTGGTTTTATTGTGCAGTGTGGACAGGGTTTAAGCCAAGAAAAGAATGTGAAGGTGATCTTTCTTCACAGTAATAGCACAACAATTGCAGATATAGAAGATCAACCAGTTATAATGCAAATGAAAGGGCAATCAATATTAATACATGCCACTACAATGGGAATAAGCCAAAAGGGACTATTGTTTCATTTGGACTATTATCGAAACATTATATATGCAGTCCACACACATATAAGAAAGAAAATTCCATATCCTTACAGAAGACACCTCCTTGGGGTGCACACTGTCAGACACAAACTGGTCAACTGAAGATTAATTGCAGAAATATAGTTCTCCATAAAGAGATTCGCCATAGCTAATCCCTGCTGACTTTTTTCTTGGTAACCTAAACAAGGCATCCATTGAGCAAACATACTTTCCCCCTTGCTGACCATCTTGTTATATATATATATATGCAAAGCACAACCGAGTGTCACACATACACTAGAATACGTTGATCTCACCTGTGGACATGCTGAGCAAACATTACCAGGATCAAGATCTTGGGACAAGTAGTCGAGATGATGAAGCTTGTGCTTGAGATATCAATAATTAGGAACATGTGAGTACAGGGGCGGATTCAAGATTTCAGAAGGGGTAGTTCTTTTATTCATTAGCCAAAACCACACCCATTTTGTCAAAAGACACACCCTTTACAAACTCCCAATAACAAAGTAACAAAAAAAAAATAAAGAAGAAAAGAGGAACTAAGTATGTGTAAGTTTATCAAAAATTATTGTTTCTGTCCATCCTAGGATACAACTAACATTCTTCTAGGATGTTTAATTGCAAACAACTGTACCAGTTAATCCATATCCCTTGGTTTGTCCTTCTTCTGACATTGTCAAACAAGGAAGTTCTTTTGAAGCTGGATCTGGCTGTTTGAGTGTTTATTTTCATAAACAGTAATTCAACTACCTCTTTAAATAGAGTATAAAATTGCTCATCAATATTAATTCTAAGCAACTCAAACTCATTTTGAACATCACTGATTCATCCACATGCACTAATGACATCCAGTGATCGATGCTGCATTTTAACTGTAACACTGTGTCAAGTACTTAAAAGTCTCATAGTTACTGAAATAATTATTTTAAAAAATTAAAGGAAGACACTTGATGTTGTAACTTGAACTCGGTTCAGTTTCAAAGAGAAAGATTCATTTCAAAACCAGAACAAAGCATGACAAGATCACATGACTAATCAATGCATTGCATGTTCATAAATAGTGCAACAAACAATTTTAGGATTAGGGACAATTACAACACTCCTCCCTCTTTAAGATGAAACTAAATACATTAAACATGAATTATAGCTGATAATCAAGTGTTACTCTGATAGTAGTCAGGTGGGCGAAGCCTCACAAATCTACGACAATTGGTAGAGGTCGGTCGAGATGGATGGTGCACGGGATGGACAGGTGCCTGATGAACAGGATCTGGATCAATGGAGTTATCTTGGAAGAGTTAAATTCAGCTGGAAAATTACTTGCAACAGGGGAGGACGGAGTAGACACATTTACTGCTGCAGGAGAAGTGATAGGGTTCTTAATCAAGGAGTCTACCACTGTAGGCATTGTCAACTCCTCAAAACCTCAACTACATTCTCTTCCTCAGGTGCATTGCTAGCTTCCGATGTTCTATGGCGAATGTTATCAACATGACGTCTCACCACCCCAACATCTGCTCTCACCAGGTATGACAGGGGACCTGTTACCCTGACATCCTCTCAAGGCATCCACTGTACACCAGGACCTCAAAAATCCCAGACAAAAACCTTGTCAGGCACTTGAAATTACCGGACTGGACAGACGGCTTGCTCAACCAGTTGCTGCTGTTGACAATTCTCCACTCTCTGAACTGGATCAGGGTGCACAAGGTCCAACACTGACCTAGGACAATGACCCATGAGCAATTCAGCTGGGGACAACCCTGTGGTGGAATGGGGAGTTATACGATAATGAAATAAGTAGCGGGCTAATTTCAAAGCCAGGGACTCCCCCTGCATCCTGTTTGAATGATTGGACCGCCCTCTCAGCAAGGCCTTAGTAACAGATGATAGGGAGAAGAAGAAATGTGGTGAATCCATTAGCATGACAAAAACTCCGGAACTCATTGCTGGTAAATGATCAGTCATTATACGTGACCAGGGTTTTGGGCAACCCATGAGGGGCAAGAATGAGTTGTAGTTAGTCAACCATAGCAGTAGTAGTGATGGACTTCATGACAATGACATTCAACCACTTAGAATAGGCGTCTACCAACACTAGAAACATATTACCCAAAAATGGACTGGCAGAGTCCAAATGAAGACGATTCCAAGGTTATTTGGGCATTTCCCAAGAATGAATCAGAGTGATAGGAGGTTGGGGACGAGATTGATGGCAAGTATGGCATTGTTGCACAAAGAGTTCAATATCAACATTCAGATTCAGCCACCAGACATATTCCCGAGCTAAGCTATTCATTCGGCTCACTCCCAAGTGTGTTTGGTGCAACTGTTCCAACAAGCATCTCCAACCTGGAGGAGGTATAATGAAGCGAGATCCCTACAACAGGCAACCATCCAAAATGCTGGTCTCTTGCTGTCTTGACAAGAAAGGCTGAAGCTCAGCATTCAACTTCACTGTTGGCCAACCAGACATCGCAATCATCTTGATCCTGGAGAGCAGTGAGTTTTTTTTAGTTCACTATTTCACCTGCACAGCAGAAATAGGAGTGGTCTCAAAATAATACTGTGTAAATATCCTCAGCCAAGCAATTAGCTTGCTCCTCCTCCACGAAGTGTGAAACCAGAGCTCAAGGTGACCTCCGTTCCTTACTAAGTTTTGAGCTGCATACTTCAGCAATATGGTCTGTCTTCTTACATAGACTACACTCTGCATCAAGAAAATGACAGCGGGGAGCCAAATGGTTACCACCACACCTGTAGCCAACCAGAGTCTGTGGCCTACGGCCTGTAGATTTATCAGTGACAGTGTCATTCTGACTGTACAACACTGTACTCTCCTAAGTACCTCTCAAATGCAGGGTATTTTCTGCAGACTCCATTGCCATGGCCAACAGAAGGGCTCAGGGAAAAGTTAGGGCAAGTTCAGATAACAACTTGCATTGTATCTTTTAATCTCTGACCCCACAAATGAGGTGGTCAAGCAACATGGAGTCCAGAGTGTCCCCATACTCACAAAACTCAGACAATTGATGTAATGCTGCCACATAAACTGAAATAGACTCATTTTTTAACTGAACTCTGGAATTGAATTTCCATCTCTGCATTATTACTGAAGGTCTAGGGCTGTACTGGTTAGTTACCAGTTCCACAATTTGAAGATACATTTTCTCTGCAGGTCTGTCCAGAAAAGTTAAGTCCCGAATGAGTTGGTAGGTTGTGGCCCCACATATGCTCAATAAAATTGCCTGTTTCTTCCCAGCATCCACAATAGTATTAGTTATGAAATATTGTTCCAACCTCTCAATGTAGGCTCACCAGTCCTCAGAGACTTGAGTAAATGGGCCCACGGATTCATAAACAACCATAATAAACGTGAAACTGCTCTGAGAAAGAAGTTCTCATTGCTAAAATGTTATAACTTGAACTCAGTTCAGTTTCGAAGAGAAACATACATCTCAAAAACAAAAAAAAAGCATGACAAGATCACATGACTAATTAATGCATCACATATTCATAAATAGTGCGACAAACAATTTTAGGATCAGGGACAATTACAACACTTGATATAAAATACCAGTACCTTTATGATGTTTCATAATTCCCATTCCAAGTAACATAGTCATTCTTTCTCATGGCAGAATACACTAGCTATTAATTTATAGTTCAGCTAGCTAACTATAGCGGGATTAGTGGCTAATTGATTTTATTAACATCCTTGATTGCAGTTAGCCTTAGTCTTGGTCCCAGACCCCTTTGTTCACACCACTGGATGTATTGCACAAATAAAGGGGTCTGGGACTGAGACTAAGTTAGCCAATAGCTAAAGATATTGCTCCTAGTAGCAGTTAAGCTGAGAGAGAGAAAAAAAAGGATTTACTCTGAGTATGAAAGTTATGAAAGTTAGGTGAAGCCAACAACTGAGCTAAAAATGGGTATTACTGCGAGTATTTAAGTTAGCTGAAACCAACAACTATTATTATTGCTAGTAGCACCTAAAAACTTCCCTTTACCATATTTATTTTCTTTAAAAAGGGGTAGTTCCGACGAACTCAACGAACTACCCCTGGATCAGCCCCAGGAGTATATCATCATCATACATGCACACGGCTCTCTTTTAGAAGCAGGGCACCTGTACTCTTCAAATGGGTTGATCAGGGAAGAGCAGATGTTCTTCTTCCATTTCAAAATGATAATAAACTATTAGCACTTT
>OZ017784.1:15036242-15105677 GCA_963969325.1 Lycopodina hypogea | reverse complement strand
AATTTCAACATGAAGCATTATAAAAGTCAGTCAAACTTCGGCATGGTTAGAGCTTTAGGCAGCCATAACTATATCCTGTGGATGTGGCTAATACTAAACCACACACATTGCCACACCTAATCATAGCTAATAATTATAATAATGGTCGATGAACAGTTTTGACAGTTGAATTGCAACAAAAGTATCATCCAAAAACAGCATGCCTTTTCAATCAGGTGTGCACATTTATATAGTCTAGCAATACAAAATAAATTGTTCAGTCTTAGCTACATGGAAATGATCTCACATCCTGGATACACAATACAGATTTATACACAGTAAGATAAGTTGACCAAAGAACATATGAGTATGAAGTCATACAATTAGACAGAAAAAGAAAAATAGAGTCAGTACTATTATGTGACCAACGTTGTCACATGCCAACTGTATTACAATAATGCTCACCAGGATATTTGGACTCCATATGCCCAATTTCAGCCTGATTAGTCCATAATTGAGTGTGAGTGTGGCTATGACATAAGTACACCCATTACCATGCCCACATGTGTTTAAAAATGCTCACCTGGGTTCTAGGTTTGGCCAGAACGATGGTACTGACAGACAGACAGACAGGCAGGCAGGCAGGCAGGCAGGCAGGCAGGCAGGCAGGCAGGCAGGCAGGCAGGCAGGCAGACAGGCAGGCAGGCAGGCAGGCAGGCAGACAGACAGCAGACAGACAGACAGACAGACAGACAGACAGACAGACAGACAGCAGGCAGGCAGGCAGGCAGGCAGGCAGGCAGGCAGGCAGGCAGGCAGGCAGGCAGGCAGACAGACAGCAGGCAGGCAGGCAGGCAGGCAGGCAGGCAGGCAGGCAGGCAGGCAGGCAGGCAGGCAGGCAGGCAGGCAGGCAGGCAGGCAGGCAGGCAGGCAGGCAGGCAGGCAGGCAGGCAGGCAGGCAGGCAGGCAGGCAGACAGACAGACAGACAGACAGACAGACAGACAGACAGACAGACAGACAGACAGACAGACAGACAGACAGACAGACAGACAGACAGACAGACAGACAGACATCTCCTTTTATATATATAGGAGATATGTATATATATATATATATATATATACATACACACACACCATATTATAGATATACCTTCAAAGCAGAAAATGGACAACAAATATCAAACTATTGCACAAATCCTTCAGGGAAACCTGGCATTCAAGCATTAAAGCGTCTGGGTTGCAAGGTGTAGCTGGCCAAAGTTCAGCTCTGGCTAGCATAATGGGAAGACACTCACAGGCACATTTTGCTAATAGTATCTTGTGTTCAATACCTGTAGTAATATATCTATATGCCATAAACAAAATTTAACAAAACAAAACAAAACTCTTTGATCTTACTGTATTCATCAACACATATGATAGATACTTCTTATTTTTGTTGAGCAAAGATGGTATGAACGAACATCCATGTGGCGCGATTGGCCCCCAAAAAGGGTACATAATGATTAACCTGAATATTTTTCACACATTCACTCAATACCTCACACCAAACTTGATGGCAGATATCACATAACTGCAACTAACATGCTCATATCGCCCACTTTTCACCGATGTGAAACATGTTATGCTCACAACAGCTCTGAAAAGAAGCAATACAAAAGAAACTCAGACCTACGACTTTGCATCAAAGCCTCTTTCTCACACATGTGACACAACTGAGAGAGAGGCATTGCTGCTGCTTCTGTGATACATTGCAATATTCCACTCCTTATCCCTTGTAGATAATAATACAAAATGGAACAAAATAGTGAAGTCAGTTTCTTCAGCAAGATCACATTTAATATTAAAAAAAAGGGTAGAATGTAACAAAGCTCCCCATAGGTACAGAGTGCCAATAACTCCCAGGGGAAGTGTTCCATTTCATACCTCCCCAACCAGCTATCAAAAATCTGCTTTGAAGTTGTGTCCAGTTGGTTCCAACCCCATTAACTCATCAGAGGTTGAACAGCAGTCCTGGGTACCCAAAACCATTCTGGCCGAAGGATCAGGGTGAGTGGCTGGACACACATAAGCCTGTCCCTCTGGAGTACCTCTGTGAACAATTCCCTGGATACTGCCACCAGAAGCTGGTCTCCCAGTTAGCTTTAGAGCTGCAAGGGTGAATCGGCTGTAAGCCCTTCGGATGTACTCTCCAGGTAAGCCCTTCGGATGTACTCTCCCGTAGCCAGGCCCGCCCCTTCGGTGATTTCTTAATTTTTATTTGGCTGGGTTTTTTTTTTTATTTGGGTGCACACAGAGTTTAACCCAATTTTCCCTATCACTTTTGTAAGAAAAAGTTCCTGAACAGGGTGGAATCACCGAGCAACGGGAACTTAGGACAGATTTGACACTCTCTTTTTTTTCCTACCCACCATTCAATTTTAGGTGTGGTCATGCGCAGTAAAGTAAAGTGAGGGCTATAGGGGACTTGCATGATTACGTCACACACAACCTGCCACGCCTACTTATGGTGTCCGTGTACCTCCAGCACCATAGAAAATGTATTAGCAGTCACAACTTGCAATAATATTTTCGAGAATTGCAATTGCAAAATAGCTCGTGCATTCACCATACTGCAGGAATAGAGATATCATGAAATTTCCAGCGTGCTCATAGCATATTCCTGAATAGTTAGAGCTGTGGTCATAGATAAATCCCAGCTGTGAAAGTGAAGAAAGATTAGTGTAATATTGCCAAGAGCCTGCCCAGCTAGTTGTAGGAACTCATTGGTTGGTGGCAGTAGCGATGAGTGTCACACAGTTGTCAGACACAGTGTCACAGCAAAAATAGCTGCTAATTTTCTCTAAACTCTTTGCTACGCACCACCTCATTTCCAAGATTTCTGGGTTGTCCGCAGGGGCTGCCTGACAGGTTTCTCAAAAGTATTGCAGCTTCTTCTTGGCCAATATTAACCCTAGCAACCATCTGACGCTGACACCGCTACTGCCGTCTACCTTGGAGTTCTGAGAACTAGCAGGCGTGTCAGGTAGTACCTGACGTGTTCCTGCAAGTCTCCTATTGGTGGAAAAAGAGAGCGTCTTAATTTCTAGGAAATTCTGACCAATAGACTCCGGCGTATATTGTACACACGCTTAGATCACCTTTAAAACTAGCATACGCATTATTCCACCTCACTCACGATTCCTAAGAGAGAAAAAGATAGTAAACTTCACGTGCCAGTTTTTTTAGATATTATATTGATATAACCAGGAGATTTATTTCTCCCTTTTCAAGGTAAGTTATATAAATTTGATAATTAACACCGCTATTATTAAAAGTTAGATTTTCCTACTACAAATTTAATGTCCGGTATATTTCTCCAGGAATTTAATTAAAATTTACAAATTGCTACTGATATGATATGATGTATGTATGTATGTATGTATGTATGTATGTATGTATGTATGTATGTATGTATGTATGTATGTATGTATGTATGTATGTATGTATGTATGTATGTATGTATGTATGTATGTATGTATGTATGTATGTATGTATGTATGTATGTATGTATGTATGTATGTATGTATGTATGTATGTATGTATGTATGTATGTATGTATGTATGTATGTATGTATGTATGTATGTATGTATGTATGTATGTATGTATGTATGTATGTATGTATGTATGTATGTATGTATGTATGTATGTATGTATGCATGTATGTATGCATGTATGTATGCATGTATGTATGTATACATAATATATATATATTACTATTATTATTTGTTTTACAATCATAAAGGAAATGAGCACTAGTGATACAGTAAAGTAATGTTGTGTGATGGATGTGTAAAGTAGTAGACCTGTATCTGTTGTATTGAGGCTTCTTTGTTTTGGGGTTGGATAAATTTTGTAGTCAATATCCTGAGGTGCTGGAATAGATATTGTAATAGAAACATTAAAGCACAAAAAAAAAAGAACTATTCTCTGGGGGGAAGGGGTAGGGGCAAAATTTCAAATTTTCCATACAATAAATCCTGAAACACGGTGGCAAAGTTGTTAAGACACAATTCCCAGGTTTGACCAAAATGATAATAAAAATATACAGACAAACAGACTGATAGACACATTCTTTTATTTATAGAAGATAAGTATTATATATTTATATAGAGTATATATTTTTTAAATTATAGCAAGCATTAAATTCTTCAGAGGATAATCCCGGTTCTCCATCTGAAGGAGAATTTTGCCTCTCCAGTTAACAGGTAGGCAATGGTTGATAATGTAAAAATATTATAATTTTATTCTTTAATATAGCTTCCATTTACTTGTGTGAGAGTGAAACTGGCTGCAAAATATTTATTAATCTTAATTTTATTTTAGCAGCTTATTCGAATATTTTATAGCCAGTTGAAATGTTCATCCTTCAGTGTTCAAGTAGGCAAGGTTAATAGTGTAGCATTGTCATTATTTCAAAAATCATTGATTTGGTTTTACTGGTTTATTCTGTTCTATTCTTTTTTTAATCTACAATATTAGTTTTAGCTATGATGGGGGAGGGGGGGGGGGGTGATTTTTTGATTAAAAGAGGAGTGGGAAAACATCCTGGAAGATATCTTAGAGTACTGGTTTATCCATCAGATAATCTATAATTTTAACCTGCTACCTGAAGAAACTTCACTAGTGTGCAATACTAATACTTGTGCAAAGTCCTTGAGTACTGTGTGCCTACCTCTTGCCTATCTGACTGCCTTTTAGTTGTCAGTATATGTATTTGTAAACCTCTGGTTCAAATTTACAGACTTGCAAACCTGTGAGAGAAAAAAAGAATGTGTGTAAGACTTGGACAAAAATTAAAATGAGAAGAGGGGGGGGGGGGGGGGGTGGTTGGAAAATAGATATATGTATAAGCCTGGAATCTCAAGCCACCAATAAATATTTTACTGTCAGCATTGAAATGTTTTATCATACTTTTACATGAGCTTGTTATTTTCCATTTTTTTCCCTTCAATTGATAACTTTTTGGATTAATTAATGATTTTATTTTATATATTATTATTATTACTAGCATGAAATTGCAGCCTTTGGCCATATTGCTTGCTAGGCCCACTTTTGGTGGGCTGTGGTCACAAAATTGTCTTAAGAAAGAACATGTCTTATGGGAAGACATCATTTTCTGGATTACATGTCTTTCAGGGTGATATATATTATGATAGCATTTGTCTTGAGGGAGGTCATGCTTTGTTGTTGGTAATCTCTTATGGGATATCAAGTATTGGTGGAATGCATATCTTCAGGTTAGCATATCTTACATTTGTTGTGTTTTACTGAAAGACATGTCTTACTGGAAGTTATGTTTTACTTGAGGATATGTGTTATAAGAGGGCATGTTTTGCTGTTCGAGATGTCTTAATGGAGTATATGTTTTACAGGAGGGCATATCTTACAGGATGATTTCTTTTACAGGGAAGTATGTGTCATGGGAAGACATATGTAGTGGGTGGACATGTCTTGCAGATCTGTGCAGAAGCAACCATTTAAGCTGCTGTGAGTTTAGGCATCTAGTTTATTAATTTTTTTATCTACAATAAAGTTTTGTTTGCTCTGGGACATGCTTTCCAAGAATTTGTTATTTGAATAGTTCTTCTTGGGTATGTAGGTTAATTTTTGTGGTCCTCTTAGTTGACCTTTCTTTTTGATAGGCCAATTGGCTTCATGTATGCTTGACAAACATATCCCCTCAAGGATGGTGTGTAGGCACCAGCTTTAAAATTTGTAGTTGGAATGTGCCAGACAATGGTGGTGGGAGGTTTAGCTGTTATCATATACCAATAAGTTTGGTTTGTAATCTTCTATGAAATAATTTTCATTTTAATACTATATCTTTGGCTCTTTTAGCAATAAGCTTTTTTGGCACTCTAATTTTGCTTTCTTTCTACACTGATCCTCCTATAAAATTCTTGATAGTCATTATTTTAGTTAGCAGGAAATTAATTTTATTTTACAGGAGAAGTGGTGAGTGGAGTTGGAGGGGGGTGGGGGAGGGGGAAAGTGGTTAGTGGGAGCATGGAATTCTGTACCTTCAGCAGCTGTCTAGAAGCAGTAGTCCCTTGCAGCAATAAGATTTCATGGAGCACAACTTCACAGTTCATCAAATATTTCTTTAAATGGCTGATCGGTTTTTATCTAGTAAACTTGGCTGGCCATGTTAAAATGCATTAACATCTTTTTGATGTGGTAGCGTTGGAATGGCAGTGTGGAAGTGCCTTTTTGGGGGCTTCTTTCAGCTGCTATTGAACAGTGGGGTTTGAAAGAAGGAGACATAGCCAGGTTACTTTCTCTCTCCTGAATATAAATTATATCTGCCAATTTTCAATAGGATTCTTATAGCCATTTGGCTGGTTATCATACACATATATAAATACCACCATCTCTATTAGTATAAGATTGTGGTGGTGTGCTTTTTTTTTTTTTTTTTTTTTTTTTTTTTTTTTTTTTTTTTTTTTTTTTTTTTAAAGCTAAATACTCTTATTCAAAAAAGAAAGAACCAAAAATAAAGTAAAGGTGCTGGGTTATTTTCCACAGACAGACAGTGAAAGCACAATGGATCCACACCCCCAGTCCACTAGTCCAGTCCAGGATTGCCAATTTAAAGGACAATCCCTTATTTGCTTTCTAATTTAATAGGGTGGGGGTTTAATTTGAATATTATATGTATTATTTTTTTAATAAAGCAAATTCTCACAGTAAACTTCCACACATCTGTGTTATTAGTTGCTTCTTTTTTTTTTTCAAATCATAGCGTTGATCTTCCATAAAAATAATTTACCAACAGTATTTGGAGATAGCGTGTACTATTCTGTTTCAATTATTTGAAACATATTGGAAAGTCTCTCTCGGTCACCACTCGGAATATGACAGAAGCAGCATAATTATAGCCAAAGTTGATAAGCTACAAAATCTAAAAGTACAGAAATGAACTTAGTGTGAAGACACTTGAGCCATGGCAGCTAGTATGTGTAATTCAGAGAGAGTCAGTTTTTAACTTGTGCATATAAAGAGTCATGTATTATTTTAGCAGAGCTTAATTTATCCTTTAACAAAGAAGTCATATTTCAGCATAAAATAATGAAGCATCTCCCCTGAGGACATTAGTTGTTGGTAGTATAGTTTAGATTAACAGCATGAATGAATTTTAGAGAAAAAAAATTCAACCTCACATCAATACTTCTTCCCTTAGGCCACTATTGATATAAAAAATGGTAAAAGTGGCTAATATATTACCAAATATCATTTCCAATATGAGATATAATAGCCAAACTGATAAAAGCCATGGATATTAATTTCGTTAACTCATGAGTCCTAAAACTAGATGATAATACCAAATATTACAAAGATGTAGGGACTAAAAAAAATACTGAGAATACAAATATGAATCAAACCTAGAAATGGGTTTGTATATTGTACAACAATCCTATTCTCACATTAAAACAAAAAGTAAATGACTGAAGAAATTTTAAGTAACTTTACTTCATTATAAAATGGAAGAAAATTATGTGTTCATTATGACATGGACAACAATTCTGAGAGTGGCTTCAAATGTTAAAATAAATAGGAAAAAATGAAAAAAAAAAATTTAGGAGAATTCTCATCATGACAAAGGGATTATAGAATATTTCATACAGCAATGATATCAAATCTGTTTGTTTCTCCTTCTCCAATTCCACTCCTTTCCTTGGCTACAATACCAATACTATATTTTTCTTCCTAGTTAGTGCTCCACCTTCCTCAGATGTGCAGCAGGGTCTCTCTCTGTTTTCGCTATGGCTTAAACAATAGAGTCAAGATTTCGAGGCTATTGACACTCATTCTTATTATTCCGCTATCACAAATTTTAGGTGTGGTCATGCGTAGTAAAGTAAAGTGGGACAAATTTGTGGAACTAAATAGCGTCTTATATATTAGGAAATTCTGACCAAGCTTTCCTGGCTTCCAATTTCCTGTGACACAGCACTTCCCTGCAACAAAACCAAATAGATGAATAACAATAGACTCCAGCGTATATTCCACACACGCTTAGATCACCCTTAAAAACTTGCATTCCATTCATCCACCTCACTCACAAATCCTAAGAGAGAGAGAGAAAAAAATAGTAGCGTATATGCACCAATTTTTCTTTATATTATATTGGTATAACCAGGAGATTTGCTTCTCACTTCTCAGGGTAAGTTATATAGCACGATAATTAACACTGCTATTATTTAAAGTTTGGTTTTGCCACTACCAAATTGATGACTGGTATATTTCTCCAGGAACTTGATTAAAATTTACAAATTGCTACTCATTTATGTATATTATCATAATCATAATCATAATATTATCATAATTTGCTTTACAACAATCATAGAGATGTGCACTAGTGATAGAGTAAAGTAATGGTGTGTGATAGATATGTAAAGTAGTAGACCTGATTCTGTTGTATTAAGGTTTTTTTATGGATAAAAATGGTTGGATAAATTTTGTTGTCAATATCCTGTGACGCTGGAATAGATATTGTAATAAAGTCAATTGAAGCACTGAAAATGAACTATCTTCATGGGGGAGGGGCAAAATTTCAAAATTTCCATACAGTAAAGCCTAAAAACGGTGGAAGGGTTGTTAAGACAGAGGTTCCCAAAATGAATGTTGGCAGTTGTAACCTAGGTAGGTATTTTTATCCCCCCTTCCCCCACAAATTTTAACTTCATCTTAACATTCCACCTCGTTGTTTTCTCGCCAACCTTCTTTCCTTTTTCTTCTAATATGTATAATTAATTTATACTTCAAATATTTCTTTTCATCCCTTCTTACCCTTTGCTCCATAATTATATGCCCACTTCAAGTTGTAACCAAATATTACCCCCGCCCTTGTTCAAGGGTTTGGCCAAGTATCCTTTTATCGTAATTTTAGAGATTAATTTTGGTTGACACTCCCAGACAATCATGTGAGGTCATGTCATAAAAATCATACTTGAATGGTGTAAGATGTGTCTAACTTGAAGAGCACGCTAAATTTCATTTGCTGCTTTAGCATTAATGAGGATAAACATGCAATATAAATAAAAACATACATATCCACATATGTATATATGAATCATGAAAAAGTGGAACCTGGAAGTTTCGGAGTGTTAGAATAGTGCATTTATGACTTTTTCATAATGTATTTAAACTTTCCTCAAATGACACTAATTCCTAATGTATATGGGTTTGTGTCTAACTCCTTCAGCCTATGTATTTTTTTTTAAATTTCATTTTTTGCATTTTTAACCATACACACCAATAAGAAGAAGTTTGGCTAAGTGAAAAGCAACCCATGTTACTCTCATAGTCCAGTTGGGTATGCATACCAAGGTTTAGGTCTGTTTCTCCAAGAATCTTTCTAGTAAAAGCACTGTTCTTGACTTTTTTGGGCCTGATGTGAACATAGGAAGGGGTGTGGCCATATGAATTGACTTGAAATCTTTCACAGATGAAAGTATTCTTAATATACATGTTTTATGGGTCTTACTTCCATAGGTTCATTAGAAAGAGCTGTGACATATGGGACTCAGCCCATGTTACCTGCCAGAGTCGAGTTTTGAGTTATTGTCCATAGGTTTTTCTTGCCTAATTATCATCTTTACCTTTATCTTCTTGCCATTATGACAATTCTCCAGATTTTTTACCAGTGATTTAAGTTGGGGTAAAAACTATCATCATGCCAAGTTTCAGAGAAATCCACTCACTGGTTTGACCAAAATAATGGTACAAACATACAGACAAACAGACAAACAGATAGACAGACAGATGGACATTCCCTTTTATTCATAGGAGATACCTATTATGTATTTATATAGAGCATATATATTTTTTGAATAATAGTAAAAATAAAAGTCTTGAAGGATATTCCCAGTTCTCCATCTGAAGGAGATTTTTGCCTCTCCAGTTAACAGGTACGCAATGGTTGATAATGAGAAAATGTTATCATTTTACTTTTTACTATAGCTTTCATTTACTGGCGTGAGAGAGTGATGCTAGCTACAACCTATTTATTAATCATAATTGTTTGAGTAGCTTATTCTAATATGTTATAGGCAGTTGGAATGTTTACCCTTCAGTGTTCAAGTAGGCATGTTTAATAGTGTAGCACTGGCATTATTTTAGAAGTCATTGATTTTTTACTCTTTCATTCTAATTTATTCTTTTATCTACAATATTTTTTTAGCAAAGAAAGGGTGGTTTTATAATTAAAAAAGGGGGAGAAAAAATATTCCGAAAAATCTCTCTAAGTACTGGTTTTTCACCAAATAATCTATAATTTGAACCTGCCACTGGAGGGAAGAAACTCCACTAGTGTGCAGGGTCATCAAACTGAAGCACTGAAATAGGGCATTTCCTGAAGCCACCCTAAATACCCCAGACCATTTTTGAACACCGTAGCTGGGTAGTTTTCCCTTTTTTTCAATACTAATATTTGTGCAAAGTCCTTTAGTAGTGCCCTCTTGTGTCTTGCCTGTCTGCCTGTCATGTAGTTGTCTGTATATGTTTTTTTGTTAGAGAAAAAAAAAGTGTGTAAAACCTGTACAAAAAAAATAATGGGAGGGGGGTAAGTAAATGGGTATATATATATATATATATATATATATATAAGGAATCTCAGGCCACATCTCAGCATTCCACTACCAGCATTGAAATGTTTTATCTCTACTTTAGGAAAGTATATGATTATCCTTTTTTTTAAATTTATTTATAAATTTGCAATTAATTTTTTTTTTTTTTTTTAATTTTATATTTAATGATCGTGGTTGTGTACTTATTTTAGAGCTAAATGTTCTTTATAAAAAAAAAAGAAAAGAACCAAAACTTAAGTAGAGGTGCTGTGTTGTTATCCTTAGATAAATATTGAAAGCAACATGGTCAAACAACATTTGCTAAAGGCATGTCTAACTACCTAGTTATTGGGAAAAAGGAGGGAAAAGGGAGGGGAAGGGAGCCAAGTCCTGGATTCTTTTTTTAAAAGTTATATATATATATATTTGTTTTTGATTTTTATGCTCTCATAATATGAAGCATGTTCAAACTGTATATGTTTTATGATTTTTGCCTTAACAGGTGGCATATTTTAGGACTTGCATCACAAAAAGACATTTAGAATTCTTAAAATTGATAGTCTAGGATTGAATACAGGATTAATCAGCTCAGCTTTGCTCCACTAGGATTAATAAGTTATGCTCTGCTCCATGTGATAATTTTTTAGATTAAAATTTAAGTTAGAAGAAGCACAAACAGGATAAGAAATTTCTAGACAATAATTGCCTTGCTAACAACTTAATTTTGACCAACTTTTAACATAAATTTTTACTTCATTGGCATATTAACTCAATTGATTAATTTTAACCTCATTGATTGACCTTATTTGAAAATTTTTTACTAAACATGTACAGGATGATGCCATGTTCACTATTGAATTTACAAATTAACACTAGAACCATAAGAACCACAATATAGTCTTTAGATGCATCAAAGTATTTTGTGAGTTTAAGGGTTAAAAGAAACATTCAGAATACAACCTAAAAATGAAAGAGTGCATTCTCTGGAGTCAATATTTGAATATAACCTGAAGAAACTGAGGTTCGAAAATTAGCAATGCTTAGACAGAAATTTTAAGAATCTGAAAAGTAAAGGCATAATTGGTGAGATGAAACTGTAAATGGCATAATTGACCAAATTTGGCATATCTATTTGGGCAATATTTGTCAGTCCAAAATTCACATATACATATTCTGACGGGAAAACGCATACTTTTCAACATACTTCAGGAAAAACATTACTTCAAACGTACATAAATACTTCATTTAAATAGAAATCCTGGCCATACTTATTTCACCTAAGACAACTTCTCTGACTAGTAGTTACCAAGCTAAGATTACTCCAACAGCGTAAGTACATATCTGCCTTTCTTCAAAATATTAATGTAATAAATATTATAATAATTATTAGCCACAGAGCTTAGTGCAAGACTATTCTTGTTATGGTTAACTCACTATTTAAAAATGAGGAGAAAAATAAGCTCTGCTCTCCCAGAAAGGAAATATATATATATATATATATATATATATCTCACTCTCCCGGTTAATTGCCAATGGTAGCAAAAGCATGAATTATTTTTAGTCATGATTTAATTTGAGTTGAAAGCGGACTTGAACTACTTTCATTTACTTCTATATGTAAAGCAAAGTTCTGATAATTAAATTCTGCTGCTTATGTCAATCTTTGCAGAGTAATAATGTTAACTTTAACAACATGTTCAGGGAGATAAAGTAAAACCTAACTATGCCAGTTTGCACTTTCTTCTAAGAATATAAGGATTTATTATGGGTTGAGTGTAACTTTTAAAGCTACTCAAGTCTGCTGTATATAAATCTCATATTAAAGAACTCTTATTTCTGTGTGTATATATATATATTTTTTATTAATTTTTGTTTGTTCCCATATTTTTTAAGTATGGATAAAAAAAAGGAATAAATCAAAATTAAGACAATCACATAACTTATGACAACTAACGAAATCAGGAGACACTTTGACTGTGACAAGACATTCAAAGAAACAAAGAATACAATATGCTTCTATGCATATTATATAATTCTAATTGTAGTGTTAATTTATGTTTGGGGAAGTACATAGTAAGTCTCACTTTCCGTGCACAAGTTTCCCTATGCTAAAGTTTAGTTCTTGATGTGATGCATTTTCACTTTGTTGAGGTGTTATACTTAATAGTCAATAATGCTGTTGCTAAGTTTGTCAAATGCACTTCCATTCACTTAAAATATGCATCTATCATGTCTAAAAAAATATTTCCATGGAAGTTCATGCATATCAATGTGAACTCTCATCTGAGGCTTATCAATCCATGCCCTTGGATGTAGCAGTGACACTGAAGCTAATGTTTGATCAACCTGACATTTTTTACATGATCTTTCACTCCTCTCCATCTCTTACTCAATGCCAGGCCATAAAAAATACTCTCTACCAACATTCTCATTACCTGGAACCTACCCTTGTGTGGTACCACTACCTTTATTCCCACAATAAACACTCATACTCAACACTTACCTCATACCTCCTCCTTGTATATGGGGGTGAAATTGTTCCTCCTAGCATGGAGTTTAAGTGAGGCAACTAAGAGATTCAATTGTATTAATCTGGTTAAAAACTGCATCACGATCTATCCGGACTCTAATCTGTGCACTCAATACTGGAGATGTATCAAGGTACTTCATGAGATAAATAACTTCTGCGTGTCTGGGTTGATCTTTATTTGAGGTTGGCAAAGGCAGTCTGCTTAAAGCATCTACATATGCATGGTTTTCTCCTTCCTTAAACTCAATAGTGTAGTGTTGTGCTCCTAAAACTAATGCACACTTCTGAATGGGTCCAAACACTATTGTTGGAGTTTCTTCTAATTCCATAAAGATGTATATGAGAGGCTCATGGTCATATTTTTGTAAAAACTGGCTGCCATAGAGTCACTGGTTTTACTTCTTAACTGCAACTATGTTAACTAATGCCTATTTGCTGAGTTGTGAATACTTCCACTTGGGGGTGTGGTTAGTATTTGAGATGCAAACCCCATAGGTCTTTCATTCACATTAGCTATCCTATGAGATGGGATAGCTCCTAGCCCAAAAACCAATGCATCAAGTGAAAGTATCAGAGATAAAGTATCATCATAATGAACTAGAATTTGGATGTGTTCAACAGACTCCTGACCTTGTTAAATGCTTCCTTCTGGCTTTGACTCCACTTACATTTCTTTACTTGTAAGTAGCCATACAATGGTGAGTGCGCCATAGCTAAATTTTGTAAGAACTTTTAATAAATGAATAATTCAGAAAATATTTTAGCTCTCTCATTTAACAAGGGACAGGTGCCTCAAGTGTTGCTCTGACCTTTTAATCAGATATACACAGTCCTTAAGAACCGTAATTGATCCAACTTCATTTCTGCTAACAAAATATTCCTGAGAAATAACTGTCCCTTCAAATGAGTGACAATTAGTGGTAGGAGTGCTATTTTTCCATTTTGTTTTGCATTCGCTTACATACCTCAGTACAAAATGTATTTCAATACAGAGTACAACATGTATTGGCTCTCCAATGAATGTTGTCAGCTTATTCTTAGTTTCTCGAAGCATTTCAGCACTATTCTGCATCTTATATAACAACTCCCTCACGCCAATCTCAAAAGAACAATAATAGGCAAAATTTCACAAATTTAAATTTTTTGCATTACTACGAACAAAAGCGAACTTTACTAGAGCATCTCCATGGTCAGACGTAACTGGTGAGGAAAAATATAGTGTATGGATGGAAACCTCAGGAATCACTTCAAATTAATGACAGAGTTATCTATAATAGCCTGACCCATTACCACTATAAAACGCTATGATCCACTGTGTCATTTGGTTAAGATTTTGGCGAGGGAGAGACTAGAGGGAGCTGATTACCTGAGAGTTGCTTGCAGAGGTAGGTTTGAAGGGGAAAAAAAAGAAGAATTTTATGCTAATCTTTCAAAAACTTGTTCAGCAGAATATAGCCAGTTAGACAATAGGTATGTTCCATACAAATTTTTTTATAGCTTATGTGCAGCCTTGTGCCACTTCCCCTAACCCCCACCCCCTCCCTCCCTGAACTTGTGCCGCCTTCTCTGCAATTTTATGGATCCACTACTGCAGATGCGCATCTGCAACTCGTAGCCATTCAACAGGATCCTGACCATTAGTGATTTAGGGACCCACTACTACTGCTATACAAAAGTTTGTTAGGATTGCTGTCAACTTCAGGCATTTTGTCATCAATTAATTATTATTTTCCTTTTTCTTCAACTCTCACACTAGCTATGGATCACTATTTCCAGGTGGCTATTTCCTGGAGTTAAGAGGTTTGGAAGTTTAACAATTTTTTGACAGTCTATTCTTCCCCTTGTAGATAAGATTTATCTCCTCTGTAGTCTTGAAGGCATCCAACATCCTTTTTCTGCTGTTTTTGTTGCTAAAACAATATCTAACGCTTCAGTGTAGGCAAGTTCAGCTTCATGTAGTACTGTAACACTATCTTACTTCTGTCAAGTTTGATGGGGAAGAATCATCATCTGTTTTCATTCCATTTTGATTATATCACTATCCCATTAAATCTTGAAACAGGGCATTTAACCTCAAATATTAAGTGCCTAATTCTACTTCCAGATATTAATGCCTCCATACTTTATTTTAACTTGTATTAAGTTTGTTTTATTCCTTATGTTCAAGAGAATTTAATGAATAAATTTACTTTATTCTGCAATATATTGAATTGAAAGAAATTCTCTAAATCTGAATGATATCAGAATGAGTTACTTTAGAAAAGTAAATTGGAAACTATTCTGATTAATAAGCTAAGCATGAGCAAATACTTTTTCTTAACAAAAGCAACAAACAAATAATAGAGCCAAAGAAAAAAAAATTTTTTTTCGGAACCAATTTAACTTCTTTATCCAAATAAATTTCAACTACAGCTCTGCTAAATTTATAATTTCCCATATTTGAGAATACCAACAATCCAGAACTGTATTAGCAACAAAAATCCTCCCTTTTCTTTAATCATGGAGGTTTGTTGCAGCAGCTGCAATTACGGAATGTAAACATTAAAAAACGTGAAGAAAACTTGCATCCTATTTGACATAGTAGTGTTTCAGTTCACCTTTTGCTCAAAAGTCATTTCATGAAGCTAAAATTCTTAATTTTTTGGTCACGTAAGTGTCTACTTTGAAGATATATCCTGTAAACGTTAATTCTTCATAAAGTGTAAAGGCTAGCAGGCAGCAGGCAACTTTGTAGGTAGGCTTATGTAATTGCATCTTCCAGTTATGGAAAAAATAAATCATTTTTCTTTACTTGTGGTGTAATAAAAAGCAATTTATTATATTTCCTCCATAGTTATTATAGTTGTTTTTTTTGTTTTGTTTTTGGTAGAAAATTTGAATTCCTTCTTTCGCACCAGGTGTGCCACTGGAGTTTTTAAAAAAAATTGGTTTACAACATTCACCATATCAAATTTCAAATGTCCTTGAATTTTAGCCTTTTAAAGGATGCGGTAATTTAGGTGGAATTGCCTGATGCTCTAACAAGTGTCCAGAATTGACTAAAAAATGGCCACAATATGCGATTTCACCTGAACAGCCAGTATATCTCAGCTGCACTTAGCTTTAATCAATGGGATCATTTTATCCTATTAACAATGTTTAGTGTACTATTTCACACTGCTTGCTGTTTTTGTTGATGTTGTTCTGTCATTGTTGTTAATGATGTTATAGAAGGATGTCACTACTCTTCGATCTTTTCCAATGTATGAGAAGGAAGGAACGATCTAGATCTACCTCTAGTGGTGAGCTAAAGAAGATGGTGGCTTATTAGGGAAGGGATCTTAAGTTAAGGCACTTGTTAGTGGTAATTAATGAATATGCATTCAATAGATGGTGGGTTTTTTAAAAACTTGTGTATAATCTGTGGTTGGATGAAGGGAGGGGAAGTTAGTGATTGGAGAGGTGTGGTCTCGTGAAGGGTAGGGATGGGAGCTTAAGTGACAAGGAGGTGATGTCTGGTGAAAACTTTCTTTATCTTATTTACACTGTCCTCTGTGGACCCATTGCAATTTTCATAGATGGTGATCAAATAGAGAAGTATGACTCCATATTGACTAGGAGGGCATTGAGAAACCTGCCTAGATTACACCGCGCAGTGTTTAAAGAAAACTTAAGCAAACTGGTAGCAGCCAGTAAGAATGCCAGACCCCTTAAAATTAATGGCCTGGACAAGGAAGGAAGGTGAGCATTTATATTAACTTAGGTTCTGCATGCTGGGCGTCTTCATGGTTTTACCCCAAAGGGGGGGGGGGGGGGGGGGGGGGGATAGGGGAGGAGGGGGATGTTGATGAACATTTCAATATTAGTGTGTTCACAATCCGAATTTAATTTATGTAGCCAGATTAATTAGCAGGATGCAACTTACAAGGTTGAACTTTCATGGTTAAACTTACGAGTTTACATATAAGTTTATGCTTAGTGTTTGAACTTACCAGGATTAAGAAGAGAGGTTTAACTTAAGGTTTTAAATAGAGCAATTAAATTAGTAGGTTAAATTGAGTGGTTTAACTTATGGGGTTAAGCAAAAGGGTTTAACTTCAAGATCAGAAGAAGACATTTAAATTGTCCTGTCTTTATTTGGTGTGGTACAGGACAGCACTTCACCTGGCTTGTTCGAGGGGATTGGGTGAATTTATCAACCACCTCGTTGTAGTCTGCAAGGCTGACATCAATATACAAGACTGTGATGACTGCACACCAATGCATAGGGTAAGTAGAAAAAGTAGGTAAGGATCTCCACATATCTAATGCCATCTTATGGCTTGTGGTCCACACTTGGTATACTTCTTGTGTTAATGTGCACAGCTGATTAGTGGGGGAAACAGCAAATTCATGCAGTACCTGATTGATGGTGGTGGAGACATTAATGTTGCGAACCGTATGGGCAACACACCCTTGCATGTGGCAGCACAGATGGGTGATATGCATGCTGCAACACAGCTTATGAGTGCAGGTGCTCAGATTGATGCCGTAAACAAGGTCAGGGCACTCATAATGTGTTATGTTATCAGCACTAATAGGATATATGTTGACTTGTCACTACACCAGCATAAAGTAGAGAAGGAATGGTGGTGAGGATAAACTCTTCTATTTCAAAATTAGTGAAGGAACACACACACACATACAATTTAAGAATTAATTTGGCCTGTGTGTGAATGTTTGCTGTATGTGAATATCAGGTTTTTGTAGATTAGGCTAAAAAATATATATATATATTTCATTCTTTTATTTGTACGTTGGTGCGTAAACGTGTCATCAGTCAATGTGGATTGCTACAATTGGGTCCAATAAGCTCAATTTTGGAAGATATGTGATACAAAATGGTGAAAAGAGTATTCACTAGTAGTAATTCTGATACTAAAGGTGCTATAACCATTAATAGTTAGTTATCAGATCTGTGGTTGTACTAGTGATTAAAGATTAGTAATCTCGTACTAGGTATTGCCAATAAATATCTTATAATTCTTCTTCATTAATTCATGGTACTTTAAACCCCTCCCCTTCACTGCACAAATTTCTGTGTGTATTTCCTCTTCTAACTAGTTCGTTGCTAAAATGTGTGTGTGTGTGTGTGTGTGTGTGTGTGTGTGTGTGTGTGTGTGTGTGTGTGTGTGTGTGTGTGTGTGTGTGTGTGTGTGTGTGTGTGTGTGTGTGTGTGTATGTGTGTGTGTGTGTGTGTGTGTGTGTGTGTGTGTGTGTGTGTGTGTGTGGCCAACTTGTCAAGTACCTTAATGTGGTAACCGTGGTAACACATTTGTTGTAAACCTTTGTGGCTAAGTTTTGACAAGCTACAGTCTGTTATCTGTGGAGTTGTCTAGATTTTGACAGCAGTTCACTTTCTTTGGTGTCCAAACCAAAGTTAAGAAAGTTGAGCAAGAGAAAAAAAGAAAGAAAGAAAGAAAAAAAAAATTTTTTTAATTGAATTTTTGAATGATTGCTATATTTCTCTCTCTCCTAATTGAACTAGTTATTATAAGTAAAGTTCAATTTAGCACTCCTTTAACCTTGTCATTTTATTCTACAAATATAAATTAATTTCACTTAACACTACTGTTTGTATATAAGTTAATTTCATTTACCACTACATTTGTTTACTTGTAATATATACAAACCTTACTAACTTGTCAAGTACCTCATTTGTTGTAAACATTTGTGGCTAAGTCTTGACAAGCTTCTGTCTGTAATCATGTAGAGTAGTCCAGATTTTGATAGCAATTCACTTTCTTGGTTTTTCAAACAGAAGTTAAGGAAGTTCAGCACAAGAGAATGGTAATATAGAAAAGCTTTGTGACAAAAGATCAGAACATGAAGCAGAAATCGAAGAGAAATAGAAATAGTTTAGTAGTAGCTACCTGGAATGTCCATACTTTAGTAGAGTGTTCAAGTGATGAGCAGATCTGTAGGAAGCAACCAATGGATGTAACTAAGCATGGTAACCATAGTGACAAGCCTGGGAAGATTAATAGGAAGACAGATTTTTTGGTGGGAGAATTGAGGTGTGTCTGTGGCATGGATCCAAGAGACAAAGTGGTTTGGAAAAAATGTGTGGCCAGCGAGAGTAGATATACCTTTCTGCATTCTGGTCGTCCTCTGCCAGGGGATCAGGAAAGAGCTAGTAGGAATTAGGGTGTTGGAATGGCATTGGATGAAAAGGCTACAGTGGCATGGAAAGATGCAGGGGAGGTGTGGGAAGCAGTTAGCTCAAGAGTATTATCAACTAGATTGAAGTGGGTAGAAGAAGAAAGAAAAAGAGAGATTGGTCTGGAAGGGCATCAGGCACTTATGTATCAGTAGTGTGTACTTATGCACCAACAGCTAAGGCACCTCCAAGCATTAAGCTCAAGTTTTATGATAATTAGCAGGATACAATGTGTGGAATCCTATCTAATGATATCCTTGTTATGCTGGGTGATTCAATGCTAGGATGGGTGTGTTGGACACAGGGCTAGGGCTAGGTGTTATAGGGAAAAATGGCTTGAGTGAGCGTAACTTTGTGGGTGTGGAGTTTTTGGAATTCTGTGCATTAAATCAGTTCTCAATCATGAACACCTGGTTCCTAAAGAAGGAAATCTATCGAGGGACTTTGACACACCCGGCAACAAAGAAATGTCACATGATAGACTTTATCATAATGAGGGCTGAACAGAGTTGTTTGCAGAGATGTGCAGGTGATGAGGAGAGTAAACTGCAGGACTGACCATAAGCAGCAGAGTTTTAGTAAGTGGCAAGTGAATGAGGGCTGACTGTGAGTACTGAGAAGATAAAATGGATGTTTGCTGGTGAGGGATTGAATTAGAGTGAGGTCAGACCAGTGCAGGTGGAGGGTGGCTCTGTGGATGTAGTCCAGGACATCACATACTTGGATGCTAATATCTCATCTCAAGAGATGGGGAGATCACCAGTGAGGTGACTGGAAGAATTGCTAGAGCAGCTAGAGCATTTGGATATTTCAGGGTGCCAGCATTTTAGAACAAAGACCTCTCATTGGCCACAAAGAGAGCAGTGTATAGGGCAGTTGTTCTAGCTGTACTACTGTATGGAGCTGAAACTTGGGTGATGAATGCTGTGTCTGTGCATACAAGACGTTTGAATTCTTTTCATAACCGTTGCATTCAGATAATCCTGGGTGTGACGAGGTACCAACAGTGGAATGAAAGATTAACATCTCAAAGGCTATCACATAAGTTTGGCATGCAGCACTCCATCTCTGATATCATTCTGGAGCAGCGTTTAAGATGGCTGGGTCATGTGGTTCACATGGATAAAAAATTAAGAACACTAAGTTAAGCCTGTGGAAGGAAATTTTGAAGACAGGGAGATCTGACCAGACACAAACATATCTGTGTGATGCCGTCATAAGCAAAGTTAATTGCCATTGGTCCTGGATTCATCCAGGACACTGCCATTATTATACTTCATACCATGGGCAGGTTCAAAGTTCAAGGTTCAAGATTCAAGACGTGTGTGTGTGTGCGCACGTGTGTATGTGTGTGTATACATACATACACATAAATATTAATTTATATATGTATATACATTATATATATATTTTTTTATTTATCTATTTAATTTTATTTTACGTGTGAGGATATGTATATATATCATTGGGATTTTCATATCTCAATTATTTCCTAAGTATTTGTAGATGTTGTAGTAGCTTTTATGGCCACTGCACACTGCAGGGTGGGCCATGTGTTCTCAGCTCAAAATAGGTTGATGGCGGGCCAATTACTCTCAGGTTATAACTTGTTAATTATGGACATTCTGGATGTTCATTTCTCTGTCGTTCATTTGATATAACACAAAATTTAGATAAATAATATGTGCCAAATATCAATAGTGAAAATGATAAATATACTGCATGCAATTGTTGAATACTCTCATACTGTAAATTATATTACTTATACAGAAATTCATGTTTTTCTCTGCCTGTAGATGGGACATACTGCTCTCCACCACTCCACTCAGTATGGCCGGCTGCGCATGCTGCTCTATCTTCTTGAGCAAAAGGCTAACATCAATGCTCTGGACAGCTCTGGCATGTGAGCAATCCACTAGCAGCATGTGCATGTGACAGTAATGTATGTGAAAGGGATCTGTCAAAACAATAGAATCCTTACTGTGCAACCATCCTGGCTCTGTACCAATGGAATTAGTGTGTATCATAGTTGTAGTCGCACTAATGAATATTGGTTGACGTTTACAGTATCAAACCTGTTGCTGCTACCATGATCACCCCAACTTCAGTATGGATAGGTTCTGAGTGTTTCTTTTTGGGAATAAAAATAATAATCACATGACCTTTTTATTTCCTGATGGCCTATTGAATATTATATAGCACATGCATGGCCCAAATTGTTGATATTGATTGTTTCCCATGTTGATGGTAAGATATGTGGATGTATCTTATTGCAGGAGCTGTCTGATGATGGCATGTGCGGCCGGTAATATCAGCATTGTGCACGTATTGTGTCAATACGAAGCAAACCTCCACATTGAGGACATCTCCGGTTCCACAGCTCTGGACCATGCTATAATCAAGCAGCACCAGGGGTAAGTGAGGGAATGCCCACCAACATATATACACGCAAAGCTCTACACCTAGCTTTTAATGTGCAATTATTTTTGTGCCGAAAATCTACAAAGCATAGGTTATTAAGAGGTGGGGATGCTTTTGTTGTATATTAAACGCTTCAACATTAGTGAATAGCTGCAATTTCCTTTTTAATTCCAATAAATAGATCTTATAAAACTTTGTATCTTTCAGTAACATTAGTTAATAACTGTTTTTTTTTGTAATTCTGATGAATATATCCTATCAAACTTTGTACAAATCCGGTTAGGTTGCTAATTCTTGTAGCCTGCTAATAGAGAGTGATATTATATCTAAATTCACTACACAGATTATGAGCTACATTGAACTATTAGTTTTCAAAGATTGTTGGATGATAACTTCAATTATTATTCTTTCTTAGCTTTGACCAAATAGTCAATAAAACTTCCATTTTGTGAGAGTTGTTGATATTATGTTTGTGGGTGCGATTCCAAAGTTGAATGATTAATGCACAGTCATGAATCAAGGAGTAATGAAGCTTTGCCATTACGTAACTGCACACTCAAAAAAAAAATGTATATATCATTTATTTTTATTTACTAGAAATTTATTGGATGCTTATCTGGGGATTACATGTTAGATAGAGACAGTAGGAAAAAAATTTCAAAAAACTAGGAGTTATAGAAAAGATTTAAGAGGACACTTAGCTAGAAAATTGAATTTATCTCTGCTATTATTATTATTTTTTTTATAAATAAAAAAATTTTAGTCCTCAAGAGCCTCAGCAATGAAATTTATAACTTATTTTGGAATGAGTTTTCTCCGAAATAATCCTGCTAGTATGAACTTCCTGGAATGATCTAGCTTGATATATACTGTAAATCTATAGAGAAGAATGGGGCTTGTCATCACAAACTAAATTTTAGATTAGCAACTCAGTAGAGGATGCAGAAAGTATATTTTTGCTTATTTATTGAACTAGGTTTTAATGAAAATGACAGACTGAGACCTATCCAATAGTTGAACTGGTTTTTTTATGTCAGTCCAAGAGCAGATGCAGAAATTGGGTGTGTGGGATTTTAAACAATACAATATAAATTATTATCACTGATTTGAAAGAATTAACATATTTTGCTCCAGGTGTATTTCCCAGTGCACTGTATGTGAACTAACAACATCGCTTCCTTTTTTCTCACTCTTTCAGATGTCAGGAAATGATGGAGGAACGTCTGCTTCATTTGGAGTGTCCCACAGGACTTCTAGAAGGTGGTCAGGCCTGCAACCTCCGTCCATCCAGCACATCGTGCACGTAAGGATTTGAGCTAGACCGTTCAACTAACAGACTCATACTGTTACAGGCACATCAATGGTGCCCTGTTATTTAACAAACTGACCACCAAAAGTGCTACTACCAGATGAGGATATTGTCAAAAAAATTTTCTAAAATGGGATAATATGTAAATTTAGCTATATATATATAAAGGACTGTATTAATGTGCATGTGACAATAATACAGGTGAGGATGGTGAGGAGAGAATTATTTATCTCTAGGGTATAAAATATATGTATTTCATAATTGATATTGCTTACCTCGAATTTAATGAATTAAAAAATCAAAACAAAGACACTAAAATTTAAATATAAATGCCTATTGGTTGATAAATTATATGCAAACTGGATGTCATTCAAATGGCAAATGAGTACACGATGCAGAAAGTATGCTTGCTTGTTTATCGAACAAGGTTTTAATGGAAATGACTGAGACCCATAGATCCAATACTGGTACTGGTTTTTTATGTCAGTCCAATTGCAGATGCAGATATTGGGTGTGTTCGATTTTAAACAATAAAATATCAATCATTATAGCTGAATTGAAAGAATTCACTTATTGCGCTCCAAGCGTATTTCTCAGTGCACACTATGTGGACTAACCACACCGCTTCCTTTTCTCCTCTCTCAGATATCCAGATGAAGATCACAAACAACTGTATCATTTGGAGGGCCCAACAGATCACACACCATGCACATCCAACAAATCAAGCAAGTAAGAATATGAGCAAGACAGTTCAACTAACAGATTCGCATTGTGACAGGCACATCAATGGTGCCATCTCATTAATAAACAGACTACCAAAAGTGGTATATAGCCTCAGATGTGGATATTTTAAATATTAAGTTTCTAGAATGGGACAATGAGTAAATTTGGTCAATTATTCATGACTATTATTATGTGCATGTGACAATAATGCTGGTGGGGGAGATGAGGTCAGAGGTATTTATCTCTAGGATATAAAATATATGGATACTATTGATCGATATTGTTTACTTTGAATTTGATATATTGGAACTCAAAACAAAGGTACTTAAATTTTAAAAAAAATTAAATGCCTCTTGGTTGATAAATGATAAGCAAACTAGATGTCATTCAAATGGCCGTTGAGTAGAAGATTCAGAAAGTATATGTTTGCTTGTTTATTGAACAAGGTTCTAATGGAAATGACTGAGACCCCTGGATACAATACTGGTACTGGTTATTGATGTTATTCTAAGTGCAGATGCAGAGATTGGGTGTGTGGGACTGTAAACAATAAAACATCAATTACAATTTTTGATTAGAAAGAATTCACTTACTGTGTTGCAGGAGTATTTCCCAGTGCACTCTATGTGGACTAACCACACCGCTTCCTTTTTTCCTCTCTCAGATGTCAAGATGTAGAGCTGAAGCAGCTGCATTGTTTGGCGATTTCCACAGAACACCTTGTAGGAGGGCTGGCCTGCACACTCGGAACATCGAATGCATCAAGCACGTAAGGATATAGGCTAGACAGTTGAACTAACAGACTCCAATTTTTTTAAGCACATCAATGGTGCCCTGTTATTTAACAAGCCAACAATCAAAAGTAGTATATAGCCTCAGATGGGGACATTGTCAGAAGAAAGTTTTTTTTATTGGACAATAAGTAGATTTAGCTCTAAATATTAAGGACTGTATAAATGTGCATGTGACAATAATGCTTGTTAGGAAGGTGGGACAAGTTATTTATTTCTAGAGTATAAAATACATGGATATTAATGATTGATATTTCTTCTTTACATTTAATGAAATGAATACTCAAAACCAAGACACTGAAATTTAAAAATGAATGCCTCTAAGTTGATAAATTATGTGCAAACTTGATGTCATTCTAATGGCTATTGAGTAGAATGTAGAAAGTATATATTTTCTTGTTTATTGAACAAAGGTTTTTATGGGAATGACTTAAACCTCAGGATTCAAACTGGTACTGGTTTTTAATGTCAGTCCAACTGCAGATGCAGAGATTGAGTGTGTGGGATTGTGAACAATAAAATATAAATTATGATAGCTCTTTCGAAAGAATTCACTCATTGTGCTCAAAGCATTTTATCATAGCATTATATGTGGACTAACCACACGGCTTCTTTTTTCCCCCTCACAGATGTCAAAATGTAGAGCAGAAACATCTACATTGTCTCAAGATCCCTGCAGTGCCCATAGAAAGTGAGCTGGCCAGCACACACTCCTCATCCAAACCATTAAGCACGTAAGGATATGAGCTAGACAGTTAAACTAACAGACTTGCATGGTTACAGGCACATCAATGGTGCCGTTATTTAGCAAACAGACCACCAAAAGTGATATATAGCCTCAAATGTGGACATAGGATTTTCTATAATAGGACAATAAGTAAATTTAGCCAAATACTCACAACTATATTAATGTACTTGTGACGTAGGTGAGGTGAGAACAAAGGTATTTATCTCTACGTATAAAATATATGGATATTCATGGTTGACTTGTTTTTTTTTTAAATTTAGTGTATTGAAAACTCAAAACAAAGGCACTAAAATTTAAAATTAAATGCCTCTTGGTTGATAAATTATATGCAAACTGGATGTCATTCAAATGGCCATTGAGTAGATGATGCAGAAAGTATATGCTTGATAGCTTATTTATTAACAAGGGTTTAATGGAAATGACAGAGTCCCCGGGATCCAATATTGCTACTGGATTATGATGTCAGTCCAACTGCAGATGCAGAGAATGGATGGGTGGGACTGTAAACAATAAAACATCAATTACAAATTTTGATTAGAAAGAATTCATTTACTGTGTTGCATGCGTATTTCCCAGTGCACTGTATGTGGACTAACCACACCGCTTCCTTTTTACCTCTCTCAGGTGTCAAGATGTAGAGCTGAAGCAGCTGCATTGTTTGGCGATTTCCACAGAACACCTTGTAGGAGGGCTGGCCTGCACACTCGGAACATCGAATGCATCAAGCACGTAAGGATATAGGCTAGACAGTTGAACTAACAGACTCAAATATTTCAAGCACATCAATGGTGCCCTGTTATTTAACAAGCCAACAACCAAAAGTAGTATATAGCCTCAGATGTGGACTTTGTCAAAAGAAAGTTTTTTTTATTGGACAATAAGTAGATTTAGCTCTAAATATTAATTACTGTATTAATGTGAATGTGACAATAATGCTTTTTAGGAAGGTGAGGACAGAGTTATTTATTTCTAGAGTATAAAATACATGGATATTAATGATTGATATTTCTTCTTTTCATTTAATGAATTGAATACTCAAAACCAAGACACTGAATTTAAAATTGAATGCCTTTAAGTTGATAAACTATGTGCAAACTTGATGTCATTCCAATGGCTATTGAGTAGAATGTAGAAAGTATATATTTTCTTGTTTATTGAACAAAGGTTTTTATAGGAATGATTTAAACCTCAGGATTCAAACTGGTACTGGTTTTTAATGTCAGTCCAACTGCAGATGCAGAGATTGAGTGTGTGGGATTATGAACAATAAAATATAAATTATGATAGCTCTTTCGAAAGAATTCACTCATTGTGCTCCAAGCATTTTTCCCATTGCATTATATATGGACTAACCAAACGGCTTCTTTTTTCCCTCTCGCAGATGTCAAAATGTAGAGCAGAAACATCTACATTGTCTCAAGACCCCTGCAGTACACATAGAAAGTGAGCTGGCCAGCACACACTCCTCATCAAAACCATTAAGCACGTAAGGATATGAGCTAGACAGTTAAACAAACAGACTCGCATGGTTACAGGCACATCAATGGTGCCGTTATTTAACAAACAGACCACCAAAAGTGATATATAGCCTCAAATGTGGACATTGGATTTTCTATAATAGGACAATAAGTAAATTTAGCCAAATACTCACAACTGTATTAATGTACTTGTGACGTAGGTGATGTGAGAACAAAGGTATTTGTATCTACGTATAAAATATATGGATATTCGTGGTTGACATTGTTTTTTTTTAAATTTAATATATTGAAAACTCAAAACAAAGGCACTAAAATTTAAAATTAAATGCCTCTTGGTTGATAAATTATATGCAAACTGGATGTCATTCAAATGGCCATTGAGTAGATGATGCAGAAAGTATATGCTTGCTTGCTTGTTTATTAACAAGGTTTTAATGGAAATGACAGAGTCCCCGGGATCCAATATTACTACTGTTTTTTTATGTAAGTCCAACTGCAGATGAAAAGATTAGGTGTGTGGAAGTGTAAACAATAAAACATCAATTACAATTTTTGATTAGAAAGAATTCACTTACTGTGTTGCAGGCGTATTTCCTAGTACACTGTATGTGGACTAACCACACCGCTCCTTTTTTCCTCTCTCAGATGTCAAGATGTAGAGCTGAAGCAGCTGCATTGTTTGGCGATTTCCACAGAACAGCTTGTAGGAGGGCTGGCCTGCACACTCGGAACATCGAATGCATCAAGCACGTAAGGATATAGGCTAGACAGTTGAACTAACAGACTCCAATTTTTTCAAGCACATCAATGGTGCCCTGTTATTTAACAAGCCAACAACCAAAAGTAGTATATAGCCTCAGATGTGGACTTTGTCAAAAGAAATTTTTTTATTGGACAATAAGTAGATTTAGCTCTAAATATTAAGGACTGTATTAATGTGCATGTGACAATAATGCTTTTTAGGAAGGTGAGGACAGAGTTATTTATTTCTAGAGCATAAAATACATGGATATTAATGATTGATATTTCTTCTTTTCATTTAATGAATTGAATACTCAAAACCAAGACACTGAAATGAAAAAATGAATGCCTCTAAGTTGATAAATTATGTGCAAACTTGATGTCATTCTAATGGCTATTGAGTAGAATGTAGAAAGTATATATTTTCTTGTTTATTGAACAAAGGTTTTTATGGGAATGACTTAAACCTCAGGATTCAAACTGGTACTGGTTTTTAATGTCAGTCCAACTGCAGATGCAGAGATTGAGTGTGTGGGATTGTGAACAATAAAATATAAATTATGATAGCTCTTTAGAAAGAATTCACTCATTGTGCTCCAAGCATTTTTCCCATTGCATTATATGTGGACTAACCAAACGGCTTCTTTTTTCCCTCTCGCAGATGTCAAAATGTAGAGCAGAAACATCTACATTGTCTCAAGACCCCTGCAGTACACATAGAAAGTGAGCTGGCCAGCACACACTCCTCATCAAAACCATTAAGCACGTAAGGATATGAGCTAGACAGTTAAACAAACAGACTCGCATGGTTACAGGCACATCAATGGTGCCGTTATTTAACAAACAGACCACCAAAAGTGATATATAGCCTCAAATGTGGACATTGGATTTTCTATAATAGGACAATAAGTAAATTTAGCCAAATACTCACAACTATATTAATGTACTTGTGACGTAGGTGAGGTGAGAACAAAGGTATTTATATCTACATATAAAATATATGGATATTCATGGTTGACTTGTTTTTTTTTTTAATTTAATGTATTGAAAACTCAAAACAAAGGCACTAAAATTAAAAATTAAATGCCTTTTGGTTGATAAATTATATGCAAACTGGATGTCATTCAAATGGCCATTGAGTGGATGATGCAGAAAGTATATGCTTGATAGCTTGTTTATTAACAAGGTTTTAATGGAAATGACAGAGTCCCCGGGATCCAATATTGCTACTGGTTTTTGATGTCAGTCCAAATGCAGATGCAGAGATTGGGTGTGTGGGACTGTAAACAATAAAACATCAATTACAATTTTTGATTAGAAAGAATTCACTTACTGTGCTGCAGGCGTATTTCCCAGTGCACTGTATGTGGACTAACCACACCACTTCCTTTTTCCTCTCTCAGATGTCAAGATGTAGAGCTGAAGCAGCTGCATTGTTTGGCGATTTCCACAGAACAGCTTGTAGGAGGGCTGGCCTGCACACTCGGAACATCGAATGCATCAAGCACGTAAGGATATAGGCTAGACAGTTGAACTAACAGACTCCAATTTTTTCAAGCACATCAATGGTGCCCTGTTATTTAACAAGCCAACAACCAAAAGTAGTATATAGCCTCAGATGTGGACTTTGTCAAAAGAAATTTTTTTATTGGACAATAAGTAGATTTAGCTCTAAATATTAAGGACTGTATTAATGTGCATGTGACAATAATGCTTTTTAGGAAGGTGAGGACAGAGTTATTTATTTCTAGAGCATAAAATACATGGATATTAATGATTGATATTTCTTCTTTTCATTTAATGAATTGAATACTCAAAACCAAGACACTGAAATGAAAAAATGAATGCCTCTAAGTTGATAAATTATGTGCAAACTTGATGTCATTCTAATGGCTATTGAGTAGAATGTAGAAAGTATATATTTTCTTGTTTATTGAACAAAGGTTTTTATGGGAATGACTTAAACCTCAGGATTCAAACTGGTACTGGTTTTTAATGTCAGTCCAACATTGTGCTCCAAGCATTTTTCCCATTGCATTATATGTGGACTAACCAAACGGCTTCTTTTTTCCCTCTCGCAGATGTCAAAATGTAGAGCAGAAACATCTACATTGTCTCAAGACCCCTGCAGTACACATAGAAAGTGAGCTGGCCAGCACACACTCCTCATCAAAACCATTAAGCACGTAAGGATATGAGCTAGACAGTTAAACAAACAGACTCGCATGGTTACAGGCACATCAATGGTGCCGTTATTTAACAAACAGACCACCAAAAGTGATATATAGCCTCAAATGTGGACATTGGATTTTCTATAATAGGACAATAAGTAAATTTAGCCAAATACTCACAACTGTATTAATGTACTTGTGACGTAGGTGAGGTGAGAACAAAGGTATTTATATCTACGTATAAAATATATGGATATTCTTGGTTGACATTGTTTTTTTTTAATTTAATGTATTGAAAACTCAAAACAAAGGCACTAAAATTAAAAAAATTAAATGCCTCTTCGTTGATAAATTATATGCAAACTGGATGTCATTCAAATGGCCATTGAGTAGATGATGCATAAAATATGTGCTTGCTTGCTTGTTTATTAACAAGGTTTTAATGGAAATGACAGAGTCCCCGGGATCCAATATTGCTACTGGTTTTTGATGTCAGTCCAAATGCAGATGCAGAGATTGGGTGTGTGGGACTGTAAACAATAAAACATCAATTACAATTTTTGATTAGAAAGAATTCACTTACTGTGCTGCAGGCGTATTTCCCAGTGCACTGTATGTGGACTAACCACACCACTTCCTTTTTCCTCTCTCAGATGTCAAGATGTAGAGCTGAAGCAGCTGCATTGTTTGGCGATTTCCACAGAACAGCTTGTAGGAGGGCTGGCCTGCACACTCGGAACATCGAATGCATCAAGCACGTAAGGATATAGGCTAGACAGTTGAACTAACAGACTCCAATTTTTTCAAGCACATCAATGGTGCCCTGTTATTTAACAAGCCAACAACCAAAAGTAGTATATAGCCTCAGATGTGGACTTTGTCAAAAGAAATTTTTTTATTGGACAATAAGTAGATTTAGCTCTAAATATTAAGGACTGTATTAATGTGCATGTGACAATAATGCTTTTTAGGAAGGTGAGGACAGAGTTATTTATTTCTAGAGCATAAAATACATGGATATTAATGATTGATATTTCTTCTTTTCATTTAATGAATTGAATACTCAAAACCAAGACACTGAAATGAAAAAATGAATGCCTCTAAGTTGATAAATTATGTGCAAACTTGATGTCATTCTAATGGCTATTGAGTAGAATGTAGAAAGTATATATTTTCTTGTTTATTGAACAAAGGTTTTTATGGGAATGACTTAAACCTCAGGATTCAAACTGGTACTGGTTTTTAATGTCAGTCCAACTGCAGATGCAGAGATTGAGTGTGTGGGATTGTGAACAATAAAATATAAATTATGATAGCTCTTTAGAAAGAATTCACTCATTGTGCTCCAAGCATTTTTCCCATTGCATTATATGTGGACTAACCAAACGGCTTCTTTTTTCCCTCTCGCAGATGTCAAAATGTAGAGCAGAAACATCTACATTGTCTCAAGACCCCTGCAGTACACATAGAAAGTGAGCTGGCCAGCACACACTCCTCATCAAAACCATTAAGCACGTAAGGATATGAGCTAGACAGTTAAACAAACAGACTCGCATGGTTACAGGCACATCAATGGTGCCGTTATTTAACAAACAGACCACCAAAAGTGATATATAGCCTCAAATGTGGACATAGGATTTTCTATAATAGGACAATAAGTAAATTTAGCCAAATACTTACAACTGTATTAATGTACTTGTGACGTAGGTGAGGTGAGAACAAAGGTATTTATATCTATGTATAAAATATATGGATATTCGTGGTTGACATTGTTTTTTTTAAATTTAATGTATTGAAAACTCAAAACAAAGGCACTAAAATTTAAAATTAAATGCCTCTTCGTTGATAAATTATATGCAAACTGGATGTCATTCAAATGGCCATTGAGTAGATGATGCATAAAATATGTGCTTGCTTGCTTGTTTATTAACAAGGTTTTAATGGAAATGACAGAGTCCCCGGGATCCAATATTGCTACTGGTTTTTGATGTCAGTCCAAATGCAGATGCAGAGATTGGGTGTGTGGGACTGTAAACAATAAAACATCAATTACAATTTTTGATTAGAAAGAATTCACTTACTGTGCTGCAGGCGTATTTCCCAGTGCACTGTATGTGGACTAACCACACCACTTCCTTTTTCCTCTCTCAGATGTCAAGATGTAGAGCTGAAGCAGCTGCATTGTTTGGCGATTTCCACAGAACAGCTTGTAGGAGGGCTGGCCTGCACACTCGGAACATCGAATGCATCAAGCACGTAAGGATATAGGCTAGACAGTTGAACTAACAGACTCCAATTTTTTCAAGCACATCAATGGTGCCCTGTTATTTAACAAGCCAACAACCAAAAGTAGTATATAGCCTCAGATGTGGACTTTGTCAAAAGAAATTTTTTTATTGGACAATAAGTAGATTTAGCTCTAAATATTAAGGACTGTATTAATGTGCATGTGACAATAATGCTTTTTAGGAAGGTGAGGACAGAGTTATTTATTTCTAGAGCATAAAATACATGGATATTAATGATTGATATTTCTTCTTTTCATTTAATGAATTGAATACTCAAAACCAAGACACTGAAATGAAAAAATGAATGCCTCTAAGTTGATAAATTATGTGCAAACTTGATGTCATTCTAATGGCTATTGAGTAGAATGTAGAAAGTATATATTTTCTTGTTTATTGAACAAAGGTTTTTATGGGAATGACTTAAACCTCAGGATTCAAACTGGTACTGGTTTTTAATGTCAGTCCAACTGCAGATGCAGAGATTGAGTGTGTGGGATTGTGAACAATAAAATATAAATTATGATAGCTCTTTAGAAAGAATTCACTCATTGTGCTCCAAGCATTTTTCCCATTGCATTATATGTGGACTAACCAAACGGCTTCTTTTTTCCCTCTCGCAGATGTCAAAATGTAGAGCAGAAACATCTACATTGTCTCAAGACCCCTGCAGTACACATAGAAAGTGAGCTGGCCAGCACACACTCCTCATCAAAACCATTAAGCACGTAAGGATATGAGCTAGACAGTTAAACAAACAGACTCGCATGGTTACAGGCACATCAATGGTGCCGTTATTTAACAAACAGACCACCAAAAGTGATATATAGCCTCAAATGTGGACATAGGATTTTCTATAATAGGACAATAAGTAAATTTAGCCAAATACTTACAACTGTATTAATGTACTTGTGACGTAGGTGAGGTGAGAACAAAGGTATTTATATCTATGTATAAAATATATGGATATTCGTGGTTGACATTGTTTTTTTTAAATTTAATGTATTGAAAACTCAAAACAAAGGCACTAAAATTTAAAATTAAATGCCTCTTCGTTGATAAATTATATGCAAACTGGATGTCATTCAAATGGCCATTGAGTAGATGATGCATAAAATATGTGCTTGCTTGCTTGTTTATTAACAAGGTTTTAATGGAAATGACAGAGTCCCCGGGATCCAATATTGCTACTGGTTTTTGATGTCAGTCCAAATGCAGATGCAGAGATTGGGTGTGTGGGACTGTAAACAATAAAACATCAATTACAATTTTTGATTAGAAAGAATTCACTTACTGTGCTGCAGGCGTATTTCCCAGTGCACTGTATGTGGACTAACCACACCGCTTCCTTTTTTCCTCTCTCAGATGTCAAGATATAGAGCTGAAACAGCTGCATTGTTTGGCGATTTCCACAGAACACCTTGTAGGAGGGCTGGCCTGCACACTCGGAACATCGAATGCATCAAGCACGTAAGGATATAGGCTAGACAGTTGAACTAACAGACTCAAATATTTCAAGCACATCAATGGTGCCCTGTTATTTAACAAGCCAACAACCAAAAGTAGTATATAGCCTCAGATGTGGACTTTGTCAAAAGAAAGTTTTTTTTATTGGACAATAAGTAGATTTAGCTCTAAATATTAAGTACTGTATTAATGTGCGTGTGACATTAATGCTTTTTAGGAAGGTGAGGACAGAGTTATTTATTTCTAGAGTATAAAATATATGGATATTCATGATTGATATTGTTTTCTTTTCATTTAATGAATTGAATACTCAAAACCAAAATACTAAAATTTAAAAATGAATGCCTCTAAGTTGATAAATAATGTGCAAACTTGATGTCATTCTAATGGCCTTTTAGTAGAATGTTGAAAGTTTGTTTGCTTGTTTATTGAACAAATATTTTTATGGGAATGACTTAAACCTCAGGATTCAAACTGGTACTGGTTTTTAATGTCAGTCCAACTGCAGATGCAGAGATTGGGTGTGTGAGCTTGTGAACAATAGAATATAAATTATGATAGCTCATTCGAAAGAATTCACTCTTTGTGCTCCAAGCATTTTTCCCATTGCATTAAATGTGGACTAACCACATGGCTTCTTTTTTCTCTCTCGCAGATGTCAAAATGTAGAGCAGAAACATCTACATTGTCTCAAGACCCCTGCAGTACACATAGAAAGTGAGCTGGCCAGCACACACTCCTCATCAAAACCATTAAGCATGTAAGGATATGAGCTAGACAGTTAAATTAACAGACTCGCATGGTTACAGGCACATCAATGGCCACCAGTTATTTAATAAACAGACAACCAAGAGTGCTTGTTTGCCTCAGATGTTGAAATAATTTTTTTAAAAGTTTCTAAAATGGGACAATAAGTAAAATTATCTAATTATTATGGGCTATATTAATGTCCATATGGCATTAATGTTGGAGGGGCTGGTGGATTTGGGTATTTATATCTGAGGTTTAAAATATGTGGATATTCATAATTGATATTACTGTTTTGGAATTTAATGAATTGAAAACTCAAAAAACTCACACTAAAATTTAAAATGGAGTTCCTCTCATTTGATAAATTATATGCAAACTTGATGTCATTCAAATGGCCATTTTTTAGGTTAATCACCACTCACTGCATCCAATATAGGCTAAAATGGAGATATCACCATGTCCCAATATTTTTTAGCTAATTGATATATGTATCAAATTTGAAACTTATGATTCTTCTAGCAAATAATTTCGTCCTCTGGCCACTAAAGTTTATTAAAACCAATTTGAGTGGACTGTAGTTGCACAATATTAAAATTGATAGTATTTTCATTTTACTAAATTTATTCATCAGTATCATTCCTTAAAGACTGTCCCACAAATGAGTAGATGAATACGATACTGTGGGTATTTATGACTATTCCTTTTCCCTGTTTGTGAGGATTTTTGATCCCATGTGGAGCCTGATCCATAATATAAAGAACTAATTACTCGATTTATCTTTATATAAGGATTTATCTGCTGGATTATTTAAGCTATCCTTGATTTCAAAATGTGTGTAGGGCTGATTGTGCTGGACCTCTCCTACCTGGCTCATCCACCGAAAAAAAAAAATTGGTGGTAGAGCCCACGTTGGAGCTTCTCAAGATGAGGGAGGAACTCCAGAAATTGAGGGAGGAGTCTAAATGCTGGAAGGAGGTGTGTGTGTGTGTGTGTGTGCGCACATGAGCGTTTGTGTGTGTGTGCATGCGTGATTGCATACATTGTATGTGTGTCTTGCCATTACGGTCGAACCCTTGGACAAAAAGGGCTGAAATTTGGCATGTGACCTCTAGTAAAAGGGCGAGCATTAATAACTACACGTGGATGTGGTAATGTATGTCGTTTGTCATAGCCACACCCACTCAAAGTAGTTTTGGCTAACAAAAGCCAATTAAGTACAAATCAGGCCAACATTTGATGTGTAGTCTCCAAATACTTGGATAAACATTATTAACCACGTAGGATGTGGTTTGACCATAGCCACATCCACTGGAAGCAGTTTTTCCATCAAAAGCTAATCAAAGGACTGACCAAACTGAAATTTAGTATGTGATATACGATGAACCGGGTGAGTGATATTGAGTAATGGTGAGTATAGCAATGGGTGTGCAGTCTTTCGGCATCACATCTTATACATTATGTGAGAATGTGAAATCAGTGAAATAGGGAATTTTGTAACACACACTGTCACAGGGTTCTCTTTCTGCCCTTTTGCTGACATATCTCCCTACTATCCTTCCTATTTCAAAGAAATATTTTTTTACTATCACTTATTTCCTTTATATTTTGCACACTGTCAGATAGCTAGTACACACATATTTTTTACTTTTAATTGTTAAATATAACACATCTATATTTGTTAATTCTGCGTGTAGACAAATTAATAGTGTCAAGCAGGGCAGAGTGACATTAAAACTCCAGCTGCTAGTCTGGGATATACTTAGGTAGTTTGTTAGTATGGTAAAGCAAATGAAGAGGTTGTGGGCTTAGTCCAAAGAAATTGTATGCTATTAGGATAATCACTGCATGATTTGTTGTAGCCAGCTAGGATCTATCCCTGGAATTAAATAATAATAATAATGATATGAAGAAGAAAGATGAAGAACATTAGGCGATTTTAAAGTGTCTTGGCTCACTACTTCAGTGGTTGATTTTGAGGGCAGGAACTCTCTTGGTAGTTTATATTGCAGCTTATATGGACTACAGGTGATTTTAATAGCCTACATTGGAGCCATAGCAGAGAAAGTGAAGCTTTTATGTTGTATTAGTCAATTAGATCATCATTTTTTTGTGGTCATCCCTAGTTAGAGACTACTAACGTACTCTCTGATATAGAGATATTATGCAGAATGGAAGCGATAAATACAAATTTATAATACCTTGCATTATCTGTAATATGTAATATCTCTGAATTGGAAATACCTCACTTTGACACAAAATAGATATGATAAAGGGAACGATTCACAATACCATTCATCCAAGCAATTAATGCTACATTTATTCATGAATAAATATATGCTAAAATGATTGGTCTTATACTTTAGAACAGACATCCCTGACACATGTATATAGATGTGTCTATGAGTGGGTGATTATGAAGGTCCATCCTCACCTGATGATGATTCATATGCAATATATGGATGGCATTACAATCAGTTCCACTTGAATTCATCACAAATGTTTGTTTTTTTAATTTATAAAATATATCCTTGTGCCAAATTCTTCTTTTGTTCATTTTAATCCTCATTTCATGTGGTAGTTTCAAAACGTTGTTCTCAAAAAGGGTTGCTGTTAAAAATGATTGTGTCATTATACTTCCTCCATTTTCTTCTACAGTTCAGGGAGGAAGACAGCTTGACATCAAGAAATGAGGAGAATGTGTGGAATTCTCGAATAATCACCACCTTACATATTGGAGTTTGGATGTCTCAAATTGCTTGTTTAATTTGCGTGAGAGGTTTCAATAACTGCTAAAAACCTGCAAACAGAAAAAATTCCTGTTTGTAAGTTTACGTACAAAAGCAATTCTTCGTACCATGTATTGCAACTGATGGAGAGTGCTTCTGCAACATATATGCATATATATATATATAGAAGAGGGGTCAAACTTAGAGCACTCTCTTTAAATTAAATGTTGTACATTAGCATCAATGCTATAAATAATAAGCATGAAAAGTGTATCTGATCTATTATTAGGAGAACCCCATATAGTATGACATGAATTAGTGTCATGCATTTGTTGTTGAGATGTACTATTTCATTCATTCACACTATGAGAACACAACCAATAATAAAGTTATAGCTATAGAGCATGAAGAAGTAACAATTGTTGAGTAACTTGGAAGCTGTAGCATGCAGCTCATTGAAAGCAGCTACACATATTGAATTATCCATCTTGGTTTCCAATAATTGAGGAGGAAGCAAGTGATGAGTCAACAAATATTGAAGGTAAAAAGGATATAACTTAGCAGGGTGCTCTCTCTGTCGTTGATGCTACCAGATAATTATTTAAAAGAGTATATATGGTCTTAAAACTATTTTGACAGAGTTTATCATAAATCTCTGCATCTGGTGACTTGCCTATGCATTCCATGTTCCTTAGGTAATCATGAAACGCAACCAGTCATTTTGTTAACTAGAATTGCATATTCATGAAGGTTAAGGTTTTGTTCATAAAATATAGCACCAGGTGCTGGGGATGGCATTAGAAACAATCAGTCACTTCAAACATTTTTTAGAACTCAGCAGTAAGAGCAGTTGATTTAAAACTTCTTTATAAAATTATTTTTGTCAATAATTGATTCCGCCGATATCCTAGCGCTGGGACACAAAATGCACAGGCAAGTCACCAAACCCAATTATCTGCATGCTATTGATGCAATACATCCAGAGATGTGAATGAATAAGTTCAGGATTTAGAATAGGGTGGATACTGTGGTAATATACACTGTCTTAGGTGAGGTGAATGTGTGAATGTTGTGGTAATGTTTAATCCCATTGGTGAAAGGATGTGTGGATGTTGCAGTAATATATATTTAGTGAGGAGGATGTGTGGATGCTGTGATAATAATTACTGCCTTTAGTGAGAAAGATGTGTTCCTGCTGCACTATAATCTGCTGCCTCTGATGAGGATGATGTGTGGATGTTGTGATAAAAGATAGGCCTTTTGTGTGGAGTAAGTGTAGAAACTTGGTAATATATACTTAATGCCTCAGGTGAAGAGAATGGGTGGGATGAATGCATACTACCTCTGGAAAGATGGATAGTTGGATGCTCATGTACTATAAACTGCCTTTAGTGAGGAAGATATGCAGATGCTGCAGCAATTAGTACTTCTTTTTTGAGGAGTATGCGTGGATGGTGTTGTAACATATCCAGCTTCTGATATGGAGTATGCATGGCTGCAGTGGTAATTTATATTGCCTTTATTAATTAGGAATTGTGGATACTGTGGTAATATAGATGGTCTGTTGTAAGAAGGTGTGTGGATGCTGCAGTAATATATGTATATAGCCTTAGGTCAGGAAGATTTATGGATGCGGCCATATATATTTCCTTTGGTGAGGAAGATGTGTAGATGTTGCAGTAATATATTCTGCCTTTGGAGAGGGGAGTATGTGGATTCTGTGGTAATGTTTACATTCCTAGTTGAGTTGAATATGTGAATGTTCTGTTAATATATATTGCAATGGGTGAGAAGAATGTGTGTATAGAGTGGTAATATATACTGCCTTTGTATGGAGCATGCATGGATTTTTGTGGTAATATATATTGCCTTTGTGAAAAGGATATATGGAGGCTGTGGTAATATATTCGGCCTTTGGTAAGGAGGTGTGTGGATTGTGTGGTATAATATATTTCCATTTATTAGGAGGATATATGAATCCTGTGGTAACATATACTGCCTTTGGTGAGAAAGATGTGTGGATGCTGTGGTGGTAATACTTCCTTAGTTGAGAAAGATGTAATATAGTAATATGTACTGCCTCATGGTCATGTGGATGTGTTGATATTGTGGTAAAATATACTGTCCATGGTTAGAAAGATGTGAAGGTTCTGTGGTAATATATTCAGCCTTTGATGAGAAGGATGTGGGATTTATTGTAATATACTGCTATTGGTGAGAAAGATATGTGAATACTGTGTTAGTTGATTCTGAGGGAAGCAAAAAAATTTTTACTTCGCTTGCAAATTTGGTGTCTGTAAAAAAACTTGGTCTGCAATCTCCACGAGATGACCTGGTCGATTTGGCTACACCACTGCAGGAATATTTTGGAGTTGTGTAAAAGTAACATGGGAATATCAAAATTGAAAAAAAAGGAGCAAAACCTATGACGGGATAAAGAAACTAAATTTTTTATAAAAAATAATCCTGAAAAGAAATGGCAACATGGTAGAGGCTTAGATCTTCTGGGTAAAATGTCCCAGGTTCAATTTCTGGTAGTTCTCCTTCCTTTACCCTAATTTTTTTATGCCCTTAAAATTTTTTTAATTTTTTTTACTTCAGATTGAAACTAGTGTTATTACACTGCCATTTTTGAGTAGGATTTGTGGATGCTGTGATAATATAACCTGCCAATGGTGTGGAGGATGTGTTGACGCTGTGGTATTACATTGGTTAGGCAGATGTGTGGATGCTGTGTAAAATATACTGCATGTGTTGAAAAGGAAGTGTGGATGCTGTGGAAATATATACTGGCTTCAGTGAGGAGTATGTATGAATGCTATGGCAATTTAATCTAACTTTAGTGAGGATGATGTGTAGATGATGCAGTATTATATACCTTGCTAAGTGAGTAGGTGTGTATGCTATGATAATGCTGTGAGGAGAATGTGTGGATTCTGTGTGTTCAGTAGGATGAGTGAATGCTTTGCAAATTATACTGTCTTTTGTGAACAGGATGTGACAATGCTTTGGTAATATATACAGCCTTTGATAAGGAGGATGTGTTGACAATGCAGTAATAAATACTGCTATTTTGAGGAGGATGAGTGGATGATCTAGTAATATATTATACTGATTTTGGTGAGGAGGATGTGTGGATGCTGTGGTAATATATTGCCTTAGGTGAGGAAAATGTGTGGATTTTGTAGTAATATATACTGCCTTTGGTGTGAAAGATTAGAGGAAGAGTTAGTGAGGTATACTGCCATGGGTAAGGAAAATGTGTGGGTAATGTAGTAATATATATTGCCTTTAATGAGAGAAATGTGGGGATGCTGTGGTAAAATATAGACCATATGGTGAGAAAGATGTTTAGAATCTGTGGTAATATATACTGTTTTAGTAAGGAAATTATGTGGATTCTTTCATAAAATGTTGAGCCTTTGGTGAGGAGAATGTGGGGATGCTGTGGTAATATACACTTCCTTTGGGGAGGAGGATGTGTGGATTCTGTAAAAATAAAATACATATATTACCTTAAGTGAGGAAAATGTGAGGACGGAGTATGTAATATATGCCTTTGGTGAGGCGAATGTGTGGATGGTGTGGTAATGTACACTACCTTCAGTGATTAGGAGGTTCGAATGCTGTGGTAAATGTACTGCCTTTGGTTAGGAGGATGTGTAGATGTTTCTTTAATTATTGTGCCTTTGCTGATGAGGATGTGTTGATACTGGTGTAATATATAGTGCTTTTGGTGAGAAGGATGAGTGGATGCTGTGGTAATATATACTACCTAGGTGAGGAAAATGTGTGGTGCAGTTGTAACAGATTCCTTGGGAAGGAAAAAAAGTTTTACTAAACAAATTGGGTGTTAGTCTGCTACAAAACTTGGTCCTCCATCTCTTTTGAGATGATTTTGTGGATTAGGCTTAAAATGGTTGGATAATTGGGAGGGATCTCAAAGTAATATTGCATGATAAAAATTGAAAAAAGTAGCAACACTAACAAAGGAAAAAAGAAATCTGAATTTTCTATCCAAAAAAGCCTAAAAACAAATGGTAAAATGGTAAATTCTTTAGTTTTCCATGCTATAAATCCCAGGTTTGATATCTGGTTGTTTTTTCTTACATTACCTTCACTCTTTTTCCGAGATAATTGGGTTTTTTTTCCACTTCAAGGGTAGTACCCAAGTTAATTTTAGTAAGATTTATTTTAGGCATATTATGACAACCACCAGATAAGTTAATTCAGGTGTGTTGTAGCATGTGCATTAAAAAGGTGACATTGATAGGAATCTGTGCAGCAGGTCTTTGTCATCCTGTATGTACAAGATAAGGTGGGGGGAAAAAAAGGCCAGTAGTCTAGCTGCTGAGAGCTTGTACTCATTTGTAATAAAGCACAAATATTTCAGGAGTAGGTTGAAGCCTCCAGTGATCAAAATTGAGAAATAACAGTTTTTTTAATTGAAAATTTTTGTGCTAATTTTGGAAGTTCTTGGTAGGACTTTTTCAGCTACAGGGCAGCTCTCTACATTACAAAAGAAGGTAAAAGTTATAAAATAAGTTCACCAACTTCTATGTACTCCCGTTTGATAAGATACAATAATTTTATTTGGAATTAGTTTCAGCCTCCACTTGTCAAAAAAGATTTTCAAACGATGATATTTTCTCATAGAGCTCTTCATTTTCAAAAGATGCTTTCAAACTAAGACAACTAGTCATCAAAGCAGTCAAGCAAGGAAATATAAGAGATACTGTGGGGTTGGGGGATTGGAGGAATTATGTAATCAGCTTAAAGAGCTTTGAGGGGCCAATCTTCCAACCCTTCCCTAACTTTAGCCAATTTTCTCAGATCAACAGAGAGGAAATCGACCACAGAAGATCCAGGTTACCCAACCAGTTCTCTGCCTCTTTCATCAGAGCATGGACGCTCTCAAGCCCCTTGCCATTAATGATGTGATCAACAGTCTTGTCTAGATGACTGAAGTCGAATGATCAATTAGCTTTCTGCTTCCACTTGAACAGGTGTTTCGATGTTCTGGCAAAGGATGTCTGGATCCTGTAAGTACATTCCATTTTCTCCAATATATTTGGAAGTCTGGTAGTTCTTCACATGGATCCTCTATAAGGTACTTGTTGGGAATGGTGGCATTCTCCCAGGTCCTGTGCCATGTGGAGTTCATATCAAAACTTTCCTCTTGTAGGGTCTCGCAATATCCATATAGGTTTACGTGACTTTAAGAGTGTCTTTGGAGTGTCAGAGAGGTCTTTATGCATAGGGAAATATTGGTTGTTTACATGCTGGAGCCATTATCTGATGGTATGATTTGGCCTACATATGGAGAGTGGAGTTATATTAATGAGCACTGGCAACCATGGAAGCGAAGTTGATCGAAGAGTTCCAGTGATGGTTCACATGATTGCATTTAGGATTGTGTCAATTTTCTTCACATAGGAACTTTGGAACTATGCGGGACAGCAATACTCTGCTGCAGAGTACACTAGGGCCAATGAGGTGGTACAGAGTGTTGTAGCCTTGGATACCCAGTTTGTACCTGCTAGTTTCTTGATGATGGTAACTATAGACTTGGCCTTATTAGCCAATTTGCTTATGTGCTGTCAATATGTGGAAACCAGCTTTGATGTAAGTTGTTAGAGAAACGATCTAATCTGTGCAACTCCTTCCTGGTCTTCAAGCCAGCTTGTTCGGCCGGTAGTGTTAGTTCTACCAATGGGCTAATTCTGGTGAGAATTAGTCTTTCCAACAGTTTGTATGTTGAACACAGAGGTAAGATGGAATTATGACTTTCTGGTCTGTCAGCAGGCTTCCCTGGTTTCAGGATCGCAATGGTTTTTGCTTCTCTCCAAATTGATGGAATGACTCCAGTGGAGTGGTAATATGTAAGCATAGATGCCAGCCAGGTTCTTGCAAGGGCCTAGGTTCTTCAGGAGTTCAGGGAAAATCTCATCAACACTTGCTGCATTACCAGCCTTAGTTGTTATTAAAGCCAGGTCGATGTCAGACACAAGATAAGGAACAAAGATAGGACTTTCTGGTGGAGAAGCCGATATGGTTTTTGGTAATTCACTTCTCACTTTATGGCATGCCTTCTTGGTTGGTTTAGCTTTAGAGGTACTGAGTACTGTCACGGCAATGGCATTTGGAGTTACCTTAGGGGCTATGTGTTAGGATTCCAGCATGGTGTGTAGGATTCACGAAATCCTCTAGGGATGTGCTCTCCTGCTGTATCCCTAAGGAACTTGCAGAAGCTAGTATAGTTCTTTGATAAAGGATTCACATTCGAGATCTTTGTTTCTACTTCAGCTATCTATTTTTCCAAGTCAGTTTTTCTGAACTTCCAGCATAATATATGCTTTGAAGTGATTTGTGGAATTTCAATGCCGATGTTAACTAAAATTGGCCTATGCTGACTGTATAGAAACTGGGACAAGGTTTTGAATATAAATTGGAGTGGCTGTCCGGGGCAGTCTCTTAAGATAAAACACAGGTCAGGATTTGACACTATCCCCTATCGAGCAGAGAGGAAAGTTCCTCGCTGTTTGGCATCGAAATAGAGGTAGTGATCTCTAGACGAAGACCAGTTTATAAGTTGTTCTCCAGCCTCATCAGAGTTACTATACCCCCAATTTGGGTGGTACCTGTTGAAGTCACCTATATGAACTTCTAGGTGTGTGTGTGTTGGGAGAGCATATAAAGCACATGCACCCTTGGCGGTTTGTACGCATTGCTAATAGTCATATCGCCTACTCTTATTGTCATGACAGAGATCTTTTCTGAGCAGCTCTCTTGGAGGACAGTATAATTAATCAGCTCATTTCTCATATATGTTACAACACTCTGTTTTGCATGGTATACAGCTGCAATTAACTTAAATTCGTTAATATGCAGTCTTGATGCACTTGATGGGTCATTGATGTGTGTCTCTTGCAGCAAAATTATGTCAATGTTAAGATCAGCTGCATTACAAGATGTAATCATTCTTTGCGCTGCTTGCTCATTCTATGTTCAACTGGAAACGGCATAGAGGTGGTCCAATCTTGTGGGGAGTGTAGCCCTGAAAAGGCTGGGGTTGCTCCTTCTATGTTCAACTGGTACAGGCATTGAGGTTGTCCAATGCTGTGGGCAGTGTGGCCCTGAAAAGGGGCTGGGGTTGCTCCTTCTATGTTTAACTGGTACAGGCATTGAGGTTGTCCAATGCTGTGGGGAGTGTAGCCCTGAAAAGGGACTGGGGTTGCTCCTTCTATGTTTAACTGGTACAGGCATTGAGGTTGTCCAATGCTGTGGGCAGTGTGGCCCTGAAAGGGCTGGGGTTGCTCCTTCTATGTTCAACTGGTACAGGCATTGAGGTTGTCCAATGCTGTGGGCAGTGTGGCCCTGAAAAGGGCTGAGGTTGCTCCTTTGATGTGTTGAGTGTTGATTATCCATCTCACGTTTACATTTTTTTTGTTGTTGATAGCATTTTTTGTTTTAATAGCTTTGTTCGGTTTGATGACATGAGTGGAAACAGGATGGACCACGTGAAGGTTGTCATGTTCCATCCCATTATTTAATATATATATTGCCTTTGGTGAGGAGTATGTATGGATATTGTAGTTATATATACTACCTTTGGTGTGTGGAGTATGTGCGGATGGTGTAGAAAATTTAATACTACCTTTGGTGAGGAGGATGTGTAGATGCTGTGGTAATATATACTGCCTTTAGTGAGGACAACGTGTGGATGTTGTGGTAATATATAATATTGCCTTTTGTGAAAAGGATGTGTGATTTATGTGGTATTTATACTGCCTTTGGTGAGAAGGATGTGTGGATGCTGTCGGAAGTATAGCAGACTAAAAGTTTCATTGACATTATTGTTTTATCTTATTTTCTGGTTTTCAGGGGCAATTTGGATGCATAGATTATTGAAAAACATTCAATTCCACTCAGGCTAATCCTCATAATTAACAACCAATGATGGAAATGTGCTCAGTAATGCAATTTTTTTGTTGAAATATATTATATTCACTTATTAGAAAACAATTGTAGCTTTGTTTGCAAGTTTTTCAACTAAATATTGTAATAGCAGACATAACAGGAATTGCCTGGAATATAATGAAATACCCACTGGAAAGTGTTTGGTTAAGTGTAAACTTGCTCATATCCAAGATTTCGGCCTAAGTACCATTTATGGCATTTTTAGCCACTCATTACCAAAGGAAGACCTGTAGCTAAGGCCAAGTAAGACCCAGTTGAGGCCACTTCTAGTATCATGCTGTTTGTGCATGACAATTTCATATCTCTATGTCTAAAGGTATGTCCCCAATATATATTTGGGCATTTTTAGCATCTCTCACCCACAGTAAGGTGTATCAAGTTGTCTGAGCTTCTTATTTTTTAAGCTAAAATTTATTCTCACTATAATAGGCACCTACCATAAGATCAGGTTACAAGAAAAGCCCGTAATAATTATGAACAGTTAAAATATTTCACTTTATAATCATTTTCATCATATTCATGTTCAGTTTTGTAGTGCCTTTTGTTATAATAACTTCTTAATCTTACCTTCTGGAGACTGGACAAAGAGTTCCATAGTTCCAGACAATAGAGCTGCCGACATAATGCTGGCCATTTGAGATTACAATTTATATTTGGTAGACTGATTGTTCAAGATGCTGCAAATTGTTTGCAATTGTGTGACCTCCCTGATAGGTATTTCATCCAGAGGTATCGACTTTATTGCATCTGGTAGAAATTGAAGAGAGATTTCGACTTTTGCATGTTAATATTTTTTCTATACATGTTAATGATCACTTTAGGAGCTATTAGCACTATCAAAAAGTAGTCTGCAATTTCTGATATTTATGGCTGTCCAGTTATGCCCATTCTCCAAGTAAATGTTGAAGCATAACAGTTTAATTTACAACTGCACATTACTGGTGAAAGTAACTTTGCTTGGACTTGATCTTTTGCTAAAGTATAGTTTCTTACTTTGTATCAATAAAGAACTCTTTTGAAAACTATGGTGTTGGATCACATAAAGTGGTTTTCATATTTCTTTATTAACACATTTTAGTGGTGGAACTCTTGAATCAGGCATGAACTGAAGTGCTGATTACTTGTTGATATTGTAAGGATATATATACTTTGAAAAATCTTAAAATGAGCTGTCTTCGTAGGATGAAAATGAGTATAGGAGATAAAGTACAATGGATCATCTAACTAGTCAGTTTGATAAACTTGGATTATAAAACTACAGCCAAACTGAGGTGATTTTAAGGTACCCATAATGGGTGATGTATGTTTCAAATAGGAATATAGGGAGCATGAAAGGGACTTACCTGCCCTCAAAGTCATCTTGATCAATTTAGAAGACTATTTCTCTGTTGAAAGACATAACATTGCTAGGATCTGCCATGATGAGTCGTACCATGTCCAGTGTCTCCAAGAAACACACTTGGGACCAAATAGCATCAGACCCTGCATCCCTGCCATGAAGCTCGCTATTGAATCACCCCATGAGCTCTACGGCAGCTCTATCATCTCAAATCTCATCATCACTATCAAATTTACCTCATTCACCAGAATTAATTATGTCAAGCTCCTTACCACCAACCTTTGTTTATATATAAATCACCAACCACATACTTCAACCAAAAAAAACATCCTCCACAATATCATTTGTGTGGTAATTGAAGATTTAAACTGCCACAGCACAGACTGGTGCAACGATGTGATAGACAATGATGGGGACCTCCTTAGGTTGTTGGTAGACTCCACACTCGTTTAACAGTGGAAAATGGAAGAGGATCCAAACCAGACATTAGTTTTATCAATCAAAAAATCACTTGATTAACATCAAAGCATGGCCTAGATCCAATTTCTCACACCCAACATAGTCCAATCATATTTTAAGTCAACGCAGCCATCAGTCCACAAACTGTACCTTTCCGTCATTGCTTCAACTTCCAAAAATCCAACTGGAACATCATAAGTCCATAGTTTTGCACCTCCAGGTACAAGGAGTACATCAAGCTGTATGAGGAGGGCTCCTTTTTCGCTGATATTATCAAGGTAGAAGAGGATCTGGTTGCTGAATTATCAAAAAAAAAAACGACCAAAATCCTTGGAGGACGTCAACAAAAACAGCAATAGGACACACAGCAGGAAAAAAAAATCTGGCCACAATAAAGAAGCTTTCCGGAGATTGTACGATGGCAGAACAACATCATAATGTCACCTATAACCAGATTGCACACCAGCTACTTCTGAATGGCAAGCAACAGACTAAACAGTATAACACCTAATTACAACATTGGTGTGAGGTAGAAACCACAAAACTTCACATAGCCATTCAACCAGCAAGAGTTCAAAGTCACCATTCAAAATGTATTTCCCAGAAAAGCTGCCGGCCTTGATCGGCATCTGCATCGAGTAAATTGTACAATTTGGTCTTGTCACCCTTTGCTGACTCATGCTGCTTTTTAACACATGCAAGGAGACTAATACCGTCCCCAGAGCTTATAGACTGGCCAGAGTTATCATGATACCGAAGCCAGGCTAGGACCCATCCAATCATAAGAGTTTCTGGAGAGTCTCACTTTTGTCTCATCTCCACAAACTCTATGAATGACTAATCCAGACTGCCTCACACCCATCATAGACCCTCAGCTGATACCTGAACAGGCTGGTTTCCAGCCTGGTAAATCATGCACTAATCAAATCATGAACCTCACTCAACACATTGAAGATGGTTCGAGAGGGTGCATCACTAGCGCTTTTTTTGTAGACCTCACTGCAGATTTTGACACTATGAACCATCAAAGGTTCCTCAATGAGATATACAAGCTAACAAGAGGCCACAACCTCATTGCTGCCACCCAAAGGTTGCTGCAGAACAGTCAATTCTTTATATCTTGTGTGGAAAGTGCAGTTGATGGATAACCCAGAGGAACGGCTTGCCACAAGGCAGTGATCTCGCTCCTCTTTTCTTTAATATCTAGTTAAATGACCACCTCATCTATTTGGACATGTTAAGCTTAATCTTAGACAACAATTTTGTCATCACATTTTAATCAAAGAACTTCACTACCATAGAAAATACCTTCACAGATGCGTTGATAGGTCTAACAGTGTATTACATACTAAACCAACTGTGTGTCACTCGAGATTTCCTACTCGGCTGCTGAATATACCTCTCCTGTCTGGGTGTGCTGAAAGTATGCAAGGAAACTAGATAACACTCTCCACAAATTCTGCTGGATCATTGAAGGCTATCTTAAACCACAAGGTCGGATCAGTTGCACATCCTTGTTGGTATTGCCCCACAAGGCATAAGAAGAGCAGCTGGTAGTCAGTTCTTAGGACTAGGCCACAAGACAAACAACGCCATCCCATGTTCCACCACACTTACGAAATGTCACACCTGCATTTCAGAAAAAGCTTCAGCTCTTCCACTTCTATCCTTGGTGACTCTTCTCTCACACATGCACCTGCCTATGGTGCAACTTATTGAATGTTCTGAATAACACCACACTGAACAAGGCAAGATAACTGCAGTGTAAAAGACTTCCAGACACTCCAATTGAATGAACCATTTGGAAAAATCTCAACCACCTGAGGTACCAAGTCAGATGCTGCAAGACCAACTTGGTGAACTGGAATTACACCACTGAGCCAGATATCTGTGATTTGGGAATGCTTGGGGAATTATGCCAACAAAAAAAAACAAAAATTCTTTTTTTTTTTTAAATAATACATTTTCTCATACCTGTGGTAAAGCGTTTCCAACTCCCATATAAAATAAGACTACCACTTTATATATATAATTACAAACCAGCAATAAGGCGATAATGTAGTAGAAAAAATACTACTTCTATTTTTTAAATGTGACTGTATTATATATACCAGAAAAATGAAAAGTTGGCATGAGCTTTATAATGCTGTAGTATGCTACTATATATTTCTACCGTGAAGGACATTGTAACTTACATCAACACTACAAGGATATAGCAACACTATCAATAGTCCAGAGCTGAATGCCCTATTTGGTTGAAACCTCATTTTGAAGTAGTATTTGTTATTCTAAATCTATTAGACTTTATGTTTATGGAATCTGCATGATGACAGCAATTTACCGTTGAGCATTTGATAATTTTATATTCAAAATTGTGTACTCCAGAGGAAAAAGAATTGTTTTACTAAAATTTGACTGAATAGTATAAAGTACTTCATGTCATATTACATATCAATATGACCAGAAAGATTCATAGAGCAAGACTATGATGCTATTGTGTGGTTTAATATTAGCATTAAAGAGGGAGTACTTAATTAAACAGTTTTCATGTGATGTTATATTTCATAGCGAGCACCGTGAATTTTGTAATTTTTTAATGGAAGTATCACTTCAAGGTTGTCCACTTATCTGATTCTACATTGTGCTTTATATTTAATGCGAAATGTATATAAATTATAAATGTGACACCAAAAAAAATTAGATGACTTGAAAGACCTCTAGAGTAATCTAGATTTGTGAAATATCTTGAGTAACATTGGTGAGCAGCAGTGCTGTGAGTGCGATGTAACTGTGAGATTTCTTTAACATTTTGTGCTGCTCTCATAATTCCCTATCCCATAATTGTAGACACAAAATCAGCATGGTACCCAGCATCTGCAGGTCAATGATAAACACTTTGGCATGGATGTAAATTTTATTCGCCCACTGGTCATTTTGCTTTGGATAAGGAGCCAGAATTATTTCTATCACCCAGATCTGCAGTTCTATATACAACAGATTAATATGACATGCTTCATACCATTTAGTTATATTTTAATCAAAATTTTTTTTTTTTCCTTATGCAGTACATAATTTAAAATCGAAAATAGAAAAATGCTCAATGGTGACATGATGTCAACCAACAGATTCAATAAATTTAAGGTTTTATGGTACATATTATGCCCCAAAAAACATTTTAAATACACCAAAACAAGGTTCCACTAAAATATAATTGGCTGCTATTTGGTATATATAGAACTTATTGTCTTTGATTTTGTTATAGGGTGACATCTTTTTTATCAATCTTGTGAAACTGTTAATGTTTCAATAGGGCAGAACTTCTCAAACCTTCAATGGTGTCTTCATTATCATGGCTAAAGTTAGGATTTTTAGGTTACAAAAAAATACAAATTTAAAATCAGGTTAGGCATTTTTCCATTCTAGGTTTAAAAAATGTGAAATAGTTTAAGCATTAGTTAAAATTGACATGCTTATTTTTGTCAATGATAATTTATAATCAATTAGTGACAACTGTCTCTTTGAAAGGTTCAGTGTTAAACCTGTGCTGTCTGTCGGAGAGGCTTTTAAGAGATTGAGAAAGATCTTTATATGTCAAAATTGACTATTGGATAAAATTACGTTTGCTCTGTTTTCTTTGGACTCATTCCAATGAGGTGTTCTTCTCCTGGTCCATCAAGAATACCTATAATTGTTTTGATTACAGGGATTTCTGGATTTCTCTGCTAAACCCTTGTGTATTCGGAAGCCAGTGAGTGTCAAACATTGCTTCCAACTTCTTTCACTTTATTATCTTGATAGACTTACGTAGAGAAAAGCCATAGTTATCAAGCTTCACAATAGCCAAAGTAAAAAAAAGATAGCTAGCATCAATGAAAGTGAAGTGTTTGAGCAGATTCTTCGTCAGTAGTTAATGATATACTCTCTTAATTACTGCTCTATCCTCTAGATCAGCATGTTTACCACTCTTTACTTTCATTGAAGTATTTAGAGTAAAAGATAGCAGCCTTAACCCAAGTTACCCAGCATGCAATTATACCTGGTTGAGTAGCCAAATTAATAATGGGGTAAGTTTGATTCCAAAGTTGTGTGCAAGGAGTAGCCTTCATTTACATTTTTTTCACAAGTTGGGATGATGTTTAAGCATATAATTGCCTGTTTAGGTTTTAAATAAATGGAATTATTTTTTTTAATAACCAGAATGAAGTATTTTGGAGTGTTTAACGTAAAAGATGGCAGCTCAATCCAAGTTCCCCGGCATGTTGTTATTGTTTTGAGGAGTAAAAGAAGGTTGGAGTAGATTGCTTTTACAGTGATGTGCAAGAAGAAGCCTTATGGTGAAATAATTTTCCAAAAGGTAGGCTTATAGTTGATCAAAAAATTCCCTGTTTAGGTCAAATAAGGAAAATAGGTTAAAAAACCAGAAAAAGTCACTTTGGGCCAAAAAAGCTCTAGTGATAATCTAAAAAATCCAAAACTGTAGCCATGATATTTGATGTACATTTCATTGTTTTCTTGGTTTTTGGTTGTTTTTTTTTTGGTTTTTTTTTTCATTCATTATTTTTATTATTAATAGCAAGGACTCTGAGAATGTGTATACCATTCAATTAATATAATAGTTCACAATGGAGAATGACAGTGTGATTTTACTGTAGCAGATATGTGTGGCTCATTTCACTAAGTATATGAGATTGTGGGTAACAGGTCAATGCTGCTTGTCAATATTGTGGTCCTGAGTAATGATTGTTGCAGTCTTATGACAAAATCTATGAAATTGGTTTTCAGACGATATATATTCTTTAAAAGAATTGTTTGGTAGAATCAAAAACAGAGACAGCACCCTGCAAAGACATATCCCTTTTCCCTTCAATATCTGATGATCCATCCATTGCTTCATCAACAATGATTGAAAACCAAGAGAGTTCAATATGTTCCTTTCAATGAGTTGCAACTAGAGCTGAAAAGTTGCTCAACTAGTGTTGCTTCTGCATGCAGAATAGCAATAACTTATTATTGGGGTGATTCTCACTGTGTGAATAAATGAAATAGTACAACTTAACAAGAAGTGCATACTATATGGGGATTCTCATAATAATTATGAAGGACCCTAATCATGCATGTTATTTATAGCACTGGTGATAATGTAAAGTATTTGAAATAAAGAGGTGCTCTGAATAAAGGGATTAGCCCCCCGTGACATATATAAGGGGGGCTGAAGCCCCAGCTGTCCCCTCTTATCTTATCCCTCATCCTCAGCCAAACACAGAATATGTTACGTAGCATCATCGCATCCCCTGCAACGATAGCAGTATATATTACCACAGCATTCCAACATCCTCCTCACCCAAGGCAGTTAATATTACCACAGCTTCCATGCATCCTCCTCATCGAAGGCAGTTTATATTACAAGAGCATCTACATATTATCTATTTCGAAGGAGGTATATATTTCTGCAACAATCACATATCTTCCACACCAAAGGCAGTTTATATTACAAGAGCATCTACATATTATCTATTTCGAAGGAGGTATATATTTCTGCAACAATCACATATCTTCCACACCAAAGGCAGTATACATTACCATAGTATTCACACCTTCACATCACTTAAGGAAGTATATATTACCACAGCATCAACACATTCTCCTCACCAAAGTGGTATATATTACTACGATATCCACAAATCGTCTGCACCAAAGGCAGTATATAATACCACAGCATCCACTAATCCTTGTCACAAAAGGCAATATATATTACCATAGCATCCACACCTCCACATTACCACAGGCAGTATATTACCACAGCATCCACACATTCTCCTCATCGAAGGCAGTATGTATTGCCACAGGATCAACATGTCCATATTAGCTAAAACAGTATATATTGACACATCCTTCACACATTCTCCACCAAAGGCAGTATATATTACCACAGCATCCATAAATCCTTCTTACCAAAGGCAGTACATATTGCTATAGCATCCACACCTCCACATCACCACAGGCAGTATATATTACCACAGCATCCACGCATTCTCCTCACCACAGTGGTATATATTACTATGACATCCACATATCATCCACATCAAAGACGGTATATATTATTATAGCATCCACCAATCCTTCTCACCCGGACATACAGAAGCTATTCATCCCATGAAATTATTCGCAGGTGATGAGTTGTACAGTTATTTAAACAGAATGAAGTGAAGCATGTAAGGGATCCTCATATCATCCAGCATCTAATGGTCTCGAGGAGAAAGACATGCAGACATTCGAACAAGGTATGAACAAACTCAAGCATAAATCAGTGGAAACTAAGCTGTCCTGCTTTCCTTCAATTACAGTCTCACTCCCCAAAGAAGCACAGGTGTATCAGCAGTACAGTTAATGTATGGATAACGCCTACAGTCTTAACTGGATCACTTTAACCCAGTTCTCAGTAGGAATGTTTATTTAGCCAGGAGCATCAAAAGTGAGGACATGGTACTTTCTCTAAACTACGATAATTTCCAGTTGGTGACATGGGGTATGCAAGAAATTATAGTTAAGGACCAGTTAAGTTAGCAGGAAGAGTGACAAGAGTGAAGGTTCTGTGTTGTACACAATCCTGTTGTAGAATCAATAGATAGTAAAAAAAAAAAAAAAAAAAAAAAAAAAAAAAAAAAAAAATGGACCAGTTATGAATCAAAATGTGGAAAGAAAAAAAAAAAAAAAAAAAAAAAAAAATGGACCAGTTATGAATCAAAATGTGGAAAGAAAAAAAAAAAAAAAAAAAAAAAAAAAAAAAATGGACCAGTTATGAATCAAAATGTGGAAAAAAAAAAAAAAAAAAAAAAAAAATGGACCAGTTATGAATCAAAATGTGGAAAAAAAAAAAAAAAAAAAAAAAAAAATGGACCAGTTATGAATCAAAATGTGGAGTAGGGGTATCAGGGATGCAGAAGATGGTACAGTTCCTGAGAATAATGATCCTGACCCCCATGTTATTGTGAACGAAAACTTGAAGCAGGAGTAACACGACCTATTATTTGAATTTTGCAACCTTTACCACCTGACCCACTGCCAACAACAATAAGGGAACATGATATACCTGCACTCGATAAATAATCTATGTCCAAAACATAGACTGAAGGAAACCCTCAAATAGGAAGTCTGCACCTTGAATTACCTCCAGTGAAACTTCAACCTCAATTGTGCCATTCCAAGCAATCATGTCCTCCAACAGAGAGGTTTGGAAATCAACTTTATTATTGAACAATAAATAATTGTATGTCTTATACACATATGTGTAAATATATAGGTTTGTAGATCAACTTTATTATTGACCAATGAATAATTGTATGTCTTATACACATATGTGTACATTATCTATATTCAAATATGTATACACATCTGAATACGCATTTGTATATACACATATATGCTCATGTATGACATATATATACCCATACATATATACACATACACATACACTTGCATATACATATATATATATATTAGAAGACCTATGTAACTACCTATGCAACTACCTATGTAACTACCTATGTAACCATATTCGTCCGTTTCTCGAAATCCTTCTGTTAGATTTTGACCGTACTTTTAGGGATGGACGAGACCCACCCTGAGATGGTTTTAAGCCAGGTGGCATGTCTGGGAAATACAGAATTCGTCTGTCTGTCTGTCTGTCTGTCTGTCTGTCTGTCTGTCTGTCTGTCTGTCTGTCTGTCTGTCTGTCTGTCTGTCTGTCTCTATGTTTGTACCATCATTCCGGCCAAACCGGTAGGTGGATTTCTCTGAAACTCAGCATGATGATAGGTTTTGACCCAACTTAAAACATGTGCTAAAAATTTCGCAAAATGGTTACCATGGTAATAAAAAAAAGCCAAAAATGGTATTTTTCCAGAAAAACCATTGTAGCAAGAGATCTAAAACTTGGTGTGAATATACAACTTCACTCTGGGAGTAACATGGACTGTGTCCCACCTGGCCATACCTCTTCCTTTCTCTGTGTAAGGCTATTAATGCCAAAAATGGTATTTCAGCAAAATCACTTGAACCTAGGGAGTTAAACCAATGAACCCATTTATATATTTAGAATCAATATAATCTGAGGAATGTTTTAAGTACATTTATATGACCACACCCACTTCTGTTTTCATGTCAGGCCCAAAAGAGGACAAAAATGGTACTTTGGCCAAACAAACCCTTGGAGCGACAGATTTGATATATGGTTTGTATATTCCACTTTGACTATAATGTTTGATGTTGAAATTGGCCAGGCAACGCCGGGTATATGCTGCTAGTATATATATAGAAGGACCTAAGGACTAATGAGATAGCCACCTGATATCAATGGGTTTATCACTTTTAGCTCGGCAATATTGAGTGCTGACCAAACTTTCTTGAGACCTTCTGCTAATGCTGGTACTTATCTGTCACTATGAAAAGTATACTTATTGATGACTGAAACAGCACATTTAAAGCAACAGGAATATACATACACTGCTGATTGCATGTGGGGCTATATTTATATGGGTTTCACACTACTAAGCTGCAATGATAGGTGGTGTATCAGAATGCTAGCACAATTTGAGATGGTCTGTTTTGGAATGTTTACATCAAGGATAACAAGATAAGAAAATTAAAATACATTATTTTTTATCCAGTTCAGTTGCCATTTAGTATTAAACAGCAGGTAAACGATGTAGGGTAATTAATGTTACTCCTACTAGTGTTTACCCAACAGTAATCACCTCAATATTTCCTGTAGCACACAGGTCTAGGCACACATGGAATAGTGGGGGGGGGGGGGAAGAGGGAGACTTATACTAATTTTTTCCTATAAATTGTTTAAAAAAATGTTTAGTGTATGGAAACACCTAGTTTCTTTTTATAACTAACGGTATCAATTAAGCACTTTTACAGTAGGTAAGCATGGTTATTTAAAAAATTTAAAAAAATTTTTTTTTTTTTACTATATAAGTTGTAAATCATACAACAACTTTAACCTTGTCTTCGGTTTTCTAAAGATATATTTTACCTGGTCTAAAATACTATGTCTAAAGACATCATCAGCAGCCAATTTGCACCTTCACCTGCAAAAATAGAAACTGCCTGGTTGTTCAACTAACATGCCTTAAATGACTTAAATGATTAGCCAATTTGTGAGAAGAGAACATGTGTGTGAGACCTGAACTAAAAAAGAATTGTGGGAGGGGGGTGCAATGGTTGGAACATAGGTATATTTATAAGCCTGGAATCTCAGGCCCACCAATCAATACTTCACAACTTATATTGAAATATTTTATTACAACATTAGGACAGTATGCAATTTTCCTTCTTTTTTAAATCATTTGTTTATTTTTATTAATTAATTTATTTATTTTAAGTATAATTATTGTGGTTGTGTGCTTTTCTAATAGCTAAATACACTTCACATAAAAGTTTTAAAAAGAACAAAAACTTAAGTAGAGGTGCTGCGTCATTATGATATAGCTGGCAAATGACAAAAGACAATGCTAACACATTACCACAATCTCAAGCAATACAAATGAGCCACAATTTGAAATCTTACATGTACTTAATCAAAATTTTATCTAAATAGATCTAATATCCTGCTGCTTCACTGTAGACTGCTGCTTCATCTTTTTTTCTTTTTTTTCTTTTTTTGGTGGTAACTTCAAACTTGATCAGTAATTGTATTCGCTTTGGAATTTTTAGCCACTGATCAAAATCAGTCCAGTCCACCCGTCGAGTCCATGATTGCCAACTTAAATGACAATCCTATACTTGCTTTATGATTTAATAGGGAGGGAGTTTAGTTTGAATTTTATAATGTATTACTTATTGAATCAATCAAATATCTCGGAAATCAGAAGTAAGAAGATTGATATTGTTTTGGCAGGAATTACACACAGTCAAACATCACTCGCCAAATGCATGTCTAGCTACCTAGTTATTGGGAAAAAGAAAGCAAAAAAAGAGGTGGAGGGAGCCCAGACCTGGATTCTGATTTTTGATTATTTAAATAAAAAATAAAAAAAATTTATGCTTTTATAACGTGAAGCATGGTCAAACTGCATATGTCTTGTGATTTTCACCTTAACAGGTGCCATAGTTTAGGAGGACTTGCATCATCAAGAAACATCCAGGATTCTTAAAATTGATAGTCTATGATTTGAACACAGGATTGATCAGCTCAACTTTGCTCCACTGGGATATAGCAGTTATGCTCAGTTCTTTTTTTTTTCTTTTTTTTAAGTTAAAAGAAACACAATCTAGATAGGAAAGTTTTAGACATAATTTGGCTTGCTAATAACTTAATTTTGACAAACATTCAACTCAAATTTAGACTTGATTGACATATTAACTTAATTGACTCATTTAATTGACTTCATTTGTTAAATTTTTACTAAAACATGTCCAGGATGATGTCATGTTCACTATTGAATTTGCAAAGTATCACTGGAACAACAAAAACTACAATGTAGCCTTTAGGTGCCGCAACATACTGCGTTGAGAATGGTGTTCTAGTCTGGTCACAGCTATGTTTAGCCTGCTCAGTACATAGATGGATGACCACCTGGGTAAAGTAAATGTTGTAGGCTTTATTTTTTAATTTTTTAAAATATTTTTTATACATTTATTTACTGTGTTGCCCTTTTTCATTAAGAGGGACTGATTCCAAACTCACTTCATTAAATCACTCAAATCTCCTTATGCTGAAAGAATAGTTTTTTGAGGATATCTCCCATGGTTTTCCAGAATTAGATGAGGAGTAGAGGGGGAACAAGAGGGCTCTCAAGGCAGTTTGAGCCAAGGAGAACAAAAATACTGGCCATGAGAGAGATCTTTAGATACGCTAGTTGAGAAATGCTATTTTTACTCATTTTAACATTTGTTACAAAATGTAAATAATAATATATCATCCAATGCGAGATGCAATTTTGAAAAAATTGACATGAAACTTTAGGACTATTTAAAATGCTCTATGGCAGACTGACATTCCCTCGTCAAGTTAGTAAAAAAAATTGTGTTCCTGACCTATTATTTTGATCAAGGTGGGATTTTTTTTCCATAAAATTAAAAGAATGGATTAGAATAAACTTTACAAACAGGATTGGACATTGATAATGGTTCTGTAAGGTTTGTAGCTTTTGGAGACTATTGCCACCCAACAAGAAATATTTGATATGGCCAAACTTTTTATTGAGAGTTAAGAGACAATCACATAACTAATGAACACTAATGAACACTAATGAATACAAGCGACACACTGACTGTGACAAGAGAAGTGTGCTTTTGATAGGTGCGTTAGGATGATTACACTAAATCATGTGACATCTTCAAACTGTGTGACATCATAATCACACAGAGGTATAATTAGGCTTAACAGGAAATCGATAAGTAATAATAAAAAATATATATGAAATTCATCATTCCGTACAATACAAACCTCTCAGGTGGGTGGCGAGATCACTTGGACTGGTATAATTGAGATGGAGGTTAAGCTGGGGTTGACTAAAGGTGATCATTTCCTGTTTGTTGGAAATTCTCATAGTTCATAGAGATTATCACATCTTTGACTTCGATGTTCCTAATTTTGCTGAACTATTCCTTACTGAAAACTTGGTGCAATTTATACAATCGGAACTGCCGGTATCGTCCATACATTAACTCTTTTGCTAACTCTTTTGCTTATACACAAGTGCTGCTTTGGGGGTGAATCTATAATATAATAGAAAGCATGACAGCTGAGTTTCCAGTGATTCATGCTTGCCTCCCTGTACACCTTTTTCGAATGTCTGTACATCTCTCTCCATGAGACCATTTGATGATAGATGATATGGAAGGGTCCTTACATGCTTCTCTCCATTTTTTTCTTACTCTAAAACTGTACAAACTTATTTCTGGTGAATATTGCAGCTTTATCTAAAACTATCATTTCAGATAAAGAAGTGATTCCAATGACCATATCAAATACTTAATAGTCAATGATGCAGCTGCTCTGTGTGTTGAGTGCACTTGCATTCAATTTGAAATATGCAACTATCATAACTGAAAAAGGTTTCCAGGGATATCGTTCATGATCAATGGGAACTCTCATCAAAGGCATATCAGGCAATGGCTAGCTTTGTGATTCCATCCTTGTGATTCCATCCTATTAGTCTGGATAAAACTACATCACGATCTATATGGACTCAACTATGTACACTGAATACAGGGATGATCAAGGTACTTCATGAGATCAATAACTTCTGCAGGTTTGGGTGGATCTTCATTTGAGGTTGACAGAGTCATTCTGCTTAAAGAATCAGCATATGTATCGTTTTCTCCTTCCTAAAATGGAATAGTTTTGTCTCATGCTCCGACTAATGCCCACTTTTGAATGCGTCCAGAGGCCGTTGTTTGGAGTTTCTTTCGATTTCATAAAGATGTGTATGAAAGGCTCATAGTCTTTTTTTTAGCAAAAATTGCTACCTGGTTTTATTTCTTAACTGCAAATGTGATAAGTAATGCCTATTTGCTAAGTCATGAATACTTCCACTCGGGGCTACAGTTAGTATTTAAGATGCAAAACCCATAGATCTCCTATATACATCAGCCATCTTACGAGATAGGATAGCTCCTAGTCCATAAAGCGATGCCTCACGTGAAAGTAGCAGAGTTAAACTATGTTAAACTATAATAACAATGAAATAGATCTTTGAATGACTTCAACAGACCCCTGACCTTGTCAAAAGATTCCTTTTGGCTTTAGCCCCACTTCTACTTTTGTTCTATAGGAAGCAATGCAATGGTGAGAGCATCATGGCTAAATCTTATAAAACCATTTAATAAATGGGTGATTCAGAAAATATTGCAGCTCTGTCATTCAACAAGTAAAAGGTGCCTAAGTATTGCTCTGACCTTACAATCTGATGTATACAATCCTTAAACAACATAGTCCAAATACCACATATATATACAAACATATATACACACATATTTATTAACACATATATACAGACACATATATATACGCGCGCGCACACACACACACACACACACACACACACACACACACACACACACACACACACACACACACACACACACACACACACACACACACACACACACACACACACACACACACACACACACACACACACACACACACACACACACACACACACACACACACACACACACACACACACACACACACACACACACACACACACACACACACACACACACACACACACACACACACACACACACACACACACACACACACACACACACACACACACACACACACACACACACACACACACACACACACACACACACACACACACACACACACACACACACACACACACACACACACACACACACACACACACACACACACACACACACACACACACACACACACACACACACACACACACACACACACACACACACACACACACACACACACACACACACACACACACACACACACACACACACACACACACACACACACACACACACACACACACACACACACACACACACACACACACACGCACGCACGCACCTGTGATAGTTGTGCGGGTAGGCCCTAGTGCATTGCTTTACCAACCAACTATAATGCGTAAAGACAGCAGGGGAATTCGACCAGTCTCGGAGGAGGCCTCCTTTTATATAAACTTTAACTTACCGAAATCAAACTGGAACATATTTACGCAAGTACTATTGTTATCTGTAGCTAAAAGCTAAATCTGACCAGAGATTTAATACCCGGGTATTAAATCTATGATCTGACACACCCTCCATTTATGCAAATTGGGGGCTAGGGAGGGAAATAAAGAAGGGTGGGGCTGCGCCAGCGCACATTTTTAATAGGCATTTTGCAGCTGCTCTTGCCAACTCCGCTGCTCAGGATTTTCATCTGTTTAGTGATTTTCTCCAGAGAACTCACTGTCCCAATCGAAGTTGAAGGCTTTTTCGTAGCCACCCTTGCCCCTACCTCAACTAAGTAAGTGACTGTTCATGAGATACATTCTGACTAAGATAGTTTTGACAAAATCATTAAAAATTATATATATATATATATATATATATATATATATATATATATATATATATATATATATATATATATATATATACTAAATTACATGTATAACAGTTAGTACTCTAGCTAAGTGTTGTTCTTTAGCAGTTTTAGTTGTTGGGGGATGGGGGTTAAATAAGCCCAAAAACCACCCACCCACCCATCTTGATCCCACCTGACCCCACCCCACCATCTAGCTCTGGTTGAGACTGAGAAACCTGTCACTTTTCCTAGTTTTGAACCTTCCCCTCCATCCCATTCTCTCTCAGTGGCCATATCTTCCACGCATCATATATCTGTTCCTCCCACCCTACACTCCATGCTTGTGTCTCCTCTAACCAAACATTTAGTGTCTTTCCTCCTGCCCTACCCTCTAGCCCTTTGTGTATGTTTCCCCTGGGTGTCATGATACCACCTCATTGCTGTCACCACGTTCCACATCTGTTCTGCCATTCCATTCCGTGATGGTGTGTTATATTCCCTCCTCTGCTGTTGGTTTAGCAAGTTAATCAATTAAGGTTGTAAAGTACAATGATATAGGCTTATTTTTTATGGTCATATCACAAATTGAAATTTGTAACTGGACTTCAGAGAGCAATTATTCACTTTGGGTGAATCATTTTAAAACTAGTAGTTCTTTTAAATTTCCAAGTAGGTATTTATACGGGTGTAATAGGTCTTGCCTGCATAAGTACTTGGAAGAAAACCCATGGTTTGTGTATAGCAAAGTAGCAGATGCAATATTTTGTTTGCCATGTGTTCTAGTTGCAACAAAAGAGTTGGAACACTTTGTATGGTGTTTAATGCATGGTCTAGAAAAACTAAAAGTTAACTTGCCATGACTGTACACAATACCATCAACTAGTTCTGAGTCTGGCTGATGTATTGACATGTTCTTTTATTTGTCCACAGTCTTCCATTAGAAATTGTTTGCTGCTGATAAGTGAAAGTAGCATAGAGACAAATAGGGCCATAATTAAATGTGTGGCTGAGATGATGCTCCTGTGTGGTAAGCAGTGTATGAAACCTTGTGTGAATTTTCATTATGGCTGCAGGGTGACTGTCAAATCATACATAGCATGGTCACCACAAACACTGTTTCAGCATTTTTAGCATTTCCATGAGATTGTTATAAAGGATCATTGGAAGTATATACCCACACTATACGACCCCACCCCCAAACCACACCCCCAAACCCCAAAACAAAAACTAAAACCCTAAATAACTGATATGGGTAAAATATTCAAGTTCTGCACTGAATAATTTTCCTTAATTATTTTTCTTTGCATGCCCACAACACACAATTTCATTTGCTACAGCTCTTCTCTTCAAAGAATTTTTTTATCAAAATAACCCTTTGAATTTGAAAAGCATTAGCACTTTAGAAAGTAAAGATATGCCCCCTTATAGAAATCCTAGACCAACTCCTGGACAACACTGACTTAAACTAGATAGGGAACTGTAAAATCTAGTCAAAGAGCAAACTTTCAGCTCTCCTATTTTCCTGTAGTCAAAACCCTTATTTACCATATGGAATCTTAGATATTCTAAAGTATCTATGGTGGCACGCTGGCATTGACTGAGGTTGTTCGAGTACAAGCCACACCTATCTAACTACATCCTATTAAAGATGGCGTATATTGGGGATAGTTGGAAAGGTCAAGCCCTAGGATTCTTCCTTTGTATTTACCACTCAAGCAGAAACAAGTAGCATGGATACTAGCCAACATCGTGCTGTGTGGGATGAAATTGGAAACATTGTAATTGGGAAAACAAGTAAGCCTGTACGCTTATTCGAGAAAAATGAGATCCAGAATAAAAAAGTCAATTTTTGAAAGTCACACTTCCTTGGGCTTTTGTTGTTCCTGAGTCAAGTTATTTTCCATAGGATGGTGTTAGAGAAAGCCTGCAGTGAGATATGATGGAGATATATGAAGTCTTCGCTGTATTGACCAATGAGCTCAACCCTGCCATCCCCACATAGAAAGTTCTTACCAACTCTTTGATATATGGTTGATTTTTTGCTTGTTAGTTGTTATAGTTGATTTTTGGTTGCTTTTTTTTTTGGCAATAACATTTAACAGCATTTCTTATGGAAATATTTAAAGGGAAGCAAAGTAGGGATGATCACCCAAAAAATGGCGACCTCATCGACTAATACAACATGAAAGCTTCCCTTTCTCTGCCATGGCTCTAACCTAGGCCACAAAACTCACCTGCAGTCCATATAAGCTGCAACACAAACTACCAGGATAATTTCGGTCCTCCAAATCAATAGCTAAAGTAGCGAGCACAGACTCATCAAAATCACCAAATGTTCACTATCTTTCTTTTTATTATTTATTTTTATTCCCAGGGCTAGAGCCGCTGGCTACAGCAAATCATGCAATAGTTATACTAACAGCTTACTACTTCTTTAGACTAGGTCCACGACCTCTTCATTTGCTTCGCCATGCTAACAAACTTCCGAAGTACATCCCAGACTAATAGCTGCAGTGTTAAGTTGAAACCGCCATTTTGACACTACCAATTCTACGTGCACAATAAAAAACCAGTTTGTGCATGAGGCTATGAATATCATTATCAGAGCTACACATCCAAATCTTGAATGTAAGTCAAATTCAGTAGCTAAATTTGTTATAGCTAGCTAACTGTTACTTCCTGATTATTAATTAAGAGTAATTGAGTACTGTACTGGGAGAATATGTCAGTAAAAAGTGCAGAAACGAGAATTCTGTGACAGTGTGTGTTACAAATTGCCTACTTCACCGATTCCACATTCTCACGTAATGTGTAAGATGTGATGCTGAAGGACTGCCACCTCTTCGATTAGCTTGTAGCAGCTCATGTAGAATAATTATTCTAAGTTCACAGGAATTTTGCAACACAGACTGTCACACTATCATGTAGAATACTAAGTTCACAGGAATCAGTGAGGTAGGGAATTTTGTAACACACACTGTCACAGAATTCTTGTTTCTGCACTTTTGCTGACACACCATCCTTACTTACCATTTTTATTTCAAAGAAATATTTTTTATTTTCACTTGTATTGTGTCTCCTGTTTGGTGTCAGAATCGTTAAACTCGTAGAGGCTTCGACCTGATGAAAGCACATGAGCATCCATGTGTGAATAAGGGTGTGGTTAAATTAAACAATCTTCCTATGGATGTATTTGGTCTCGGTTTTTCCCCCTTTTCAATTTGTTTTGGTTGTTAGTCTTCCTTGGATCCATTTCCCTGCCCTTCCCCCTCGTATTTCCTTCTTAGCCAGCCACCTATTTAATCTCTGCAATCTAGTGAAGCTGCGTATCTACTTACCTGCTGGATAGCCTGAGTGCCTGCATGTGTGCGTGCATGCATGCATGTGTCCGTGAAGGTGTGCATGTGTGCATGTGTGCATATGTAGCATCACTGCCAAACAATTTAAAACATTTTGGTGAAACTTTGCAGGCATGAACCTTGGGTGCCTGGCTTCATTATTAACCAAACATTGGCTCCAAAATTAATACCCCTGGTGGGGAAAATAGGAAATTAAATTTGCATACAAAAAGGTCTAAAAAAATATATCTCACTGGTCTTTTTTACCCTTTTCAACCCACCTCCTCCCTCTCTGAGGGGGCGGGGGGCGGGGGGCGGGGGGGCGGTCCTTTAACATATATTATTTTTTCCTTCCTCCTTTTCTTCTTTCAAAATCATGATCAAACAGCTGTTTGCACCGTTTTATGGTTTTTATATATTTTCTTTTATCTGCTAACCTCTCAAGAGCCAAACAAAACAGAACTCAATCTTTAGGGTAGACACATTTGCTACAGTTGTTCTATCTCTCCTCATTCATAGACGATTGCTGCAGCAGCTGCAATTATGGGATGTAGACATCAAAAAAAGTAAAGAAAACTTGTCCCCTATTTTACTTTAGTGTTACAGTTCATTTTTTGCTCAAAAGTCATTTCGTGATGCTAAAATTCTCTATTCTGCAGTTACACCACATTCATTAGGATAAAATTGTTAGTCAACAAGGCCACACCTCAACCTATGGGTGTGTCATGTGTTTTCGTTGTGTTATTTTAGTCCCTTCGACAACATGCGACTTGATTAGTTATAGAATTAATATTGCAAGCACAGCTATTATGGTTCTGTTTGTTGGACAACCTGTAGCATAATCATTCCAAATGATACTGCAATGGGTCTCCGTTACTCTATAATATACGCTAGATAATATTGATTTATTTTAATTTTTTTTTTATCATTTCACTTCCATGGGTAGCAGTCGTAACGACTGTCTGCCTGGAAGATACATCTTGCATACTTAACTGTGTTTCTTGTGGAGTTATAAGTGTAATAGGCAAAACAGACAGGCAAGCAGGCGAGTAGAAAGTTGTATATAATTGTGTCTTCCTGTTTGTAAAAATTTCTTTGCTCACTTCCCAGAGTAATCTCGGTGGTTTCTTCAGTTTCTTTCGTGGTTGTCGTTCCTTCTTTATGAAAATTTTTTAATTCCTTCTTTCCCCTCCAGGTGTGCCACTTGTGTTTAAAAATATTGGCATGCAATACTCACCACATGAAATTGCATATATGTTCGGTGATTTTCACCCTACCAGATGCCCTAGTTTAGGAGGAATGGACTAATGCACTAACAGATGTCCAGAATCGACCAAAAAATGGCCACAATGTGCGATTTTACCTGAACGCCCACCCAGTATATCCCACCTGCACTTTGCTCCAATCAATGGGATTATTTCATTCCCTTTGCCAATGTTTAATGTACAGTTTCATGCTGTTGTTTGTTGTTGTTATTATTATTGAAGGATATCGCTACTCATGCATCTTCTCAGAAGAATAAAAAGGAGAAACATTGCCAAGCTCAGCATCTAATGGTGAGCTAATAAGATGGTGGCTTATTAGGGACAGCATGTTGAGTTCAAGCACCTGTAGGGTGTGGTTATAGAGTAGATCGTTAAATAGATGCTATTTTTTGGTTTTTTTTAAAAAAATTTTTTTTTTAATATGTGCAATCTATGGTCTGGTGCAGGGAAGGGAGTGAGAGGGTAAGCGCCAAGGAGGTGTGGTCTGGTCAAAACTTGTTCTTCTGTAATCTACACTGTCCTCATGGACATATTGTCATTTCTAATAGATGGTGATCAGGACTGCTGTGACTGTGATGGGTGCACACCAATGCATAGGGTAAGTAGAATAAGTAGGTAAGGATCACCACTCACCTATTGCTCTCCTATGGCATGGCTTTACCTGGACATGTCCTCCTTTTTAGTCATAGTTCTGTCCAAGAGGATTTTTGAAATATCTGAAAATGTCCAGGATTTTGATCTTCTCTTTGTTGAAAAATATTTGTTAATAAAATAGCTGCACCTTTTCTTTTTTTTTTTAACCAACTACTCCAGCATAGCAACACTTGCACAGTGAGGTGGTCGGGAAAAAGCATACTGAAGTTAGCATATATTTTTTTCTCTGTCCCCATGCCCCGCCCACTACTTCTGCATATGAAGAGTCATGTATCAGTTTAGCAGAGCTTAATTTTTGTCCTCAAACGAAGAAATTGTAATTCAGCATAAAAAATGAAGTATCTCCCACGAAAACATCGGTTCACGAAAACATCGGTTGTTGGTAGTACTAACACATAATTGTGGCCTTTGGCTGCATTTCTTGCTAAGCCCACCTTCTGTCACAAAATCATCTTAAGGAAGAACATGTGCTCTGGGTGTACATGTTTTTTTTGGAGTATATCTTTCTGGATGACATATTATTATGAGAGCATATGTGTTAAGGTAGGTCATGCTTTGTAGGAGGAAATGTCTTATGGAATGCCATGTGTTGATGGAGTGCATGTCTTCAGGATGGTATATCTTACATTACGTAGTGTTTGAGTGAAGATATTTCTTGCTGGGTGAAATGTTTTACTTAAGGATATGTATTATGGATGGGTAAGTCTTGCATTTGAGATCTCTTACTGGAGTACATGTTTCACAGGAGAGCATATCTTACAGGATGATTAATCTTATAGGAGGACACATCTTACATGAGTATTAAGTTTTTTTTTATACATTATGTTCAGAAGAAATTAATGAATATATTTTCTTCATTCTGCAATGTATTGAACTAAAAGAAATTCTCTAAATTGAATATCAGAATGAATTACTTCAGTATCAATAATTTCAGAAGTCTAATGAGGTCTTGTTGTTAAAGTCTTATTGAAGCAGTGATCAGGAAGGTAAAATAAGTTCAACTGTAGTAAAATTATTATTAATATTATATACCACCCAATTTTGATCTCCTCTCTTCTAATGCTCTCTAATCCCACCTTGTTCAGCTGTAGCACACAACTGTCTTACTGGAAGACTTATTTTGTAGGCATATATGTTTAAAGGCTAAATATGTCAATGATGATACTTCTAAAAAACGATTTGACCTAATTATATGTTAACTTTCATGTGTCTGTTTGTTAGGTGTGATTCAATGCCCAAAGGTTTCATCAAAACTGAAGTAGATTTTGTAAGGGTATTCAGAGGGTTTAGAATGAAATTATTTAATAGACATATTTTTAAAAGGTTGTTCTCCTGGTGAAAAAAAATAAAATCAAGTTCACATGAAAAGAAGCCTGAAAAACTATGGCTTGGTGTTTAAAATAGCAGTATTCCAAACTAAAGGTTCAGGTTTGATTACCCCAAGACCCTAATTTTTCTAGTTTTATCTTCATATTAACCCCCCCCCCCCCCCCCCCTCCTCCCTGTTTCCCCCTTTTTCTTTATTTATATCCTTTACCTGTATATTATTCAATTAAGAAAATTTCTTTTAGTTATGTTGTCAGCGCTAATAGGATATATGTTGACTTATCACTGCACCAGCATAAAGTAGAGAAGGAATGGTGGTGAGGATAAACTCTTCTATTTCAAATTAGTGAAGGAACACACACACATACAATTTAAGAATTAATTTGGCCTGTGTGTGAATGTTTGCTGTATGTGAATATCAAGTTTTTATAGATTAATTTTTTTTTAAAAATCATTATTCTATTCATTTATTTTTACGTTAGTATGTAAACGTGTCATCTGTCAGTGTGAATATGTTACAATTGGGTCCAATAGGCTCAATTTTGGAAGATAATTGATATAAAATGGTGGAAAGGGGTATTCGCTAGTAGTAACTCTAATACCAAAGGTGCCATAACCATTAATAGTTAGCTATCGGACCTGTTGTATTAGAGATTAAAGATTAGAAATTTCATATTAGTTCTTGCAAATAAATATCTTATAATTCTTCTTCATTATTCATGGTACTTTAAACCCCTCCCCTTTCCCTTCCTCTTCCAACTAGTTCATCACTAAATGTGTGTGTTGTGTGTGTGTGTGTGTATACCTACCTACCTACCTACCTACCTACCTACCTACCTACCTACCTACCTACCTACCTACCTACCTACCTACCTACCTACCTACCTACCTACCTACCTACCTACCTACCTACCTACCTACCTACCTACCTACCTACCTACCTACCTACCTACCTACCTACCTACCTACCTACCTACCTACCTACCTACCTACCTACCTACCTACCTACCTACCTACCTACCTACCTACCTACCTACCTACCTACCTACCTACCTACCTACCTACCTACCTACCTACCTACCTACCTACCTACCTACCTACCTACCTACCTACCTACCTACCTACCTACCTACCTACCTACCTACCTACCTACCTACCTACCTACCTACCTACCTACCTACCTACCTACCTACCTACCTACCTACCTACCTACCTACCTACCTACCTACCTACCTACCTACCTACCTACCTACCTACCTACCTACCTACCTACCTACCTACCTACCTACCTACCTACCTACCTACCTACCTACCTACCTACCTACCTACCTACCTACCTACCTACCTACCTACCTACCTACCTACCTACCTACCTACCTACCTACCTACCTACCTACCTACCTACCTACCTACCTACCTACCTACCTACCTACCTACCTACCTACCTACCTACCTACCTACCTACCTACCTACCTACCTACCTACCTACCTACCTACCTACCTACCTACCTACCTACCTACCTACCTACCTACCTACCTACCTACCTACCTACCTACCTACCTACCTACCTACCTACCTACCTACCTACCTACCTACCTACCTACCTACCTACCTACCTACCTACCTACCTACCTACCTACACATAAATAAATAAATAATATATATATATTTTTTTTTTAATTTTTTTTCTTATTTTTTTATTTATCTAATTAATTTTATTTAACGTGTGAAGATATGTATATTTTTCATTGGAACTTCATACCTCAATCATTTCTTAATTATTTGTAGATGTGGTAGAAGCTTTTATGGCCACTGCACACTGCAGGGTGGGCCGTGTGTTCTCAGCTCAAAATTGGTTGATGGTGGGCCAATTGCTCTCAGCTTATAATTTGTTAATTGTGGACATTCTGGATGTTTATTTCTCTGTCGTTCATTCGTTATAACACAAAGTATAGGTAAATAATATGTGCCAAATATCAGTAGTGAAAATTATAAATATACTGCATGCAGGCAATTATTGAATACTCTCATACTGTAGATTATATTACTTTACAGAAATTCATGTTTTTCTCTGCCTGTAGATGG
>OZ017784.1:15003742-15031242 GCA_963969325.1 Lycopodina hypogea | reverse complement strand
CACACTACATAACAAAAAAAAAATGGACAAACAGGAGAACCTTGCTTGATATAAAAGATCCGAAATGATGTTCAAAAAAATTTTTTTTCTAATTTTTAGAATTCCATGAAAAAATTAAAGTATAACACAATTGCATGGGGTACTTAAAAAAAAACAAATAAAATAAATAAAAGTTTGTTGTTTAGTTGTCGTTTTTTCATCTTGAAACAAGAAAACAGCAGCAATGTATTGGATTGGCTTGTGAATAAAAATAATAGATAGAGAACACAACTGCATCAATAAAGCCCACAAGTTAGGTGACCCATTACCAATGTAAAATAAGACTGGCATATTAGTTATTTAATCTCACTTGTGGTGTGCAATGATATAGTTGTACTATCTTTATTTTATTCTCCTCACAAGTCAATCAAATGTATGTTTAAAAAATGAAGACTATGGTTCTCTAAATTTGTTAGACAATTAAGATAATTGATGACTTCATTCAACTTCTAACAGTAATTACTCAAAATTAGTTTTAGCACATACCATGCACTGCCCATGATATAATGATATGCTCACAGGAAGAGGTGTGGCCAAGTATGACCCAGCTTATGTCCAAGGGTTTGGACAATAATAGAGGACCTGGCTCAAGTTTGTGTGCACTTAATTTAGCAGAGGATAACTCAACTGTTTTAGGGTAATATGAACCCAAGGAACAACATGGGATGTGTGCCAAATTGTGTATCCGCTTCAAACATGCTGAAAATGACCACACCCCTTTTTACTGAGGTAAAATAGCTGTATCTTCTAAACCGTTAGAGCTACAGGGCTATAAAAGAGAAATGTTACACTAACACAATACCACTTTCCTGGCTTTAATATGTATCAGAGTTAATAACTGCCAAGTTTCTTAAAATTAATAATGATGATCAGAAAATTGAGGGAATGAGGAGTGTTCATTCTATGATAGGGTTTTTACAACAATCACCTCCCTTGCACTTGCAGTACTTGCAGCACTTGATCCCAGCTACTCTGCAAGGACACCCATTCTTGTGATCACATTTTCCGCATGTGCAGGGATCTGGCAGGCCTTCAGGCTTTGAAATCACTATTTCAGGAAGTAATAAACTTCCCCTTTTCACAAAACCATAGGATTCAGCATCCATAATGGTGGTGGCATCTCTAAATGGAGCTTGGACCCACAGCTGGAGCTGGAAATAAGCTCTATGGATGTGTTTCCTGGCATTGGCTGAGGTGCAAGTGGTTTTCTCAAAGTCCATTTTGAGGGCATTGCTATTAAATGCAGCAAGACGCAGGTCATCAAACGCCTCCAAGTCCGTAGATGGTTTCAGACACTTGACCAAGAATGTCTCTGCCATTAGTACCGCACTTTCTATCAGCTGTGGACTATCAAAATTTAGTATAAAAGAAGAACTTCCTGGCTTGCGAGAGCTTTCAGGGCTGCAAGTTTAGTGGATACCTTCTGGTGGTATCACACCCAGTCAGCGCATGGAGTGCTGGAAGACACCTTGTAAGCTCATCTCCCAGAGCTATGCAGATATCATGGAGTGGTGGTATAAATTTTTTCACTCCCAAATTGCAGATGAGCCAAAGCTCTTGGAGGCCATGGTCTCTCCAATTAACTGTGACGTGGTACGACAGGCACACAAAGACATCTGTGTCACCTGATAACAGCGTCAAGGATGTAGGTCCTGATTGATGATTTAAGATGTCCTGCACATGAAACATCATCCTGTCATCAGCTTCCTCGTGAGTGCAATTGAGATGAGGGAACAAAGCAGCATGTCCAGCTGACATCACCCACGTCTGTGGAGATATGCCAAGGTATAGAGGTTTGGAACCATTGTAATTGGTAGTAAGCCACTCAACATAGAATGCTTGGAATGCAGTTTTGCTGACAGAAGACAACCAAAAGTTCTCTATTACAACTGGAATATTTTGATTCGGGGATATCACATCGAGGACAACCATTTCTTTAGACTTCCCTCTTCTTTTTCCCTCTGCATTCTTGAGGCTGTACTCTCTGTAAGCATCGAAAACGATGTGGATCTCATCACAGTTGTGCCCAGTTTTTGTGACCATAGATGTCAAAGCAATAGCAAAGTCACAGAATGTCTTGACAGGAGGGTCAAGTTTCTCTAAGGGAACTTTTCTCATCAAGGCCATGAAATCGATAATGATGGCATGGGTTTGTGGGAAAGTTTCTGGTCCTTTTTTGTCAACAAGTGGGCACAACTTTAACAGCTCAGTCCCAAGTTGTGATTTCACACTCTTCCTCAAGTAGCCATCATTGTCGATCAAGAAGAAAGCAGAGTTGGTGATCTCATGCTAAAGTAGTTCCTGCACAGTGAATCCCCAGTCACACCCATACTCAATAAACATGACTGCTTTGATTGTCTCACCTTTGATGGCTGCTTTGGAATCCAAATTCGAAGTGGTTTTGGGGGGTGACATAAACTTGATTTTGCTGATGGTTGAGTGTATTGATACAGACTTTTCTGAGGTGATCATTGATATACTTAGCGTAAGCAGCGCTGCCCTCCTGTAAACAACACAACTTGTCTACTCTAACATTGGTCACAATTTCCCAGTGAGAATATTCTTCAGCGCTACCTGATCTTGTAGCAGACTGCATACCTTCAGGAGATACTCCTTGGTGTCTTGCACCATCTTAACTATCGTAGCTGCAGTGGTTGGGTTGAAGTTGTGGTGAAGTGACAGTTCTCCATGGACATCAGCCTTCGTCTTCATGAGGTCAATGTACTGGTCTTTCTTGTGTTTGATGATCTCCCATAAAGCTACAGCATCCTTCTTCCTGGTGACACCAATTATCCCCCCACTCACCTTGGCAGGGCAGTTGTAGCGCTAATCTAGTGCCTGGTCAAAGGGCACTCCACTGCCTTTCTTGGTAGTGTTGACGATGAATCCACCCTTCATGTAAGAGTCGTAGTGTTGACGATGAATCCACCCTTCATGTAAGAGTCGTAGTGTTGACGATGAATCCACCCTTCATGTAAGAGTCGTAGTGTTGACGATGAATCCACCCTTCATGTAAGAGTCGTAGTGTTGACGATGAATCCACCCTTCATGTAAGAGTCGTAGTGTTGACGATGAATCCACCCTTCATGTAAGAGTCGTAGTGTTGACGATGAATCCACCCTTCCTGTAAGAGTCGTAGTGTTCACAATGAATCCACCCTTCATGTAAGAGTCGTAGTGTTCACAATGAATCCACCCTTCATGTAAGAGTCGTAGTGTTCACGATGAATCCACCCTTCATGTAAGAGTCGTAGTGTTCACAATGAATCCACCCTTCATGTAAGAGTCGTAGTGTTCACGATAAATCCACCCTTCATGTAAGAGTCGTAGTGTTGACAATGAATCCACCCTTCATGTAAGAGTCGTAGTGTTGACAATGAATCCACCCTTCATGTAAGAGTCGTAGTGTTCACAATGAATCCACCCTTCATGTAAGAGTCGTAGTGTTGACGATGAATCCACCCTTCATGTAAGAGTCGTAGTGTTCACAATGAATCCACCCTTCATGTAAGTCATAGTGTTCATGATGAATCCACCCTTCATGTAAGAGTCGTAGTGTTCACAATGAATCCACCCTTCATGTAAGAGTCGTAGTGTTGACAATGAATCCACCCTTCATGTAAGAGTCGTAGTGTTCACGATGAATCCACCCTTCATGTAAGAGTCGTAGAGCAGTGGCAACTTCTCCTTCAGTTGATAGCAGTCCTGCAGGAATAATGGTGTCCATCGGCAGTAGTTTGTTCTCCCAAAAAAAGAAGAACAGTGAAGTTGCCCTCTCTACAGCACTGAGATAAAGAATCCAGTCTCCAGCGCGCAAAGAATTGGTCAAATCCCTGATTATTGGGAACAAGTCTGAAACATAAGTATTCCAGTAATTTAAAGATTGGGACAGCGATGTCCTTTCCTCAAGGTAGACTTTAAAGGCTGCTTCGATGGTGTTAGCGTGCTCCTTTGCTGTGCTCCATTCTTCACCCACAAGCTCTTTGGACTGACAGTTGACCTGCAGTGCCTCTAGCTCCGTTCGTCTCTCAGGGAATTTGGAGAGGAATGCTTCCAATCATAGATGTGAGGACCTCATGTATCATTGAATAGGCAGTGCGGGCCCTAGAATAGTGGGAACCAGAGAACACGGACTTGATGACATCACTACCATAGCATTGTGTCTCAACCAGTACAGCAAAAATTCCAGAAGGTTCCAGGTATGCACCAAGACAGGCCAACACAGTCTTCTCCATATGAAACCCACCCAGACCAAGGAATATGTTGTTAAACTGGTCTGGTTTCATCAGCTGGATTTCCTTGGCAATATAGTACACACCATTGGCCCACAATCCACCATAGTTGTCACCCTTTTGTTTCAGTGCATCCTAGAAGTTAATCATTGTGGTTAGGATTGCATCGTATGTTGTAGCTGGATAGGGAAGGATGGGGCTAAGAACTGTGGTGGTAGGGTTGAAGTTGCTATTCATAGTTGCACTTTGCACAGCTCTGAATCCTAGGATGCAGCCATCCTCATGTGTCGCTCTATTGGAGAAGCGATTGACCAGCCACAGAAAATAGTCAGAGTTTATTGACTTGATTGCTATGGTGGAGTTGTCAGCTGGTGAGAGGGATCTGTTGATATATGTCCCAGTCTTCTGCTGCAGTGGTAGAGGTCAATGCATTGGAAGGGGTCTCTACTGAAAAGTCATCGAGGTCTGTTGTCAAGAACTCTATTGCTGAGGAAGATGCCTTGTAGTTAGTAGGTATCTCTCCACGTTCCTTCACTGCCCCCATCTTGATGATCTGTTGGCATTTGACTTGAGTCCTAAGCTTAACCGTGGTCCTGCTCAGAGTGGCAAGGGTCATTGCAGAGATCTCATGCTCCTGTGGCAGTTTCTCCAAATTGATTGGAACATTTTGAAAGAGAACAAGGATGGTGTCATGTGTGGAGCCTGTTCCTGCCAGGGTGCTTTCATTTCGGTCAAAATTGTCCATTGTCCCATTTATTGGGCTGGTTGCTTCAAGTACAGAAGGAAGAGGTTCTCTATTATCACCTGCAGCAGTGATGATCCGTTCAGCGAGATCGATATCAATCCTCTTGACTGTGTTATAGCTGACACATATTCTGTAGTGGCTAAAAGCAGTCATTAGATCTTTTGATCGTGTTAGACTATGCACTGTTTGACCCACCATGTCATGGAAAGGTGTTGGTTCCTTGCCATCAGTCAAGATGTAGTGCAGAATCTGAAAGACTACATCAGTCCTCTGCTGAGTGGTTGTTTTCCCCTTGAACATGTAGGAGCAAAACTCAGTCCATTTCAGTGGTGGATTGCTACTGAATGTGTCCATGGAGAGTTGGAGGTCTTGGGGCTCACATAAGCTGTTCTGGAGTCCAAAGCTGATTCTTTCAGCTCCTGTGCCAGTTTAGTTGCAACCTGTTGGACAGGTGAAACTCTCAAGGATTCTATCAAAGCCTCAGCAGAGCTTTCTGTAGAAAGCACCATCTGGGATATTCGCTTGCTATTTGGGTATGTAAAGCAGACAATATCTCCATACAGCTCAATGATGAGCTGTTTTACTGCTCTGTTTGATACCATTCCAGCTGAACCTTCATTTAGCCTATCTCTGATGGAAGTGAGACTATATGCTGATCTACTAAAATCAAGCCCAAGGGCCAAAAATCGGGCTTTGAAGGAATCGTCTGTGGCTGTGACTGAATCTTCCATTTCGAGGTTTTTCATTATTTCTTCAATTCTAGCCTGATATTTATTGAAATAGCCTTTACGACAGTTGTCATGATATAAGATATCAGCTGCAAAAACATCACCTACATCACATATTCCAGCAGTTTTTGTGTACACACGGTCTCTGAACAGTACACCTGCATTGAGTAACTTTTGGGCCATTGGTTTTTCAGAGACTCTGTACAGTGTGTGTATAGTCTTCTGTCTAACTGTGATGCGACCTGCACCGCAAAAGATGCAGACATTTGAAGATACACTGGGCTTAAATTTCTTGCTGCGTTGCTCAGATACATCTATGCTAGGCTCCTACTGAGATGGTTCTGCCTGTTCTAAAGGACGGCTGATTGCGATATCAAACCTAGCCATTTCTCTCTGAAAATTTCTGTAACAAGATGAAGAATGATATTTGAACATACCCTGCTCTTGTACAATCAGTTGAACGACCCTAGTGGCTCGGATGTCACTACTCTCCGCTTTTTTGGCAAGGAAGACAATGTTACTCCGACCTACTTCACTGCTGGAGAGGTACTCAGATTACTTCTTCTTCTGACATAGGATGCACTTGTTGAATCAATAGGCTTTAGTCTAGCACAAGGAGCAGTAAGATGTACTTCATCCTGAGAACACAAGTTTAAAATTACAATTAGATTGTATGCCACCTAAAAAAGACCTCCCTTGTCCTGTAACACATGGTAGCTAGTGATGAAAGCATAACTTATCATTGATCTTGCTCTTCACAAAGATAGATAGCCTCTTTCAGACTGAACCAAACCTGCAAAAGCCTGCAAAAACCTGCACTGCCAGCAGTGCACCCCTGTACTGTTTATACCTACATGTACCTGAAGTAATTTGTAGGGTGCTGGCAACATTTTTATCTTTTTTCTCAAAAAATACCAAGTCGCAAGGTTTTTTACTCTTTTATAGCCCCCCTAAACATGGTCATTCTGAACATTTTGAGCACCTCAGATAGTCTGTAGCTACAACAGTTTAGAAGATACAGCTATTTTAACTCAACAAAAGGGGGCGTGGTCATTTTGGCATGTTCACAGCGGATACACAATTTGGCACACATCCCATGTTGTTCCTTGGGTTCATATTACTCTAAAACAGTTGAGTTATCCTCCACTAAATTAAATGCATACAACTCTAAACCAAGTCCTAGACTACAAGCACCATTTTCGGCATTTTAGCCTAAAATACCAGAAGAAGAAGTGTGGCAAGATGAGACAGAGCCCATGTCACACCTGAACTTATAATGCTGTGCATAGCAAGGTTTAAGTCTTTAGGTCGAAGGATTTGCCTTAGAAACGTTTTTTTTTTTTTTTTTTGGCCTCATTTTATAATTCATTTCATTTTCATTTAACTCCGTGGTTTGTCACCTCATTGCCCTGTGGTATTAATGTGTTCCAGTTCCGTTTTGTAGGGTTAGTGTGACATGGTTATCAAGAAGTGTTACAACCTTCAACATTTATTATGGGTTTGCTGTAAGAGATTTAGGAAAGAAACAGAAGAAAAATAGGGGGGGTAATGGGAAAAAGGGTCCAATGTGGTAATCAAAGCAATTATCTTCCGCTTGGAAAAAAAAAAGAAGGAAAAACAGGTAAATGGTGAAGTGGGGGGGGGGGGGGGGGGAGCATACATCCACAAGTGTTTCTCAAGAAATAATTTTTAACAAATTCTTTACTGTTTGCTGTATGGAAACACCAAAAGTTTATTGTTACCACTAAGTGTTTACAACTAAACGCTCTTACTATATAGAACCCAAGTTGCAAATCTTACAACTTAAACCCCACCTTAAGTGTTCTAAACAATTACTTTTCCTGGTCTAAAACACTGTTTTAATAAATATTATAGTATTTATTTGCCACCTGTCTTTTGTGCGGGGGGGATATCTCTTATTTGCTTCCTTCTTAACAGAATGGGTGGACAAATGAAGAAAAACCCTGAGTCGGCACAAGTTGCAAAATAAGCGAAACAAAGATCAATTCAAATAAAATTTTAATAAAAAAAAAAAGTTTTTGAAAAATCTGAATCTGAACATCAAGTCTGGCTTCAGCTCCAGATCACCAGTCCACATGCAGTGAGCCAACAGGAGACTTCAGCCCAGGGCCAAAGTCTGAGCTCAACAAGACCCCATCAGACACACTGCCAGAAGGACAACACCTTTCACAGTCTTCCGCTGCATTCAGCTACACCTTCTCTCCTCACTGTTATATCAGAAGACAGCTGCTGGGATTGGTGCACGACAGCCACCACCCATGCTGTGGAACTATGCAATGGAGGATCAGAACCCCCTCAATGTGCTGCTCTTTCAGTAAGGTCCATTTAAAATTTAAAAAAAGAAACCCCCCCCCCCCCCCCCCCCCCCTGAGGCACTTTACCACACCTGGGTCAGAGCACTGCTCTAACTGCCATCTGGAATTACAACAGCTCTTTTAAAATGACATGGTTTGCTGAAACCACCATCAGGGAAGGTGGTCAATGTTCACTGTCAGGGTAAGTTCGCCATCGAATCGGACCTATGGCACTATATTAGGACAAAATAGCCACCATTAACCATTTTTGAATAGTTATAATGATCTGAAACTACATAATCGAAACTCTCCAAGTTGATCATGGAAAATATATCTGATCCCACAAAATAGTTTTATATCTTCACTATCATTCTCATTTGCCACAAATTTAATACCAATGGTTGCATTCCAGAATTTTATTATTGTTTTTTAATGCAAACAACAATAAATTTAAAAAGACAACAACAAATAAACACTCTGCCAATCTCCACTCTCTACCAATCATAACTATTTCATCTCAAAAATAGTTCAAAATATAATTCAAGCATATTCTCTATCAAGGGTTCTGGTCAAACTATAAATAAATATTTTACTGCATTTCAAGCAGCTGTAACTTTCCCTCTGAACATCTGTTCAAGTTATTCTGATAGCAAATAGTTGCTTGTTCTGTGTGCTTTCAGATGACATGCTGAATGTCTGCATAGGTAGACTTTCTTAGAAGACTGAACCAGTTCCCATGAGCCACACCTCCAAATATTTCTTTCTGGTTCTGCATCCCAAGTAATTATCAGTAAGAGTAAACAATTGCTTTAAAACATCATAAAGCATTCAGATCTATGTGACAGAATTTACAGTTGTGTTTTGAGGCACTATCAAACCAAACTACAGACAGCTCCAGGGTTCTCCACTCACACCTCCACCACCACAACCAAGAACAACTAATCTACAAAAAAAAAAAAAATTCTAATTGAAAAAAAAAAAAACACTTTTAGATGACATAAAATGTAATTTTGAAGCACTCTTGAGGCTGTAGCAATGTTTTAGTCAAAAAAAGGCAACAACAAAATTAATAAATTTGAAAATGAATCAGGGAATTTGTCAAACTTGAATTTAATCCCCTGGGAGGAACCCACATCAATTTTAACTTGAGATGGAACATAAAATGCCTCTAAAATTTGGAAATAGCTACTAAATACATAGAAAAACTGTTTGCAAGTATGGACTAAAATTATATATTGTTATAAAGACATTTTCGACCAAAATGCTTCCCTCAAAACATGACGCTCTCTGCAGACCTGGTTGAACCCTGGCTGAACCCTGGCTGAACCCTGGCTGAACCCTGTCTCCACAATATACTGCCAGCACTCCCAAAGATCTTTTCTGCATCCTCATTGGCTACGTGTGGACACTCAGACTGGTGTTTGATGCTGACCAGGATTGAAGGAAAAAATATATCATGGAAAAGGGAAAAAAAGGCGACAAAAAAAGAGCCCAGACCAGGATTTGAACCCAGGATTTGAACCCAGGATTTGAACCCAGGATTTGAACCCAGGATTTGAACCCAGGATTTGAACCCAGGATTTGAACCCAGGATTTGAACCCAGGATTTCCAGCTTAGTAGACCAGTACCTTAACCACTGATCTTAACCAGACCAACCAGTACTTTAACCATTGGGCCATGGTTTTTGTATGCCCTTTTAATGAAAAATTTGAATTCTTTCTTTCCCCACCAGGGGTGCCCTTTCAGGAAAAAAATATGGCATTTTATCTAAGCAAGGTGTAGCCACACATATGCCCCCCCCAAAAAAATTTATCACGCAGAAAATGCCTGAAATTCTCTCTAGTGTGATAAATCTCCAACTGCCAGCAGGACAATGTGTGACGTTAAGTTAATTAGCTCAGAGAAAAAAGAAATGCACACAGCTTCAAATATTCAGGTCATCATAATCTTTAGGCAGTTATGCAATTGTGACTAATTGATTTCCATTTAGTTTCTGGTCATTGAGGGAGGGGAGGAGGCTTACAAGTTCTCATAATAACTGGTACTTCTCTTCATCTGTCTTACCCTAGTTTGTCTGTTGCTGGTTGTTTGCTCAGAAGCATGTCTCTATCAGCGACATCACTCACATCTGTTGTATCCACATTCATCCCTTGTGTGGAGCCAGTGCAGTAGGAGCTCTGGTGTTTGCTGTTCAGGGCACTCACACACTCCCTCACACACTTGAGCCCGACATACAAAAGGGCCAGTACAAAGGTAGCTATAAGTGCTGTCACCAGACCTGTGTGTGGGGCAAAGAATGGAAATGAAATAGCACACACACACACCACACCACACACACCACACATGCGCACACACACACACGCACACTCGCACACACGCGCGCGCGCACACACACACACACACACACACACACACACACACACACACACACACACACACACACACACACACACACACACACACACACACACACACACACACACACACACACACACACAGACAGACAGACAGAACTTAGAAGCTGCCCATGGTACGAAGTACCATGATGGCAGTGTCCTGGATGAATCCAGGACCAATGGCAATAAACTTAGCTTATGATGGCATCACACAGAAATGTTGGTGTCTGGCCAGATCTCCTTGTCTTCGAAATTTCCTTCAACAGGCACAACTTAGTGTTCTTAATTCAGATTACTTGTTAGCTGAGCAGGTGTTCCATCGCCTGCATGTTGAAATTTTCTCTACACCATCTCAGCACAGATGAAACCACCCTTTCCTGTCCTGGCACAACTCATACCATCTATCATACACACCAATTGCCTGCAAATCCACTTTCAGAACATCCCTCCACCTCTTCTTTGCCCCGTGGCATGGTCTCTTCATGTTAAGCTCCCCAAACAACAATCTATTTGGAAGCCTTTCTTCATCCATGTGACCCACATGACCCAGCCATCTTAAACGCTGCTCCAGAATGATATTAGAGATGGAGTGTTGCAAGCCAAACCTATGTGATAGGCTTTGAGATGTTAATCTTTCATTCCATTGTTGGTACCTCGTCACACCCAGGATTGTCCAAATACAACGGTTATGAAAAGAATTCAAACGTCTTGTATGCACAGCCTCATCGTTCAAGTTTCAGCTCCATACAGTAATACAGCTAGAATAACTGCCCTATACACTGCTCTCTTTGTGGCCAATGAGAGGTCTTTGTTCTTAAATACTGGCACCCTCAAACATCCAAATGCTCTAGCTGCCCTAGCAATTCTTCTAGTCACCTCACTAGTGATCTCCCCATCTCTTGAGATGTTGGCACCCAAGTATATGAAGTCCTGGTACCATTCTCTTGTGCTGAACTTTCTTAACTTTGGTTCGCAACACCAAAGAAAGTGAACTGCTATCAAAATCTGGACTACTCCACACGATTATAGACAGCTGCTTGTCAAGACTAGCCACAAATGTTTATAACAAATGATGTACTTGACTAGTTGGACACACACACGGACACACACACACACACACACACACACACACACACACACACACACACACACACACACACACACACACACACACACACACACACACACACACACACACACACACACACACACACACACACACCACCCCCCCCCCCCCCCCAAAAAAAAAGCTGGCTAGCTGCTCTCCCATAGAGAGAGCATACTATTCACACACCCTTAGGGCTAGAGCCAGGGTTGGTTAGGGCTGTATGGCCATATTTAAAGAAACATTCTTCAAATATAGCCCTAGCACACCCTAGAGGTCAAGATTTGAGTATAATATGAATGAGTTCATTTTTGAGACTATTTTTCTCCAAACTTTACTCATTGACCATTTATATTTGGGACCACTCCAATAGGAGTTAGGTACAAGTGTATTAATCCAAATGAATGAAACCTGGTGAACAAAAATATTTATACTCAAGTCTCAGACTCCTGGAGTGTGCCAAGACTATAATTGAAGATTGATTCTTTAAATATTGTCATATAGCTCTAGCCACCTGGTTCTAGCTCTAGCCCTAAGGGTGTGTGGATAGTATGCTAGCCCATAGCTCAATTGGGTGTGGATGTTCTGCAGCTATTGTATTTTTGACAGTGATGGTCCCTACCATTAGGGACCACTCTAGTACACTTGTGCCATACATTTGCACCCTATATCTCTACACCAGCACATTGTTTTCAGTTCCTCACTTCCATTAGAATCCAGAATCCATTCCTTACGGAAAGATAGAACTCCTGGGATTCCCCAGCCAAAGTAAAAATTATACCTCAAAGCATCAAAGGTCATTACCAGACCCACAGTTATAACGGTCCACATAAGGTACAAAACATCACCAGCAGCGTGAGAAACACATTCAAGTCTCAATATAGGAGTCACTAACACAGTTTCTCCACAAGTGGTAAAGGGTTTAGGCTTCATCAGAGTCCCGCTCACACAACGTTACTTTCCCGCTGTGAATGTGATCATGATCGAATGGGAGGTTATAACCTTGGACTACCAGTACCAGCCAAAGTGACTGACGTCCAGGAATTTGGACACTGGGAAATTGGGATGCAAAGCGTCCAGATTTCCTAGGAAATAAAGCCGCTCCTAGGAAATTTGGACGCCAAAAAAAGAACTGGATGAGTAACGGTATACCAAGCGGTTAAAATTAAGATGATCTAGATGGTATTAACGGTGGACTTGATTGTTTATCTCGAGAAAGTGAAGATGTTGGCTTTTTCAATATTAAAGCCTTATAGCTATGTCCAATGAAATATTTAGTGTTGCAAAGAATTTTAATAAAGATTAAATCTATAATTTCAAAACATCTTTCATTTTTTTACATGAAATTGCCATTCCTCTATAAATGATCTATAATTTTGTAAAACTAGCCAGAATCCATTGGCTCCTCACAGGGATTGTCAACTTTGCTGTACTGCCAAACCTCAAGACTTTGAGACAACTTGGCTAACATAACTGACTTGACCAGGGGAATAACTTGCCAATGTTAAAATAGATAGCTGGATTCTGAAGTATTCAGGATACTAATATATATATAGGAAAGTATATGCTCATGTACTCTGATTGAAGTGGGAGCTTGCACAAATAGCTATCTCCATAGTTTGGGTCCAATCTCCAGTTGCTCATTTTTGAGGGGTGATTTCAAAGTCTGAGGGTGTGCAGAACTAGCTCAACATCATGGCTCAGTCAGGGTCCTGTACATGAAGGGGGAAAAAAAGAAGAGAAGATCTAACCACAGGCCCTATTCTACCTCAGCCTCACATTGTGCAGGTACAAATATTTCAGGGGACCAGGAGCTTAATATTATGGGGGTCCAAATGTGTCCAAATGTTATGGGGGTCCAAATGTTATGGGGGTCCAAATGTTATGGGGGTCCAAATGTTGTGGGGGTCCAAATGTTGTGGGGGTCCAAATGTTATGGGGGTCCAAATGTTATGGGGGTCCAAATATTATGGGGATCCAAATACCACCCATAAGAAAAGCATTACTGCAGCAACATTTCTACCCTTTAATACACGCGGGTGAAAAGGAGGCCAACGTCAATTATGAATATGAATATGCGGATGACGTTTTTCTTGGGTCAAACAGTTCCTGGAGGCCTACTGTTCGAGGAATGGGTGGTGGACTCCCTTGGAGGTGAGAAGTTAGCTTCCTCAGCAGTATAATCATACGTCACCTAGGCTATGGCCATTTCTTCCAAATACAGAGCTTGTGGGTGCAATGATTGCAACGTTTCTGCTGGCTCTATTTTATGAGGCGCTCAAGACTCTAAGGGAGCACCTGGTCTACCTGGACTATAAACACTGGAGCTCCTACACTGATGATCTAAAGAAGGACTCCAGTCTGAATATTGTCAACAGAGAGACAGAAGCACTGTGCAAAGATACTTTGAACACCAGACCAAAGGGGTAAGAAATAAAACATTTTAATACTAAAGAAGTTAATTTCAATAAGCATATCCCTAGTTATAGTGTATGAAGTAGAGGAGGAAAAAGTCACATTCCACCAGGGAACCTGCCCACAGTGGTGACCCTTTACCTATTGCAATTTAACCTGCCCTAGCCCTTCCAGACACAAGATACATGGCAGCTGATGGATGAGATGACTGAAACATGAAGCTTGACTTACATTTGATTTGAGAGCTCTCTACATTCTTTTCTGTTTCCTTGCCCCCACCCAATTCTACCACTGAATTTTTTTTTTTTTACTTTTTTTTTGGTTGTGATTATTCTGACTTAATCAATCCCCAGGTTTTGTGTGTGGGAGTGACTTCATTCACATTCTTGTGTGTTGACTTCACGTTCTATTGTGTCACATGATCAGCAAGAGGCGAGGTAGTGGGCAGGGAACTTCGTGTATGTGTGTTTGTATCTGTACACCACATGCTAATTTACTCAAGTGTGCCTACCAAATGATATGTAAGGCACCAGTCACCCAACATTCGTATTGTCATTACATAGTCTGGAGGTGGTCGGTCATCAGCTGCATCAAGATGTATGTTCTCTTGTATTGTGTGTATATAGCTATTATAATCTCAGCTAACATTTTTAAAATCTTTTATTTTTGAATGCTCAGCAAATATTTTTATAACCAAAGATGGAATGGATAAAAATAAACTCGGTTCACCTCCATGGTGGTTAGCACTTTGTTGATACCTTCATTTGTTATGAACACTGATGCACGATCCTCCAGTAGGCCTTTCCCAATTATGCTAGCATAATTTCGAGCATGATAACATGTTTTCTTGGAATACGAAGTCAAGATTAGCTTGGAAGATAAAAACTGGATTATTTTTGCCAGCATATTCAAAGCACACATTGGTGATCAAAGTGGGAAATGCTCAAGCAAGTTTATGACTGCTTTAGGGAGTTTGTATCATTCAAATCTGTTAGAGTTATTATCAATCCCTACAAAGAGCACACAGCTACAAATAGAACTGGCTATTACTGTAGATGTTGGCAATGTTTTTGTTAAGGCAGCATAAAATCTTGAAGGAGATTAGCCCCTTGGTATTGTCACATATGAACATATATCCTTTCTTTCCTCTATTGCAACTACATTGCATTATCCCACACTGCTGCCATTTGCTGTATGAGCACTGACTTTGGTTGAAGTTTTACAATGATCTCAAAGTACCATTGAATTCATTCAAAACGTCCCTATTTTTTTTTACCCTGCTAGGGTGTGTGAACTTAAACCTACCAATATTGATATTGAAGATTTAAGTCTTCCTCTTTTTCACTCTGTTAATTTAAGATAGTATGAAAGCTGGGCTACCCATGTACTGATCCCAAGCTGTGGGTGTGTCACTGAGGTTTTAAAATTACAGTCGTGGCAAAAACACTGAGGATGAACTACCAAGATGGTCCAGTGCTGGTAAGCAAGTGATTTCAGTACCACCTTGGTAAGCTGCAACTGAAAGATACTCAACATTCTTACAATGAAAGACAAAGCTGTTGTTGGGAAGATTATTTATTTATTATTATTTTTTTGTTTTTTTTTATTTTGTTTTTTTGAAACTTTGAATTTACCTTTGATTTAAAATAATGTTTTTTAGCCTTATAAATTTGATGACCTATGTGTGGGAATAATTAAATTTAAAGCATAATTGGTACTTTTAGAAGCATAATTGGTAGTTTTCATAAGCGTAATTGATCAAAAATGGAGCATAAAAGAATAGCATAATTGGTCCAAAATTAGCATAATTGGGAAGGCCTATCCTCCAGACTATAGCTATTATAGTGCCTACACATGCAACCACAGATTTGTAGACCACAAGTATTAAGCATGCTCATGTTCTTGTGCTGCTAATGTTTCTGGCTGTCATTGATTTTTCACTCACAGTGTTTGAATGGAGGAGTAGCTGCTGCTGACTAATGTATGTTCTATATCACAGCATATGTGTCACCCCATTAAATTAACACATTTCATTTTTTTTATCACTCCATTCCCCTTCCTTCCTTTTTCCCTCTCTTTCTTTCCCTCTCTCTCTTTCCCTCTCTCTCTTTCCCTCTCTCTCTTTCCCTCTCTCTCTTTCCCTCTCTCTCTTTCCCTCTCTCTCTCTCTTTCCCTCTCTCTCTTTCCCTCTCTCTCTCTTTCCCTCTCTCTCTTTCCCTCTCTCTCTTTCCCTCTCTCTCTTTCCCTCTCTCTCTTTCCCTCTCTCTCTTTCCCTCTCTCTCTTTCCCTCTCTCTCTTTCCCTCTCTCTCTTTCCCTCTCTCTCTCCCCTCCTCTCTCCCCCTCTCTCTTTCCCTCTCTCTCTCTCTTTCCCCCTCTTTCTTTCCCCCTCTCTCTCTCCCCTCCTCTCTCCCCTCCTCTCTCCCCTCCTCTCTCCCCTCCTCTCTCCCCTCCTCTCTCCCCTCCTCTCTCCCCTCCTCTCTCCCCTCCTCTCTCCCCTCCTCTCTCCCCTCCTCTCTCCCCTCCTCTCTCCCCTCCTCTCTCCCCTCCTCTCTCCCCTCCTCTCTCCCCTCCTCTCTCCCCTCCTCTCTCCCCTCCTCTCTCCCCTCCTCTCTCCCCTCCTCTCTCCCCTCCTCTCTCCCCTCCTCTCTCCCCTCCTCTCTCCCCTCCTCTCTCCCCTCCTCTCTCCCCTCCTCTCTCCCCTCCTCTCTCCCCTCCTCTCTCCCCTCCTCTCTCCCCTCCTCTCTCCCCTCCTCTCTCCCCTCCTCTCTCCCCTCCTCTCTCCCCTCCCCTCCCCTCTCTCCACCTCAGTGTCAAGTACTACTCCATCAGTGTGGGTATGCATGTGCTGCAGTCTGTCCTACATGTGGTGCAGGTCGGCTATGGCTACCTCCTCATGCTGGTGGCTATGACCTACAATGGCTGGCTCTTCCTCTCCATCATATTTGGAGCTGGTGTGGGCTACTTCATCTTTGCCAAGAGCAGACACATCTCTGGCAACTCCAGGGAACGGAATGAGCACTGCCATTAGCTTAATGTACAAAACTTAACCTAACCTGACAACTTCTCACTCACTTGATTAGAATGTCTAGACTGATTATTCTCGAATTTTCAGGTGGCAGTTTTAGGCTTTTATACTTGTGATCTATCCACAATGTCAGTGTTGTGTTCTTCCTTCCTATTATTTATCTATTATCTATATGTTTGTATTTTTTTTGTTGTTGTTTGTTGTTATTTTAGTATTGGGGGGGGGGGGGGTGGTGGTCATTCATGATTAGTAACCAAGAAGCTGTATAATAGGATCTTTTGCAAATAAATGAATAAACAGCTGTTAGAACCACTTTGCATCAGCTGCTCCAATTTAGTGTCGTAAAATTTATTCCTTACTGAAATCTTCCATGCTACAGTGTGGAGCACTCTCGGGCAGGAGGAAATGCATGCTAGTTGGCAGTTGCACTTCATGTGCAGTACAGATATGGAGCAGAATAGACAATATTGTAATAGATTCCTTACCACAAGCATGGATGACTAACACACTGGGGATCATAACAACCACCTCTAATGGATGCAAGGACTGACTGTCTGCAACAGGAGGGAACATTCACATGATGAGACACCCCAAATTGGGAATAAACTTTATCAATGCTCTTGAAGCCCTTTCATGAAAAGTTGAAAAGCTTCCCAACGCAGCAGCTGTGGATGGATGTTCCCACACCTTCCCCCTGCCTGCCTGTATGCCAGAGGAAAGGATCATGTACTGTATCACTACATTTGTGTGCAAGGTGCTGACTTCGTACTGTTATATATATGTACTGTTATATATATATATATACACACACACACACCAGAGGCCCATTTGCAGCTTCGCTTGCAATGATCAAAACATTATGTTCAACAAACACTATCCTTGATATTATTGAAAAGGTAATTAGAAGAATTTTAATTAACTCTTCTGCTTGGCAGTGATTGAAATTGTTGGATAAATGACTTCCCCAACAGGTGCTTCCTCAGCAATTGTGAATGTCTCCAGTTTGCTCTGTTTCAGTTATTGATTTTCTAGTGTCTCCATCCCTAGACACTGCTCGTGAGGTGTAGGGTTTTTTCTTAAATTTATTTGTTTTTTTTCTAAATATTTTCAATTTCTTGGTCTAATTGGTGTGTAGAAAGGGACATTTTCTTCAATAATACCCCCATGCATTCATTCATGGCAGAGGTCACTGTCCATACTGCTTCCTACCCCCATTTCCCATGCCCTGGTTGTTGTTTCTTCTTTCTTTCTTTTTTTAGTAGTTGCATACATAGAGGCCCATTTGCAGCTTTGCATGCTATGTTCAGGACACATTATCCAACAAACATTATCCTAAACATTATTGAAAAGGGCATTGGAAGAGTTTTAAGTTTATTCTTCTGCTTGGCAGTGATTATATAAATCACTTCCACAACAGTGCTGCCTCAACAATTATGAATATCCCCAGTTTGCTTTGTTTCATTTATTGATTTTCTACTGTATTCAGCCCTAAACACTGCTCATGATGGTATAGGGGGGGTTATTTGTTGTTTTTTTCAAAATATTTTCAAATTTCTGGTCTAATTTGTGTCCAGTAATGGATATATTTTAAATAATACACCAATGCATTCATGGGAGGGGTCACTGCCCACATAGCTCCCCATCCCCCATCCTCACTTCATATGCCAGATTGTTGTTTGCTTGTTTTTTGTTTTGTTTTTGTTTTTTTGTTTTTGTTTTTTTTCCCCCAGTAATTGCATAGCTGGTGGTAAAATGAAGTTGAAATTAGTCCTGTGTGTTCTCCAGTGTACTTTGACCTAAAATCTGGACTGCCATAAATGGGTGTAGTTACATCCTTAACATAGTTACTTTCAATACTTTTCATTCATTCCTTTTTAACATGTTATTTTATTTAGAGTCAGCGTAGATATGCACAGCCCCTCATAACTACATTTTTCATTTATTATTTTTTTCTATTTATTTATTACTTAATTCTTATAAATATTATCACTGGTTTAAAATTATTTATTGGTGATAATGATCTAATACTATTCTGGTCAACATTCTATGAAATGGTGGAAGAAGACATTTCAAATTATTTTTTATCTTTCATCTTTTAAATAGGACTAGTTTTTAAATTTTCAAGTATATTCTGCTAACTTCATAAATTTACATTAATTTTAGACATGCCCACAACACAGAATTGGGGCTTGTAACTTGAGGTCGAAGGCCTTCTGCACCCCCAAGACCATGTAGGGAGCAGAATGAAGTTTAATTCGCTGCCCCAAGACCCACAGTTCAAAAGTTTTTCTTGACAGTTACGAAGGCACACAGGCATGCAGGGAGTTAGTGAAAATAATATATAGGATATATGTATGTATATATATATATTTACCACAAGGGTGTTCCGCTCTGGCACCAGCACATACCACAATTATTCCAATAACTCAGTTGACTATATAAACTATTGAATCCACCCACTAAGGTGTCATCTTCTGATCTGTAGCAACTTCAACCTCTTTGGGTGAGTTCAGGAAGTACTCTACATTTTGGTTCTTCATGAAATGTATTGCATCAGAATAGACAAGTATGCATGTTTATTGATGCTCCAAGAACTAATGATAGCACCAAATAGAAACAGCAAATCAAGGTGCAGGTATAAATAATGGTTTGACAATGGTAAGAGAGTTCCACTAGGACAGAAGAAAGGCAAAGTAGAGAATATCTCCAGGGCAGGGGTATCTTTGGAAGATGGTTTTGCAGGGGGTTTTAAGAACTGCTTAATCCTCAGGTATGGTAGGCTGCTGCAACTAGAGTCAATACCCAGCTAACAAGGTTCTTGAATCTTAATAACCAGAATAATTTAGGTTGTAATTTAAAAAGAACTTCATTAATAATTTAGCAAAGACTCCGGACAGTGGCCATTTCAGGGCCTCTTATACCCCTGGTCACACATTAGCATTACATGATACAGACTTACATACATAGCTAGAATTTAAACACATTAGATGCCTATAGGGATCCATAAGCTAATATAATAACTAGGACTCAATAACAGCACAAGTAACGACACATAACTTATATGTTCATCTTGTTCAAATATATAGTTCAGTAAACTAATACATGTTCTGGGCCTGGCTAGGCCATGTTAAGGGTTGACCCTCAACAAGTTTAACCTTACCTAATTCACTTTGATAACAGATATGTCCAAGGAAATGGCATTTGGCCATTCATAAATTTCAATACAACAAATTATCTTATATAATTGTCCAGACATAGACCTCCATTTAAGGTTATTAGGTTCCAATAACTGTCTTATACACATGTGGAGAGCAAATTTTTTACTTTTGAAGTTCAAAAAGTTTTCAGTGTGTTATGATGGTGGAGTTGTGTGCCAGTGGTTGCCTAGTGCAGAATGAGGCCAGAAGATAGCTATGTAGTCTATGGGATAGTGTTTTAAAGGTCTACTCATATCTAAACACACTGGTATGATTTGATGTCCCCATGTTAAGTGATGTTGGTCACCCAGATCATTCAGGGACATACATTTGGGGATAGGCCTTGGCCAGCTGGCAACTATATGACCCATTTGCAGTGCCTTGATCTCATCATTGTTAACTGACAGCTGCAGAGTTCCTTCTCACCCCATTGTTAGTCAGTTGGGGCGCAGAAGGAATACTTCCCTAACCACATGCATATCTAGACACACTGTATGTCTGTGGGTCACACTCCACTCTTACTAACCTCTAACAAGGTGGGAATGTTTGAGTGACTGAAGCACTCCATTTCCCTTGTTTGATTAGGGAATGGAAACAGATTCTATTTCAAATAAACACACAGAGTGAAACACACTGAAGTAATCCACTATTTCAGAAAATTTTTAAGGGGATTTTATATGCAATGAGCAGATCCCTTGAGTATTCTTGATGATATTCCACATGGATGGATCATTTGCATTGTGGATTCAACTAACTTCTCTTATGGAGCACTTTCTCACATATACACAAAGTTGTTTTGTTGCTGCTGGTAGACTTTCCTTTACTCACTATCAGAAACATTGCAATGTGGACATAATGAAGAGTTACATGGTTGAAACAGCACAAGAAAAATCTATCAATATGTTTTCCTTGTCTGTGTCGATTTCATTATTCCCCCAAGCCATTATTGCAAAAAATTGGGATGGCCAACTCTTCTGGTTTATAAATTTAGAGCTTTCCAGAATTCTTTTTAGTATTTTTAAAATTTTTCTATAAAGTCCAAGTTATATAGATTACCTAATGGTGTTTTTATTGCATTAAATGACTGTTCACTACAACATATTTATAAGAGTGTGACAAATCTGCTGATGTCAGCTTTACCACAGGAAAAAAATTGTTGGAGGAGCTTGCAGGAGAAGAATCAATTTTAAGCCTAACTAAAAATATTTATCCATCTATCTGTCCATCTATCTGTCTGTCTGTCTGTCTGTCTGTCTGTCTGTCTGTCTGTCTGTCTGTCTGTCTGTCTGTCTGTCTGTCTGTCTGTCTGTCTGTCTGTCTGTCTGTCTGTCTGTCTGTCTGTCTGTCATCCATCTGTATATCCGTTCTTATTTTTGTCTATTGAATTAGCCACCAATTTTTTTCGATCTATTTTTTATCTGATTATCAAGCTATTTAATATTTATCATTTATCCATTCTTCGCTCATCCATGCTATCTATCTGTCTATCAACCTACCTACCTATCTAGCTATCTCTCTCTTTATCTATCTATCTATCTATCTATCTATTTATCTATCTATCTGTCTGTCTGTCCATCCGTCCATCCATCCATCCATCCATCCATCCATCCATCCATCCATCCATCCATCCATCTAGCCAAGTAGCATAAAGAATATTTTTTAAAAAGCAGTCCTAATATTCCCTAAATAATTTCATTTCATTTCATTTGCCAACATTCTTGGTCTTAGACTTGCAAGCAATCAGGGATTCTATTCCGTCTGTTTAAATCCCTGGCCCTGGTCCTAGCCAAACAAGCCCTCAGAGATTCTATTTCATTTGTCTGCATTCTAAGCCAAGCATGTCCTCAGATATCACTGGTGCCTGCTTTGTAAAATGGAGCCTCGCAGATCCACTTTTTGTCAGAACGGAATACTTGGTAGTCACATGGTGACAGCTCATTCATAGCAAAGGGTCATTGATGCTTCATGCGAAGCACACTGCATGGTAAACCCACCACATTGCATCACTACTGCCTATTGTTCAAAGAAGTTGCTGTGCAGGATAACAATATGAGAAGATTTCTGAAGCACACCATAAGGGCTTTACCAATGGGGGGGGGGGGGGGGGGGGGGGGGGGAGAATTGAAATTTTTTATTTGCCAATGAAAATAAATTGGCTGTTCATGAGGTAGTTTGAGTTTGTTGATAAAGTAAATCTTTTCTTACACCACAAGATTTCAAGCTTTTGGGGATGAGAAGTGAGCTTCCATCAATTGAATACTAAAAGATGCATCCTCTCTAAGGCACACAATACAGAACAGCCATTGCTGCGGCTCATTGTTAATTAATTAAGAAAAATGCCAATTTCACTTTCACCCAGGAATATCACCTACAAGGCTGAGGGCATCTTAGTTTGTTACTTTGTAGAGATCCCTAGTCCTAGAGGTATAGCTTCTCCTCTTTTTTTTTTTGGCAGTGAGGTGCATCCAATTGAACTTTTAAGTTTGAGTTGTCTAAAGCTGGAATGGCAACTACCACAGTGTAGGCAATTGTCTATGCGATGATGGTTGCCATGGTGGTTGCCATGGTGGTTGCCATGGTGGTTGCCATGGTGGTTGAAGTGGTTGCCATGATGTAGGCTGTAGTGTATGTTGGTGTATGTTGTGGTGTGAAACACCTCCTGCATACTGAGTCCATAATAATAGAGCATAGCAGTTGCACTTTGTATTTTTACTTTTATTTCTTTTCCTATGGGTAATAATGACTGGCCCAGTTGCTCTGTTAAGCAAGAATGGAATAAGGTATTATAAAAAAAATGACAATATCAAATTTGCAAGGAAGTTATAGCCAGAATCTGTCATCGGTAGAAGACTTGATCAGACATCACTGAGTAACTATCTATGTCATCTTACATTTCCAGTGGATATGAGAGAATAAAATGTAGAATGGGAGGTGGATGGACGTGCGTGTGTGCGCATGGTGTGGACAGAAGCATGCAATACAGTGTTAGAACAGCTGGTTATTTTTGGTCTTGTTTCACGCTTTGCAAAGGGTAAACAGACCACACTTCTTGTCTTTTTAATTCTTCCAATCTAGTGTGTATTTAGCGATTAAAAATTAAAAAAGAAAACCCTTGAGAGTGAAAACTCCAAGATTGAATTGCCCACAACTGTAGCAGCACATTGTAATATACCCATAACCATGTATGTATATTACATTAATCATACAAGGTGCAATCTGAGTGGGTTTGAAAGATTGTAAATTTTAGCTGCCTTTGATATGTCAATAGCTACGAACAATGACACTGTTTCTAGAAAAACAAAGAAAAAGGCACTGAATATAGCTAATTGCCAACCAACACCCACTCACTGTTTGGGAGATCCTCTGACTAACAAAGAAATCTTGTAAATTATTTTGGTGCAAAGTAGAAAATAAACTGCATGGACATGAAGAATGTTGAAACCTGATGAGTTGAACGCAATGTTGCCATGACATGGCATTCATGCAGTTCCAAGAAAGAGAACTATTGATCATTTCAATTTGTCAACTTTTTTCTTCTATGAATGAACACACTCACACACACTCCTCAGTGGGCAGTTGATAGTTAATTAGCAATGGTCTGAATGGTTCCTGCAAGCTTGTTGGGTGCTGATAGCTATCATCTCAACACCAACACACCAGTTCAGTCCTCCTACTCCTCCTCTGTAGCTCTACTCTACTTGAATGAAAACTTCCATAACTAACTCAGTTTGCTACAAGAGATGGTCTGCACCATATCCTACACACATGCATGCACACACAAGCGTGCACACACACATGCATACACACACACATGCACACACATGCATGCATGCATGCATGCATGCACGCACCGCACTACACACGCACACACACAATTTCTGTATTTCCTGCAATTTAAGCTCCACATAAAAATAGTCCTAACTTGATATGGCGCTTAATGTCATGACAAATATATCCGATTTGTGACATGGCACTTATAATCACAGTGAAGGGTCTATGAGCCAATGCATTAAAAAATTAATTCATATTCCTTTTGGCACTATAATTACAGATTAATATAATTCTGGAAGTAGGTATATTAGTCTGTAATTATAGTACCAAAAGAACTTATAAATAAAGCCACGCTTTAAATACAGAAAATACAGTACATTGTGAACCATACTCACAATCCCTGGGAACAGGTCTGGCTGCTTCACTGATCAGTTTCCTGTACAGTAGATGATTGTAATAGTGAAGGTATTGCAGAATATTTAGTGCATTTATCACTGCGGAGGAGATGAGTGGTCAAGGTTCAGGACATGGTACAGATAGCCAGTGGAAAACAATGGAGGGAGGAGGGGATGGTGGAGGGGGTGGGGCTGTGGGGGTGGGGGAAGAGTAAGATAATAGGTTTCATGCTGTGCAGATCAGTATAGATGGTGAAGGAAGATGTGCTATATGTATAATATGTAAATTGATACAATATGTAAAATGATTACAGGACATGTGTTCAAATGGATGGTGCAGAGGAAGTATCTTGGCTTCATAATCTGGTGTCCATACCATTGCCACCACTATGCATGTCGATGAATGCCTAATCAGCACAGCCAAAACATGCACTCATGAAAGGAATTTGGGATATGATGCAGAGCAGTACTAGCACCATGCATTGACTGTTTATTTGCTTATATGCTACATTTTTTATTTTTGTTCATCTATATATATATATTAGAAGACCTAACTATGTAATTATGTCCGTTTCTCAAAATCCCTCTTAGATTTTGACCAAACTTTTAGGGATGGAGGACACCCACCCCAAGATGGTTTTATGCCAGGTGGCATGTCTGGGAAAAACGGAATTTGTCTGTCAGTCTATCTGCATGTTTGTACCATCATTCCGGCTCGGCATGATACCTAACTTAAGACATGGGCTAAAAATTTCGCAAAATGGTTACCATGGTTATGAGAAAAAGCCAAAAATGGTATTTTGGCCAGAAAAACTCTAGAATTAACTTTGACCAAACTTTTAGGGATGGGGGAGACCCACCCTGAGATAGTTTTATGCCAGGTGGCATGTCCGGGGAAAAAAAGAATTTGTCTTTCTGTCTGTATGTTTGTACCATCATTCCGGCCAAACTGGTAGGTGGATTTCTCTGAAATTCGGCATGATGATAGGTTTTGACCCAACTTAAAACATGGGCTAAAATTTTCGCAAAATGGTTATCATGGTAATGAGAAAAGGCCAAAAATGGGTATTTTGGCCAGAAAAACTCTAGGACTAACAGACCACCACCACTGAAAAACAGGAGCCACTACCACCACGACCAAACACCCACCACGACCACCATCAATACCATCACCACTGAGAAACAGGAGCCACTTTTTTTTGGCCGTTGCCGGGTATATGGCTGGGCAACGCCGGGTATATGCAGATAGTTAAATGTATTTTGGCCTAGGAATATCAATATTTCTGTATAGGATGAAAGGTGCTAATTTATCAAACAGTAAAGCACAAGAGTTTTCAATATATACATACATTCACATATTTTGTTATTTACATTACAGTAATAAATCATGTAAAAGTTTATACCCAGAATAGACATGATATCAATAATATTTGATAGCAGGTTAATAGATTAAATGCACACATGGCCCAGACCCCTTCTTGAAGTTGCCCCTGAAGAATAGTGATCTGCAGAAAGGAAAGAACAAGGGAAAAAAAGGAACACCATATGTTACTGAAAGTCAGGTAGAAAATTACCGATACTTTTGCAAATTGCTACTAAAACTCTGCCTTCCTGCTTGGAGGCTCTGCATGCTATTATTAGTCTGTGCAATTATTGTGTTTAATGTGGAGGAGGTTGAAATAGTCTGCTATGAGAGATTATTTTTTGGCATTTAAGCTGTGGTAACATTGCAGAGTATCTCAAGTAAATGATAACCTCTCCACTTCTTCCCACCACTCTTCTAACCTTCAGTAATAAATTCATCTTCTTGACAGACACCAAACACATCACAGCAATATTAGGAAATGTCATGTACTTGTCTCTCTACATGCACAATGAGTAGCTCACCTTTATCATTTAACTGTGGCAGAGGGACTGGTCCAGTTTTAACAGGACCACTTTTTGGCCTGCCATTAATCCAGTAACTTGAAGTTACATTGTGTACATTTAGGATTCTTAGTTGATCATTTCCCCATACTGTGCACCCTTGCCCTTTGATTTTATCACTGTGGCTTGACATTGACCTTCCTGAGTACCTGAACCACATAGCTTGAAGTAGTATGATCACATTGGTTTTATAGTGCTGTCATGATTACAGCTGTACTCTGTCTACATTTCTGTATTGATAAACTAGTTTTGGAGCACATAGTGGCAAGAGTTTCTACCTGGCTTTTATAGGAGGGCTGAATAGGAATCAAATTCATTATGTAATCTACCAGAGCAACCAAACCACCTTTCCCATCTTTACTTTTTCCGAAGAGATTATATGGGAAAAACAGTACTACCTCTTGTAGTTTTAAGCATCATAGGTGTACATCAGGCATTTCCTACTCTGTAGTGAGGCCCAGGATGCAGTATTTGGTCACCCCTGTGTGATGGCTTTCAGTACCCAGACAATCTAATACAGTTATAATACAGCAGCTGCCTTCATAAGTTTGTGAAATCATTAAAATTCCGGTTCATAAGACTATTTTCATAATATTTACTAGGTCTCCAAGGTTACTGCATTTAGAAGGATGCTGACCAGATCTTTTAAGAAACACAAAGAATCTAAAACACATGAGGCAGTGGAAACAATGTTATCCTTTGCCAAATCAATGATATCTGGCTGGTGGCAAACTTTGGTTCACCAATGTGAGAAAAAAGAAGCAAGAGAGATTTTGAGGATAATTATTTATAGTGTAAGCTCTTTATTTTGTGGCTAGACAAGCTCTTACTCTGCAGGATAGTATTAAGTAAACTCCAATCATATCTAGTTGCTTCATCTTAGGTTTGAAATATCCACATATTGGTAAGTTGTTCAAACATAATTGGGTTAAGTTCACTTCTCAAAAGAACCAGAATCAATTCCTGGAAATAATGTTCCATAGTATCTTGATAAAACTGCTTGGTGACATCCATAATTCCTGTTTCTAATTGTCATGGCAGCCAAAACCACTGATGCATCTAACAAGGTGCAACTTATTTTGGTGATCAGGTGAGTAGATAATGTCTTTAAAATGATAAAGATTGTCTTGGATGTACAACCTTCTCTCCACTACTGCTGACAGCATCATAGCACCTACCAAAAGATGCTCTTGTGCCTTTAGTTGATACC
>OZ017784.1:14978834-15003542 GCA_963969325.1 Lycopodina hypogea | reverse complement strand
GCATTCCTCACAATCCCAATGACCTCATTCTCTATTAGGTAATATTTAACCTTCACACACGCACGCACGCACGCACGCACGCACGCACGCACGCACGCACGCACGCACGCACGCACGCACGCACGCACGCACGCACGCACGCACGCACGCACACACGCACACACACACACAGCATTCAGGCATCTGGGGACAGCTGCACCCATATCACTATTAATATATTATATCAGGCTTGCATAAAATGTCTGGTGAGTCAACTAACCAACCATCCACAGCTCCCCAGATCTTTCACTACACACGCACTCCAGGAAACTGAGCAAAGTTCAACTCCTAATTGCTTTATGGAGAGAAATACATTCTAATTAACCATTCAAAATATTACAAGAAATAATGCTACAGATTTCCAGAAATAACATCTCTCAACACTACACTAGCTCCATATCATGAACTCACAGGGATATTGCACTATCCTCCACACCAATGACTATGACAGACACCTTCCTTCTTGTAGAAGTATGTATACAACTACCTCCATCATATATTTTACATTGGGATATTGTCTTTGTAATGGTTTGTAAATATGTGTGTATGTGTGTCTATGCATAATGGCCAAACCCTTGGATCAAAAGGATGAAACTGCCATGGCTTGCACCTAGCACACCAGGGATGGTTTGGTGGGGGGAAAAAGAATGCAATTTTTTCATACAAAAAAAAATGAGAAAAGATCTAATAATTGGTCATTAGTCAGACTCTTCCAGGGGAAAAATAAATTAAATGAAGAGGAGAACCTACTAGAACCATAGTCCAATGGTGAAGGCAGAGGTCTACTAAGTAGGACATTATGGGTTCAAATCCAGTTCTGGGCTTCTTCTCCCTTTTTTTTTTTTTTTTTTTTTTTTACTCTTCCTTTGGTTGTTCTTTTTATCCTTCAATCCTTTTTTCCTTTCCTTCTTCCCTTCCCCCCCCCCCCCATCCACCCCTATATTTCCCCTTTGTTTATGCTAATTTTGTTCATAGTTAATATGCAAACTAATTACACCAAAAATATAATTTTCCAAGTGAGTTCCAAACTTATACATATGATTGTTGGTCATCTACCTTTCAGTACTACACCATGCCTCCAAAAGAGTCTGACCTGATTTTATTTGAATGAATACAAGGTTTAGGAATAGTATTTTGAGTGGCTTCTATTCATGTTGCCATTGACCCAGGCAATGCTGGGTATGTGGTGCTAGTTATGTAAAAATATTATTCAGGCCTTTATGTGGAGGGTGAGGGAGTGATAACCATTCTGTCTGGAGTTCCCTCTGCACTTTGTACCATTGGTTATATTCCTCACATGAACAGCAAGAGTGAGCAAGAGTCATGCAGGGCTGTGTGTAAAAAAATATTTTTTGGGGGTACCATCCAGTTTGGGGTCCAGGATTGATGGATCTCTTGGTGGAAGCCACACTAGGTGGGTGGGTGTGATGTGCAGAAGTTTTGGAGAGAAGCTTAACCCAAATACAACATATACATTTACCTACACCAGTACTGAGATAAGTCATTTAGTCAACTGCCACAAATATTCTGGCACTAGAATTTCTGCCTAGCATATTCATTTTCTACATTATTCAAGTCGAGCAGGGTCAGTCTAATATATATAAACAGTGGTGAAGGATCATGCTCCAGTTTCATCTAGACTGCTACATAGTATTTCTTGCCAGGTTTTCTAACCTCATAGAGCACTGAATGACCTTTCACTGATAGCATTTGTTACTGGCATAAGCAATATTAATTTTATTAGCTAAACCACCATGGAATAGAGCAGATGTTCATATATTCACATATTCACTGAGAGATTGCAGAAATTTCATGACACTTAATCTTTTTACCCTTTTTTTTTTCATTTTTCAGTTCACTTAGAGTATAAATGTAGAACACACAACTGCACAGGATCCAAGCATAAGGTGTGATCACATAATTATCAGCAAAGGAGATAGTCAAATGTACTAATAACTTTGTATCCATCTTGATCAAATCTTAAATAGATTGCATGGATGACATGCTCAAACATTTCACAGTAGATATATTTATATTAGTCTTCCACCCAGCCCTCTTCCATGATCGTAGGAATTGATGCACCCACTTCATATAGTGTTGGCACTCTACATTTTGTACACACTGAGATTGTCTATGTTACATGCAGTGCCAGCCTGGCAGGCCCTGTTCAAGGTCTGTGGGGTGTATCCCAATAAACTACCACAAGTGAATTCATGCATTTACACCTGTGATTCTAATCACCTGTTCAACTCTTGCACTATGAACAGCTAATGAGCTAATTTGCTTCTTTTCTTCCTTTTTATTATTATTTTTTTGTTGTTGTTGGTTGCATGTGACATGGTTGAAATAATTTGGAATGGTTGCTGAAAATGCTCCTTTTTTTGGTTTGTGAGCATATTCAGTATCATAAAAAAACAACAATAATCTGCTGTGAGCTTGCCACTGTCGTTAACAAGCATCTGATGGTGCAAATTGCTACAAGACCACCACAAAACAACAAATACCTTGCTGGAGAAACCCACCCCAGGTTGTCTACATCCCACAAATTGAGGGGAAATTCAAAGAATTTGAAATGTCTTGATTAAATACATTTGAAGGAAAGATAATTAGGCTTCCTGTGGGCGATGCACTAAGCCGCACAATAACAATGCCAGCTTCCTGCCGGTGTATTCACGGACACCCAGAGTGCATGGATGAATGTTCCCGACCAGATTTTGCACTTTAGTAGCACTTTAGACTGCGGTCTGGCAACTTCCATTCTCTGCTGGGCCAACACCTCCAATCTTGCCATCGTAGGACTGCTCTTCTGCTGAGCGTTGCGGTGGCGGCTAACAGGTGGGTACTAGATTGGCTAATAGGCTGCGTACATCGCCACCAGCCCAAGAAGAAGCTTCCCACTTCAAAAAAAGATCAGGGCGCAGAAGGGGAAATGACGGTAGAGAATCAATGGGCTCGTGTGAGGAGAGGATTTAAGGTGGCCGATTGTTCAGCCTCCGTGGATCCATGTCCAACCATTCTGAAGGAGAACTCTTCTACCCTAAACTACATCACGCCCCACTTCAGAGCGGAGGCTGAAGTGGTGGTCCCTAGACTGCGTGAAGGCGACATCTACACAGTAGGATGGGTGCAGGCAATAACAGAGATGAAGTTCCACAATCACTACCCAAGTGGAGTATCCAGCTGGGAGATCCAAGAGCTGAACAATTGTCTGTCAGAAGCTGTGAGTGATGCAGATGGGAGGCAGTACCCTTGGTATGGGATAACAACTGAGAGAGCAACACTGAAGGGACCCATGAGGGAGCGAAACATTAGAGTCTACATGAATGACAACTTTAGTCCCACCGTCAGCTGGGCTATCCCTGTAGGCAGAGATCAACCTGACACCTTGCAGGGAGTCAACCGAGACCAATCCTTTGTGGTGTGGCTCATTCTCAAGAACGAAATCAATGGCGATGTCACTCCTCTGCAGGGCTACACGTGGCATGCAGTGGTGAACATAGCTGTGGACTGCTCCAAGAAGGTTGGAGAGAGAGCGCAGCTACAGGAACCATTGCTACAAGAACCTCCACTGAAACTCACAGCACTCTACATTCCAAAGTCAGCCCTGAGCTCACCCAGGGGCAATGAGGCACAGAAATTTGTGTGGAGAACTGTTGAGTCAGAACTAATATTCGAGGTATCCTGTACTCCCTCTGTGACTTCCTCCACGTCCCTGGGGAGTCTGCCTGCCCACTCTGTGGTGAGTGAGTCCCGCTATTCCCCGAGGTATACCCCTTACTGACTTTCTTCTCTTTTTCGTTCACCATTTCAACCACAGACAGTCAGAACATAGGCCATATATAGCATTGCATCTTCATGAATCATCATGCAATTTTCTCTCTTCTCTCCTCCTCCGATAGTTTCAAACCTCAGCTCTACACCAGATCCTAACTGCTCTCTGATTATGCATATAATGTTTATGAATTATTTTTATTTTTGTTACTTTTATCTATCAATTATGCATGCATCTCTATATATGTACTGTCTTCTTGAAATTATGAATAAAATATATATTATCATAATTAATCTTCATCAATAACTACTTTTCTTAATATAGGTGATCTATAATTAAATGAAAGCTTCTGTGTGCCCCTCCTTGCTAATTCTGGCCTATCATGACAGGGTTGTGTGTGTACACAACCATTCAGGGATGTCCTATCCAGGTTGGGGGTTGTTCATAGATGTGTTTGTCACAGCTGACCAACATGAACCAACATCCAACAAAATACTCAATGTGGATTACAGGCTGTGCGTGACTCACACTCCAGAGAACCATTGTCTCTCTCCCAGAGTCTCCTGACACCAAGTATAGAGCATGTACAGTCCCAAGCTTTGGATAGATCATGAGTAGGTTACTTCTCCAACCGTTAGTGGCATCCCATTGTGCTGCCCTGTGGTAGTTAGGGTGTGAGCTACTCTGTGGTAGTTAGGGTGTGTGCCACTTGTTTAAGCACATCCACCAGTCCTTGGCTTTAGGTCAGCAGCTTCTTGTATTGTTGCTGGTTATGAACACGTTAGTGTAATCTTTATCTTGGGAAAACCCTTGTCAGACACTTTATTATAAACATTGTCACACCACACCCTCCCACACTCATTCCAACTTTAAGTGTAAAAAAAGAATTGTTTAAAATTGCTAATCTCAAGTAGCACCAGAAGAGCCTGGTACACAAATCCAAACCAACAAATTGGCAGGCTACAGATGTCAACAATGTTCAGACTAGAGTTTTGTGTGTGCGCGTGTATGTGTGAGGTCTCTGGAAGATGACAATGTTCACGTCAGTGTAGCCATAATTTGACTAGCGTGGCTATCTCCTGCCTAGCCATCGTGAGTTCTGCAGGATCGGCCTCACTGGGAGGGTACATGTTAGCACAATGAGCCGTGCCATGGATGTACAGGGCTTTCTCTGTGGCACTGAGGTCAGAGGTGATGCTGAGAGCATGCCACGGGTCTACGGAGCCATTAGGGAAGACAATGTTGGAGCTGTTGACAGCTTTGCCACCATAGAACTTATTTGTCTTCACCACTGCCGCAATGATGTCTGCTGGGAAGATGCCGAAAATGAGCAGGCACATGTCCGTGTAGTAGAAGAGGGGAATCCGTCTCGAGAAAAGTTGAGTACGCTTTGTGTTGGTGGTCTGGAAGTATCCAAACTCAGTGCATGTCTGGTACGTCCATTGCCGAGCTGAACAGAGAGAAGAATTAAAACACAAACATGTGGTCATAACCAGAGGACAAATTGAGAGAGAGGTTTAAGGGATACCCACCACCTGCCTCAACCCATCTAAATACTATTATGCAATGAGTTATTGACTGGGCTTGTATGACGTGACAACCATTATGATTTCTGGTGCTTCTTGCCCACGAATCCATTACCAGAGTCGTCCACTAATCCATTAGCATCAATGAAGCCACCCTCTCTACCAACACAAGTGCAGGCTGCCTGAGCTACACAGCTTTACACTTACCTCCTGACACCACCACAGAGCAAGCCGCTTCATTCAGCACGTGTTGCAACACAAGACCTGAATGGAAGGGCTTCCCTGTGTTCAACAAGATGTGATGTGTCATTCCTATTGACACATTCAAGCCACTGATCATTAAATAACAACTGGCCACAGTCAAATTAAACATGTTGCATCTTTTATCAACAGTGTTTCCACTTGTTTACACAGAGATGACATCTCATCAAAGCCAGTCAAGTTCTGCCTGTGTGCATGTATGCAGCAGCACTCTGGCACAATGGAGGACATTCACAACAGCTCTATGGAAACACATTCGCCAACATCACTGTCTACAGTACACTATAGGAACACACTGGATCAACACGACCAACCATGTATAATAATTTTAACTCGAGGACCATTGGGGGAAAGCACTGAATCAAAATCAAGATCAGACTAAGCATCTTCAGACTAGATAAGAACTACCTAGATCAACATCAGATTGATCAACATCAGGACGTGAACACCCAATGACAATGAAGCACACTCTAGGGGGGGGGGGGGGGGAAGGAGGGAAACAGTTTGTGATGTTGTTTATTGTAGTTGTTTCTACTGCTGCTGTGTTTCTAATGCTGCTGTGTTTCTAATGCTGCTGTGTTTCTAATGCTGCTGTGTTTCTAATGCTGCTGTGTTTCCACAAAGTCTCCAAACAAACAGTGTAGCATAGGATAGCTCTGCATGGCAGGCAGGCAGGTAGACAGGTGTGGTGCTATCTCTCCTGGATGGGTTAAAGTGTTGTAGGTTGACAACAGCTCTATGGGGACAGGTTGAAGTAGAATAAATAGTAACTCGACGGGGACAATTCAGAGTTTATTAGTTTAGTTTTCCTCTAATGGGAAGGCTAATTGCAATAGATTAAAATGATACAAAAGTGAAAAAAAAGAGAAAAGAAAATAAAGGATGTGGCCCTCCAAGTGGACTTGGGGCTCAACATCAGGAGTGAACCATGAACCTTATTAACATGTCCAGCTGTTAATTAGATGACATCATGCTAGTGGTCAACTCACAACAAACAAAAAAGTTTCACTAACAATAACAGATACACATGTATTTACAAATGTGAATACATAAAAACTAAACATACACACAAACCTTCAGCTAAACAACTCGCTATTTGAAATGTCCAGGAAGACACGAGAGTGGCAAATTAAACCACACCCATAAGCTCTCACCTCCTTCACTAACTGCGCCAGACTTCCAGTCCGAAGAGGACATGGACTTGATCATGTTTGCATAGCTGGCATCCATGGAGGTGTTGCCAGAAGTCATGTTGTAGAGTGTCACAAACCTGCGGAGAGGGGAGCCCAGAGAGCCGTCCACCATCACCTGACACAGGTCGTCAATGGTCAAGTTGCTACCTTTACCCTACAGAAATGACAGCACCGGGAGAAATCATCAGACAAAGATTACGTAGATGTAGGAGGGAGGGAGGGTGGTTCTGACACACTGCACACAAGACCATATGTCACACAATAGCAGAACACACACTCACTCACTCACGCTCACTCACTCACACTCACTCACTCACACTCACTCACTCACTCACACACACTTACTCACACACACACACTCACTCTATTAGTTGCCAATCAGACTGACTGAGCTGCTAGTGGATAGGTAAGTGTTCACTCACTTCAAAGTCATTGTTGTCTTTGTTGTACTGCACGACGCCCTCAAACACTCCAGCAAGACTCTCCATCAGGTTGGCCACATCCATTAATGTCTGCAGAGGCGGCTTCACACTGACGACGCAGAACAAAGCGCGTGCGCGCACACACACACAGAGGAAACAGATAGATGCAGTCAACTGTAAGTGCAAGAGCTGACAGCCAGTCTGCAACTCACTTGAACAAATGCTCCACCTCACTCCAGCCACTGTTGTCATTGAGCAGGTCACTGATGGCAGCAAACGCAGCAGCCACATTATCTGGACAACTGCCACCTGCAGACAACAAAGTGGAGATAGAAATGGCCCAACCCCATTACGTCCTGTGGGAGCTAGTGTGTTCATGCGTTAGTGTGCATCACAGCAGAGGAGGTGCGCAACAGACATACAGTCCAGCACTAATGTCCACACCACATTCACTGTGGCTAAATTCAGTTTTCAGTTCAGCATGAAAAATGTTCGACTATATCACACATCAAAGCCACACCCATTTGCAGTTTCTTTAACTCTATGTATGCACAAGGATGTGCAGCACTTCCTCCTGGCCCTCAGGGCATCTGTGACAACTGCACCCTTGCATCTCAGCAACAGAAACTCCACTTCTGAGTGGATGGTTGGGTGGATGGTTGAGTGGATGGTTGGGTGGATGGTTGGGTGGATGGTTGGGTGGATGGTTGGGTGGATGGTTGGGTGGATGGTTCTCCTTCAGCCAAGGTTGGGCCGGTCACAGGTGCCTCCACATCCAAAGGCTCTTTCTGTTCCCAACACGCTGCCTTGTTGGGTGGTCCTAGCCCTCCCTCTCTGTTGGCATAACATCAAATAAAGGTTCAAACCACTTCCTTTGAAGTAGTTCTTACATGTTTGTCAACAGCAGCACAGCTGGTAATGAGTGCATGTTGTATCATCCATTATGCATGAGTGTTGGAAAAGAGTGGCAGAATTCCTGAAATAGTTGGACCATGACCGTGCCTTCCTGTAGGTACAAATTAAAGTTGAGATGCCAAACACACACTAGTCAGGGACACGTCTCTGCTCTGTCTAATCTGATCTGCAGCTGGAGTCCATTCTGGAATGGATGAGGATTAGTACTGTCAATAGCTCTCAGCTGGTAAGATGCAGAGGTTGGAGGAGTACGTGCAGAGAGAGTGAGAGTGGTCTGGAAGGTGTGGGGAGACACATGTACGTCACTTGCCACTGCTCCCATCAAGGGGAGGATGTGCTGCTTCTGATGAATCAATAAATAGGAAGTCAACCAACCCACTTCCTACTTTGGAGCTGAACAGTGAAGGAAGTGTGGAAGGTTTTCAAATAAAAAAGAGGAAAAAACAATGGGGCCATTGGATTAGCAATAAATGTCCACTTATTCCTCAGCAGTTGAGATACCTCCGCACCACACAGGGAAGCTATGTCTGATAGTCTAACAGATTCCAGCACATGAGCAGCACATTGTCCAGTGGACACTGTACAGATCATGTGAGCCACACACAGATGGTGGAGTGTTGACCACAGTTCTGTGCACAGAGTGTGACGGACTTTGTGGCACCATCACAGAGGAACAGCTAACAACACATTCTTCCTGTACAAACAACAATCCCCAGCAGTTACTGTTCATCAAAAAGAGTTCACACCACCTCAAAGAACATAGCAACATCGCATCCTTGCCACCAGTAACTTCTACTTCCAGTGAAGACAAAACATCAACATATGGACACAACCACATCAATATAAACAAGCGGGCACTTGGACGCCCACAACACATGCCGCTCCCTACCCACTGTATGTGAACACACACAGACAGACACACCCACCTTGACTGGAGTTGCCAAGCGACGCAGCCACCACCTCCACATACTCAATGTAGTCCAGCTCGGCGAGAACTGGAGCACTGCTGGCCACCGCACCCACCACCACCTCCGGGTACAACTTGCGGAACCACGCAGAGAGGGCACCAGAGTAGGAACCGCCGAAAGAGATCCACTTGTTCTTGTTGGAGAGTTTGTACTTGCTCACCATCAGGTCATGGAAGTAAGCAAAGTCTGCCAGGGCTTGTCTGCTGCTGAGGTAGACCAGGTTGGCTGTGGAGGCATCGCTCGTGGGATGACTGTCACCATAGAACCTAAACACATCGCACATGTGGAGAGACACATCACAAATATCTGTGATAATGAACATAATTGTGTCCTATTAGTAAACAACATGTCAAATCGTTCAAAGTATTAAAAAACAACAACAAGAAACAACTTGTCCAAAACCAATAGAGAGTATGGTGAGCTCATGACAAAAGACCTTCACTGTTTCACTTACAGGGAGGGGCCACTTTTGAGAAGGTGAAAATAAGCTGAAAATGTTTTTTTTTAAATTATCAGGAGTTAGACACAGGGAGCTTAAAGTGCTGGGAATGGCCCGGGAAGACTTCTACCACAAAAAGAAATCTCACTCTGAAGAATGCCGCTGGTGGGGGTGGGCTCGGGCTCACATCCTCTTTATGCTGGATGGAGACCAACAGATGCTGGAACAAATTCCTCACTTTCAGGACCCATTACTTCAAAGAAGTTGGTCACTTAACATTAGAGCTGTTCCAAACAGAGACAGCAAGGACCCAGTGGTCTGCCAAGTTGACATAGCCCTTCAAAGAGTATCCACCAGATGTCAACACACCGGCCAACATGAACCACTGGAGGGGTCGGAGTGACATGTGTCTTACATGTATCCACACCTACCAATAGTGTTGAACTCACATTGCATGCAGTTTCAATATGTAACCAGAGGTTGAGTGCACACAGCACTGTGTGTGTGTGTGTGTGTGTGTGTGTGTGTGTGTGTGTGTGTGTGTGTGTGCGTGTGTGTGTGTGTGTGTGTGTGTGTGTGTGTGTGTGTGTGTGTGTGTGTGTGTGTGTGTGTGTGTGTGTGTGTGTGAGTATGTGTGTCCATGTTTGCAAAGGAACAGACACAAAAGATTGAGAGAGAGAAGTTAATTGAAGTCTTAAAGCAAAACTCTTCCTTAGAACCCATAAAACACAAACCTTTACGAAAAATGCAATAGCCAAAAAAAAAAGAAGACAGCACACCAAAACAGACAGGGAAATAGATATAGACAGAAGACACATGGATCCCTATTAGGATTGATGGTGTGTATGTTGTGTGTGTGGGTGCGTGCATGTTTATGGTTGTGGTGGATCAGAGCTGATAATCTTGTGAGACCAATTAGAACCAATTACAACCACAGGGGAATGACAATTCACCATCCGCCTTTTAATGGATTATCAACTTACAGCAAAACCTGGCTTACATTTCCTTGTCTGTGGACGTGAACTCTCAACTCTTACAAATCTACCTCCCACATCCATTACACACATGCGTGGCTACCGATGACAAGCTGGCATCCAGGACATAGGGTTGTCATGACCACTGCAAATCAATTAAATTGATTAATTAAAAAAAAAAAAAAAAAAAAAAAAAAAAAAAAAAAAAATTTAACCTGCCTGTCTGCCTACATGCAGTCCAGCAAAAACGTGCGCTAGTGCAGAGAGTGAGTCACTCTCCCACACTCTCTGGTCCAAGTACATGGGATCACTCCCTCCAAGCCAATCTATTGCTGTTTGCAGAGTGCTGGTGAGATGAACGCCAATCAGACGAAATACAAGATGGCTGAGTGGAGGGAGTCCTGACGTGGCAGTCAGGCACAGCAGTTGACACAGCGGACAGCACACAATGTCTGCCCGAGAATGTGTGAGGACGCGATGTGGTTGCAAGAGGTGTAAATCACACAAGATGGAATTGTACCTACTCTACAAGTAATACAGAGAAGATTTAAATAATCAAATGACTTTACACAGCACAATCAATCAGATATAGTCTTCATCAATGTACTGGCAGACAAGCAAGTCAACTGTGCCTTCTCCACACTGAGGGGATAATGGAGGGGTGGTGGAGTTCTGGGTGGAAAAGATGGTGACCCTTCCTTGCAACACTTGGCTCATTGGCTATGACCTGACACTAGTTTACTGTTTGTATCAACTGCAAGTCTCTATACGCCCATACATATGCTCTGAACTCCTCTGACCTTAATTGCATCTAATCTTGCTGAGCAATCATGTGACCAAGCGTGGCAAGTATTCCCTCATGAGGATGATATGTCTATCATGTGACATTGGGGTGGATTTGACTGGCTGCACAGCTTCAGGAGGCCTTGTTGATGGGGGAGGTGGCGTGGACACACACACTGTCTGCTTCGGGATGGCTACCAGGCCATTTCAGTTCGTATGTCGTATCTCTACAGAATAAGGTGCAGCGATATTCTCTTGGTCTGTTTCTAGGATACCAACACACTTTGTGATCATCCTACAATGGAGCGATGAAGACTTCATCCACAGCAGAGACTTTAGCCTCAAATTTCCACTGGCTATTTGACTTGTCATGGATCTGATTTAATTGTGAAGGGAGAGGAAGGGGGGGGGGGGGGGGGGGGGTGTTTAGTTCAGGAATGGACTGCTCTTCTGCTTTGGCACAGAGCATTGTCACTGAGGGAAGGTCTAACTCATCTATTTGCTCTCTATTTGGCCTGCCAGTCATGTCACAGCTTCCACAGTGCATCCCTGGTAGCCCTGGTGCACACTTTCTGGGTTAAGCACTCACTATCTCTGTCTGGATCTTGCAATGGCCTTGGCATAGATTAAGAAAATTGCATGAATGGGTTTAAAAGATTGAATAAAAAAGGTAAAGAATGGCTTCTTCGGAAGTCTTTCCTACTTTACTTTGAGACCAAATGGTACATGTCAAGGATGAAAGATGTGTGATAAAACCCCAGGAGGTGATTCTGACATATGACAGTGTGTCTTCTAGCAGTCCGTGCCAAATGCTCTCAAATACAAATGTCTATCTGTTAATTGACTCTTGGTGGTCCTGGCAGACCTGATTAAAACACTAACACTCAAAATAATTTCCATGACCACATTTGCTCATGACAAAAATCTCTTCTGGTCACTGGTGTTAATGATCTCGTGCGCCTGCAATCAGCCACCAGGTGGTGTCTTGTTCCTGACAACTTGCTGATGAGATTGGATGTAAGTTGCTGTTGTGGCCATGTCCTCCTGTCTGAGCAACACACTAGGTGGGTGTGTGGGTGTTGATGAGGTGACGTTCATGATGTTGCTGGGCACAGTTGCTAGGAGCGGACAAGTGCCTAATGGATTCTGCATATATAAGTGTCTCCCATTGCAACATGGTGAACACCTCAGAGCTGGCCTTATGTGCTCTTTCTGCATCTCTGCATGACAGTGGGTGGGGCAGACAGGCAGCATGCCTCGCCAGTGACAGGCTGAGAGGACACCTGCACTGCAGTTACAATTGGGAGTTCAGTTGAGTAATAAGGTTGGCGGAAGTGGCTACTTTGAGAAAAGGCTCATCATGGTATGACAGAAAGCAATGCAGGCATGCACCTGAGGAGTAGGGATACTCGTAACAGGATCCTCTGCTATTCTAGCCCACTCCACGCTGGTCACAAACATCAGTAGCCCCAGGCACGCCAGACCGGAGGACACCCACATAGAAGACATCAACAGTGATGAAGGAATAAAAAACTGTCTTAAAACATCTGGAAAGGTACTCAATAATATTACACATTTCCTGTGAAGGACAAACATAGCAAAAAGTAGATGAACCTAGGGGCACCACTACAGCTGCAACTTCAGCAAAAAAACAGCAGCTGTCACCAGTCCACCCACAACGAAGAGTTTCAGGTTGTCACAGACAGGGCACAGGAGATCTGCAAGACCTCCTGACAATATTAATGATTCAATCAACAGTTGATAGATAAGGTTCTTTCTGTCATGAACAATTCATGAAGTCAAGAAAGTTGTCCTAGAATGTTTAGAGGACACCAGACCATTATGAAAGCCACCTGTGATCACCTGACACAACTTGAAGACCAAAGCGGGTCAACTTTGCAAACAAACTGACCAATTACACTAAATACAAAGTCAGAGGAGCAGGGAGACATCAAAGGAAGGGATCATAGCATAGAGGAATGTATGCAAACAGGAGAGAGTGTTCTCGACCAAAATCCAGCAGAATAAGAATAAACAAAAGATTTCCACTGAGTGAAGCAGATTCAGACTAGGATATGGTAACTTTAATAGTTTGAACAATAATTATTTTCTTCCAAATTTTACGGTTTGTGGATTTCTTTTAACTCCCCTTCTTAAAAAAATATGATAGCTATGCCTAGGCGTTCCACAATGGCTATGCCAAGTAGAAGAACATTTGCTTGCATCGTCAGGACATCAGGTGTCTCAGGTGAGGCTGAATATTTGATGCTACCAAATATATTCATAGTATTCTAATGAACCCCTTCCCATGCCAACTACTGAATCACACGACCTCTCATGTGATCACACTATTATATAAAGTGCCCATGAAGATAACACACCTGTTGCTCCAAATGACAAGGGTCTAGACATTTCAATGACCTCCGATGATTCAGTGCAGCACACACACACCTCGCTCCAGATCTAAAGGTTAAACAAATAATTCTGGGGTAGTCGACTAGAGCATCAGACACTTCCACAGATGAACTTGACAATGCTTTGCTGCAACTACCATTAGTGGGTGCTTGCTATGTGCACTCGCACACACACAAATGCAAATTTTCTAGCTGCCGGCACACGGTCACTTGCACCTGACATTGTCAGGGTGCCTGTGCACTAAGCAGGCACTATGAGCTAGTGCAAGCAAACTCCTGGAGCCAGGCTAGGAGCTCGCAGGACTGACCAAGACTCTCAGCTTATGGGTGTGGGCACCCGAAGTCCCACCTGGACCCTTAGCTGATTGACAAGCCATGGTCAGTGAATTTGTACCCCAGAAAATTTCAGGTCTCCATCACAGCTGGGTGAACTGGTGTGTGAAGATGTTGAAAGACAGGAAAATATCTAGTAAGGGCTGGGGTTTGAACTCACAGAGCACGGCCATTCTGTCATACACATACCACATCAACATACTACACTCATCACACACCCACCAGTAGAATGGCACAGAATGAAAGGTTGTTGGGTGGCTAGCACTACAAAGTGGATGCCCACCATTTAGCAGCTGCTTCTATCAGGAATCATGGTGGCCACCAGATCCCACCGATGGATGCAGCTCAGGAATGCCACACAAGACACCATTACATGCGAAGAGAGATAGTTCAGCACTTCCTATAAGCTTAACACACCTTCATGGTAGAGAGTAGAGAAGCTCTAGTCAGCCAAATGACCAATTGGTTAATTCACCACTTTATATATAACTCCGAACAGAACATACAACATTGTGTAATGCACCAAGTACAAGTAACGAGGTGTTTGTGAGGTGGAGCTAAGCTGAGACATGATAGGAAACAGAATAACAACACTGAGATACACCAAACTGAATCAATAAGTTCATAATCATAGAGAATTCAGTTAGTGAATTTGTGTGTGTGTGTGTGTGTGTGTGTGTGTGTGTGTGTGTGTGTGTGTGTGTGTGTGTGTGTGTGTGTGTGCACGTGTCTTTGTGTGTGTGTGTGTAACTCTAGTTATTGTCAGAGCTACATACTCAGGGCCTCCATATGGTCACCCATGGGCAGTGGTTACAGTATTGTGACAACAGGCTAAAGCTGTCAGCAAAACATTGCTGGACCCATGTGATAATGACTTCAGGGTGTCGTCTGATGGCATCACTCAGTTCTCCCCAAGTATGTTATTCTGCAGAAACTTTGCACACCTTTCAGAATGAGAGATCTTCTAGAGCACACAGAACATGTCTTGTCAGAAGTCATCACTTTGGGTTCTGGCTTCATGGAACGTGAAAACATTATTGGACATAGAGAGGCCAATAGAGACAGCTAGACAAGGAGGTGATATGCATGAACCTGTTGATTAAAAGAAAGATAGATCAGATTGTGGATGAGCTGAGCAGGTACAGGGTGGGTGTGGCTGTGATATAGTAAACACAGTGGTTTGGGGAGGCTGAGTACAAGTTCGGGGAGAGTCAAGTATTATATTAGCTGCTGGCAGGTTGTCTGTTCCTGGTGCAGGTACTGTGAGACAGAGAGGGGAGGAGGGTGTTGCCATCGTGCTGTCTGGCCCTGCCGTTGGTGCATGAAGGTCAGGTGGGTGTCATTGGAGAGCATGGAGGCCCAGACTGGTCATGGCTACCTTGATGGTGGGGAATGGTAGGGAAGACTGTTTGCTTGCACTTTCTTACTACGCTTCAACTTACGCTGCCGTAGGGAAGAAACAGAGACATCCATGGTGTACAATGGAGGCCATCCACAAGCAAACGTGGCAACACCAAAGGCCGGCCCGACCAGTGGCACTGCCTTGACAATGCCATCATGAGGAGAGCTCACAGGAGGTGTCATGATGCCACTGTGATGGGTGGGGCTGAGGCAGCACTGATCACATGATGTTAAGGGTGAAGCTGCAGTCTGGGAGAAAGAGCTATAGAGGTGCATGTGTGTGTGCAAGAGACAGACAGAGGAAGTTTGATGTGTCGAAGCTGCAAGGGAGATCTGTGGATGGGAGAGGAAGAGAAAGAACTAAAGGAAAGTTTGTGAGGGAAGTAAATAAGAGGATGCCTGGAGGAGTGATGGTGGTGTGGGGGAGAGGTGGGCTGTGATGAGGACAGTGATGTGTGAGACTGCTGGCTCTGTCTTGGGACCTGCGGACAGACAGGGAAATGAATAGCATAGGGAGAGTGAAGCTGCCCGCCTTTGATAGCGGCGGAGAGTAATCAAATGCACTCTTCATGGATTGGCACAGGCAGGGTGAGAGACAGAAAGAAGTGGACGATGGCACACAGGGCTACAAGGAAGGCGGTGAGGGCAATAGAGAATGCATGGCTCCAGAGGGAGGCTCGTGAGGCAGAAAGAGGGATGAATAGAGGGGAGGGAGGTATTATTTAAAAATGCATCAGGGATTATAAAGTGTGGGATACATGTGACACTCCTGATAGACCACAGCAGAGGTGGAGGAGGCAGTTCTGTTAGATTATGAGCCTACAGAGTTTGATGTGAAGGAGTTGGAGATGGTCTGACAGAGACAGGTGCGAGCAGACATGGCTGAGCCACCACAAGAGGAGGAATAGGAGAGGGCTCTGGGGGAGTTGAAGAATGGCAAGGCTGGTAGAGTGTCTGGCATTCTATCTGAGATGGTGAAGGCTTCCTGTAAAGGGACAGAGTTCTTGGAGCTGCTGATGGAACTGGTGAAGGATGTGTGGAGGTAGTGTAAGTTTCTTTCAAACAGGAATGATGCAGTGTTGGTACCCACCCCTAACTACGGTAATGGGGAATAAGTTTGTTGGATGTGGTAGGGAAGGTGGTAACTAGGGTGGTCCAGGAAAGGTTGCCTAAGCTTGTGGTGGAAGAACTTCCTGATTAGCTATGTGGCTTTAGGAAGGGAAGAAGCTGCACCGACACGATCTTAACTGTCGGGCAACTGGTAGAGAAGTCATGGGAGAACACTGCTAAATTCTTCTTTACCTTCATAGATACTGAAGAAGGACTATGACTCTGTGCCAATCGAGGCTATGTGGCTAGCATTGGAGAAGTTGGCTGTCCCTGGTGAGATGGTTTGGCTCATCTGTTATATTTATGAGGGAATGAAGGCTGAGATCCATGGGGTATGTTTGATAGAGAAGTTTGATGTGAGGAATGGTATAAGGCAGGGCTGCTGCTACAGGGCATCATCTACTTCAACCTGTTCACTTGCTTTGTGATGGAGCGCTGGCAGGCCAGAGTTGAGGGAACTGAAGGTGCACACATCTCACTGAAGTTTGAGTATGATCGCAAGCTGTCCAGGAGGTGCCCCATGAATGCCAATGTCAAGCTAACCATGAAGAGTCTGTTTGCTGATGATGGATCACTACTTGCATCAACGAGAACAGGTGCAGACAGGATTGTGAGGGAATACCAAAAATGCTCTGATTATGGCTTGACAGTCAACAGGATCTAGACCAAGCCCATGGTGTCTGGCAGGCTAGTGGAGGATGGTGACAGGGAAGCCATTGCTGTCGATGGAGGAGAGATCTGCTGATCTCCGACTCTGGGAGGATGAATGAAGATGTGGAAAGGAGGACAAGATCCTTTGGAGGAAGGCAGTCTTCCTGGACAAAGATCTCACTCTTACCACCAAGAGAAAGATATATCAAGAATGTGTGTTGTCTGTCCTGATGTATGGCACAGAGTGTTGGCTCCCTCTCAGGAAACATCTGAAGAATGTGAACACATTCCACTACGGGAGCATACGAACTATCCTGGGCATTCCTAACTAGCAGTGGTGGTCTGATGGCATCACCATGGCAGAGATAAGGAGAAGATGGGGAGATGAAGAGATTGCAGCTAAACAGATCAAGAAACAGAGGTCGGAGTGGCTGGGACACCACCGAAGGCTGCTTTGTTTGAATGGTTGCCCCAATCGTGTCCTCACTGTGGTCCAAGGAAAAGGTGGAGGGGTGCTATTAGCAGAGATCATAGGACACAGAGGTAGATGAGAATGATTGATTGGAGGAAGAGAGGTGTAGGGCAGGTTGGAAGACAGTTCTTGAAAGGGAATGGAGAGGAACTCGGTAGGTCAGGCAGTGCAAAGATCAGTGGCAACTAGAGAAGTGGTGTGCCAAGTGTGAGTTTCTTAGGGAGGGCGATAAGGTGGCACAAGTGTTTGGGTGAGAGGAGGAAAGCTGTGAGAGAACAGAGAGGAGCTGTCCAGTGCCAAGCTTGCAATAAGTGTGAGTTTCTTAGGGAGGGCGATAAGGTGGCACAAGTGTTTGGGTGAGAGGAGGAAAGCTGTGAGAGAACAGAGAGGAGCTGTCCAGTGCCAAGCTTGCAATAAGTGGTTTGAGAGGAGAGGTGGTTTAGCCAACCACAATTGCAGACCCCGGGGAGTTAAGATCTGTTTTGATGATCTACAAACAAGACTTCATGCCCCCTTCAGGGACTTGCCTGACCTTTAAATGCCAGCAACTTGACATGACAGGTGTGTGTGTGTGTGTGTGTGTGTGTGTGTGTGTGTGTGTGTGTGTGTGTGTGTGTGTGTGTGTGTGTGTGTGTGTGTGTGTGTGTGTGTGTGTGTTGGTCCAGGTAGTAAAAGATTGTAAGTGTCTAGCCCACCAGCTGCAGTCCCTAGCCCTTCACTGAAGTCATAGCATAGTTGGCATCCCATCCCATCAGTCATACCCTGAGCTAGCTACCTGTGAGTGCACCATCCCTCCCTCTCCTCCCATCAGCAACTTTAGTCACAAAATAGAACTTTGGATAGCGGCTGAGCAAATTAGTGAACAGGATGGAAGCCCAGATACAATTTTTTTTTGGGGGGGGGGGGGGGTTGGATGGAAGCCTGGATGAAACAAGGTCGGATGGAAGCCCGGATAGGAAAAATTGGGTTGGATGGAAGCCTGGATAGAAACAAGGTTGGATGGAAGCCCGGATAGGAAAAATTGGGTTGGATGGAAGCCTGGATAAAAACAAGGTCGGATGGAAGCCCGGATAGAAACAGGGTCAGGTGGAAGACAGGCTAGAGAAACAGGGTCGGATGGAAGTCTGGATAGAAATTGGGTCGGATGGAAGCCCGGATGGAAATGAGGAAATAATGAACACACAAGCTGTCGTATAAATCACTAATAGAAAGACCTTTACCAACTAATACTAATATTTTTCCTGCTATGCAATAGTATGAGGATGAATCACATCAGAACTGGTAAAGGGTCACTCAACTTACGGTTTGCCATGCACTATGTTGGTTATCTTCCCATGGATCCCAGGCCTGTATCTGGGCCTGCTATGGATCCCAGGCCTGTATCTGGGCCTGCTATGGATGCCAGGCCTGTATCTGGGCCTGCTATGGATCCCAGGCCTGTATCTGGGCCTGCTATGGATCCCAGGCCTGTATCTGGGCCTGCTATGGATCCCAGGCCTGTATCTGGGCCTGCTATGGATCCCAGGCCTGTATCTGGGCCTGCTATGGATCCCAGGCCTGTATCTGGGCCTGCTATGGATCCCAGGCCTGTATCTGGGCCTGCTATCAAGTTATCCAGGATGACATTATCTGGGCCTGCAAGGGCTTGCAGCTGGAACTACATTAGTGAAACACTTGCAAACACAGAGATTGTACATTTGCCATGAAGACGAGTGACACAGAGCATGTACGGGTCAGCCGGATAAAGGAAGGTACCACACCTCAGAACTCTTCACTACTTCGTTAGTGTCTGGAAGGATTCCTTCCACTGAGAGAGAGAGAGAGTGGACCTAAACCTCCAGCTGAACACAGGAGGGAGGGGCGTAATGGCTCAGCATAGAAGTAAAGGCATCCACCTCTGACTTGTTTCCTCAGTCTTAGTCCAGATACTGTGTTAGAGATGAGCAGACAGTAATACTCCTACCAAGGGAATGGAACCACAAATTTTATGACAAATTCAATTTTGAAATGAGGGCACCCGAACTACCTTTGCACAGTAATCAGAGATTTCTAGGAAATTTCCCGGGGGGGGGCAAGCCACCACTCCAGTACAAGTTGAAACTACTAGCAGTCCACCCTTGCCCTTGGCGGTATGGTCACACTACATAAGTGAAGGTATTTGCATGCAACCTATTTGTGCAGTCTCAGTGCAGAGAGACTGTGCTGCTCATGAGCAGACAGGTATAATATGTGGTGGCTACATAATAAGTGAATGAACTTACATAATGTCATCATGACCACGATGGTCTACAGGGTTTTTATCTAGAGGGGGGGGGGGGGGGGGGGGGGGATACTAATGAGTGTTCTCAAAATCAACCATAATGTGGTATTACCATAAATTATGGATAAGTGTATGATAATGTCTGTTTGGCGACTTGAGATTTTTCATGCTCACATAATTTTTCAGTACCTTTCTCAAGTTTGGAAGGAGCCTTGATACACATTTAAAGCACATGATTCCCTTTGGTATTACTGCCCACTTCTCACACACAGAACAATACATACACCAGACTATCACCATACACAACTCATCAATAAGCTTTCGTTTGGGGTCTATGAGACAGTCTGTTTAGGTCTGCTTCTGTTCATTGCTGATGTAGAAGTGGATGCCCACTTGCAGGATCTGGTGTAAATCATACCAACTGAGTAATCTATCACTGACTATATCAATTCTTAAAGCCAATGTTTTTTCGTTTATAAAAAACAACAACACATTTTCAGTTTCAGCTTTTCTTAAATTCCGTTTTAAAGGACAATTATATTAGAAACTCCATTTCAGAAAACTTAAGATTGCAATTAACACCATTAACACCATAATCAATTAACACAATAATGTTTAAATACTTTTATTTAAGGGAGTGGTGACATCTCGTCCACACATTTTTTGGTGGTTCTAGAAAGGCAGCTAGCAGTCTGCATCCCCCCACCAGTTTACTTTCCCTCAATGCCTCCATTGTAATAGAGCATGACCATTCTCTTAGTATTCTCCTCCGCTAAACTCTCTCGTCTGTCATTCAAGGTGTGCTTATATTGTGAAAAGCTACGCTCCACATCTATCCAAGTAACGGGCATCCATATCACCAGTGATGCGATTGTAGCTAGATTTGGGAAACAGTCACACACACCTTCCCAGAATTCTGAAATGAGAAATGGACTAGGTAGCACATCACAATACCGCACGTAAATCTGCCATTCCTTGAGCAGCACAGGAGATGGATTTATCAAAGACTTGATGGCAGTATAGTCTCTTATGTCATGTGAAAGTGTTGGAAGCTGGCTGGGATCAAAATCTCTCACAGCTTTGTTAATGTGGAAATGCTGGATGACGATCTATGTCCTTCCAGTTTTCTAAGGGAAAGACTAAAAACAGCTTGAAATGACTTGATATGCACTCTCTTTTTCTTGATCGGGAGTTTATTGAGTAAGCGATCCGTTTCCTCCCCAAAACTGGTCTTGATGGTACCAGCTCTTAGATATGACCTGAGATCTTCTAGGGTGTTGTACCCTTTGATTTCAAGAGAAGTCAAGACCATCATCAACCGTTGGCAGTTCTCCGTAATGAAAGAGATATAGACTTATCTCTAGGTAAATGGTTTTATGTATCACCAACTCGATGACACGCTCAACCGCCATTCCTTGTGCCTTCTCTGTCTTGTAAAAGCCTTCATACAGATTAACACGGGTAGCATGGTAGGAAGCTGCTTGGAACCAAGAATTCCAACGTGAACCGACAGGAACAGGGGAAAGCTTTATTTCAGAAGTGGCAATGAACTCGAGCAAAGACGCTTCAGACGCTTCCTCCCTGGTTTCTTAAACAGAGATGACTTGATCATAGCAATCAGGTTGGAAGTGTGTTTGAAATCTGTGTGGTGGTGAAAGACTTCAGATGCCACAGTGTGCACAATGCAAAGAACGTGAAGAGACTTCAGGTACACAACAGAAAGAACATCTCCGTAAGCTTTCTTACAATATGCAGCACTGTCAGATACAACAGATATCACATTATTAAAGGCTACCCCAACCTCACTGACAGTCTTAATGATGGCCTGACTGCACATACTGTGGTTGCACAAGTCCATCTCCACCACACCGATCAAGAAGGTCTTGTCTCAAATGCTTGCAATCACATTCAATATGTTCTGGTCACGAATGTCGGTCGTTTCATCAGCAGTTATATTCGCATATTCATAACAGAGAAGGCTTTTCAGTGCAGAAAAATAGAGTCAAATAACTTAGGGACATATATTCTACAGTGTAGCTGCTTTAGGCAAGGCTCCAGCTTGCTTACAGTGCTTCTCTAAAAATGGACAAATCTTGTCCGTTTTCTCCAGGGGAATGTCAGCAACTGTGCACATCCTAACATAGTCAAGGACAAACTCTTCCTGCAACTCCCTCGACTTTACCACCGTCCCTAGAGTGCCTAGAGTGATTTGTCGGTGGTTGAAGGCACATCAGAAGATCTGGTCTTGGCTTCTTTCTTAGCAATATGCTTCTTGCTCTTGAGGTGTTCTTTCATTGTGTCAATGCAAGTAAAATCGATGCTGTGCTCGCTAAAACGGCAGAAGAGCACCCCTCCATCACCATAGAGGTCAATTTTGAACTTTTTTCCTCGCCCCTCAGCAGTAACATGAGATAGTAGGACACTTCGCTTGGCTTTCTTAGCCACTGGCCTAGTTGATTCAGTCATGACAGTCACGTTCTTCAAAGTGCGCATTAATACTTTGCACACAGCAGGAGGTAGAAAACCAAAGAGCAGGAGGTAGACCTCAGTAAGTATATAGCTGCCTTTTATCAGATCTGTGTGGTGTACTACAAATTCCGTTTCAGAACACTAATTCCATGAATTCTGTCCATTTTCCGTGATCGGGAAAAGCATTGGCTCTAAATTCTAGGATGCTTGTCTGTGCTGTTACATTCAGTTGTAGCCTTGCTAGCCTGCTCCCTGAACAGCATTCTCAGATCCATGACGAATACTATCCATCAGTAATATATTCCCATCATACAGAGTATAGCACATTTGAATTCCTAAACCCATTATGGTTTGATTGCTTACATATACAAATTAATATAAAGCTCAAAAGTTCACAGGACTACAGTGATTTACTAATTCTGCTGAACTGACTCATAAGTGATAGTTTTAGGGAAATTAATGGGTGACCATTAGGCCTTTCTCAATTATGCAAATTTTTGGACCAATTATGCTATTCTTTTATGCTCCATTTTTGATCAATTATGCTTCTGAAAAGTACCAATTATGCTTCTAAAAGCAATAATTATGCTTTAAATTTAATTAATTATTCCCACATATATGCTGTCAATTTTATAAGGTAAAAATCATTCATTTAAAATCAAAGGCAAATTCACAAGTGTCAACAATAAAAAGAAAATAAAAAATAATCAGTAATCTTCCCAACAGCAATTTTGTCTTTCATTGAAAGAATGTTGAGTATCTTTCAGTTGCAGCTGACCAAGGCAGTACTGAAATCACTTGCTTACCAGCACTGGACCATCTTGGTTGTTCATCCTCAGTGTTTTTGCCACGACTGTAATTTTAAAACCTCAGTGGCACACCCACAGCTTGGGATCAGTACATGGTAGCCCAGCTTTCATATTATCTTAAATTAACAGAGTGAAAAAGAGGAAGACTTAAATCTTCAATATCAATATTGGTAGGCTTAAGTTCACACACCCTAGCAGGGTAAAAAAAAATAGGGACGTTTTGAATGAATTCAATGGTACTTTGAGATCATTGTAAAACTTCAACCAAAGTCAGTGCTCATACAGCAAATGGCAGCAGTGTGGGATAATGCACTGTAGTTGCAATAGAGGAAAGAAAGGATATATGTTCATATGTGACAATACCAAGGGGCTAATCTCCTTCAAGATTTTATGCTGCCTTAACAAAAACATAGCCAACATCTACAGTAATAGCCAGTTCTATTTGTAGCTGTGTGCTCTTTGTAGGGATTGATAATAACTCTAGCAGATTTGAATGATACAAACTCCCTAAAGCAGTCATAAACTTGCCTGAGCATTTACAACCTTGATCACCAATGTGTGCTTTGAATATGTTGGCACAGAACATGTTGTTAATCCATCATATTGAGCAGTGATCCAGTACAGGTGTATTCAGCTTTCTCTACCCCAGCTACTAATTATGCTCCAGAGTTGCCAATTATGCTCGAAATTATGCTAGCATACTTGGGAAAGGCCTAGTGACCATGTAACTTGAATGCTTATTATCTATGAAAAATATAGTGTATCGGCAGTTTTCGGTCGGCCTTTGACCTCCTGCATTAACAATCTTTTCCATAATGTATTAGCTATTGTAGAGAGTTCCTTGTGGGGCTCTACTAATTGAAAGTAGGCGGTACATTGTACTGCATACAACACAACTACTGCAAAATTGATTTCCTCCTCTTTCTTTAATATTGCCACTCCATTTGTCCACCTCAAGTGGCCATTCTTTTGGCAGTTTAGCTTGCACACACACAGAAAGTTTAGCCCTAGCCCTTTCTGTTTCTCATGAAGAAACTCAATCTATGCACTCTCACTGCTGCCCCAAACAGACTATAACAATGGTGGTTCGAGTACCCATTTGGGAGGAGTAGCATTACATACGGACAGACACATGCCAAACTATATATATATATATATATATATAGTGGGATATATCAATTTAAAAGAAAAAATGGAAAAGGAATAAAAATAAGTAGGCGGTAGAAATCGGAAAAATAAAAGGGGGAAGAAGCCAAGCCAAGGATATGAACTGCTGAATTTGAGCTTGGGAAATCTGTTCTTTAATCAATCAGCCATGGTTTCTTAGGGTTGCTTTTCTTTTTTTTTTAAATATAGAAACATTTGAAATTTTTCTTTCTCTCACAAAGCATTCCACAAGAAGAAACTCAATATACGCACTCCAGTACTCCATCAAATGGACAGCAAATTGGAGGAGTAGTATTACTTATGGACAGAGGGGGGGGAGGAAGACAGCAC
>OZ017784.1:14946076-14978634 GCA_963969325.1 Lycopodina hypogea | reverse complement strand
TGAAGGGAGGGGGGGGGGGGGGGGAGAGAGATTCCCTCTCTTCCCCCCCCCCCCCCCCTCCCCAGCTAAAATCCTGGTTGCTCTATAAAAGCACAAGAGACATGTAATGAAATAAGTGCCATGATTTTTAAGTTGCCCTTTTGATTAGTTTTGAATCATTCTTTAGCAGATAAAAAATATATATAAATAAATAAAGAACAACAACAAAAAACAATCTAAAAGTAGCTGCAAGTCCAGCTAAGAAATAGCTGCTCCTTCAAAGGTAACTAAGAATCAAAGAAGAAAAAGGGAAAGGAGGAATAATAAAGGGGGACAAGAAATGGGGGTGGGGGGGGGGGGGGGGAGAGAAGGAAAAATAAGAGACCTAGGTGGAGTTTGAACATTCAACTTCTATTTCGAAATCCCCATTTTGTGTACCTGCAACACCCACAGTAAGGGGTAAGGGGTAAAGGGTGTGGCATGGTGGGACTCTGCCAATACGTCCATGTGGTGCACAGGAGTGTCGCCTGAACACATCTGAACTCATTTGGCCTACAAGTTCCTTAGTATGAACCCAGACAAACACACATACAAACAAACAGCTGATCTCCATTCTAAGATAGAGAATTTTAAAAGCCTTCAGATAGCAATATAGAAGGAATTTCATTATCGTGACAGTTCATCTTTTCCTGCCTTTAAAAAAGAAAAAAATCCCCTGAACTGACGTGAACCAAGTGCTATGATGTTAAATTTGATCTTTTTACATATTTATAGATCGTATCGACCAAATCTCACATTTATAATAAAGTGTACACTATTCCTCTGTGGGATGCCACAAAGCATTAATTTTACCAAGCATTTACACAATACAAACTACTAAAGGATATTGTGAAACATATTTACTACATACAGTTGAAGGATAAATGGAAAAGGGTGTACCTATAGTCATCTCCCTACCTGAACCCTCACCTCGCGACATACAGAATATGTCGTCTAATGCTATTTTTATTAAAACTGTCCTCTGACTCTATATCACAAATGAATGAGAAGGTGCACCCCCTGGCACGCTATAATGAAGGGTCTTCCATCTCTGCTACCTCACTGAAGTGGAGGCAGCGACAAAAGAAGTCTATTGTTCTCATAAGAGTTCAAGAGAAGGTACAAATCAATTAGCAACATGGTTCATAAGTGGCATTGTTCGTGGCATTGTTCATCTGGAAAGTGAAACAGACGTTGTCACATCTGCTATGGCAACAAGCATAAAATACAGCTGGCGTGTATACAACACATGTGGAGATGACTGGACTGTATGTTGCAGGAACCATGACACTGTTCCTACACAGACTCCACATGGCCACTCTATCCTTCAGTTGTAAAACAATATCAGAGTGCAAAGGGCGTGTTAATAATACACAAAAATGGAAACACCTGGCTCCTTATCTTAAATTAGAAAAATTTACACTGAAAAAAAAAAAACCCTAAACCCACCCCCCACCCCCCCACCCACAAAAAAGAGTCCACTCATATATTCACACTCCTGGCCAGACCTTTGGTGACTTGGACTAGAACAGATTTTACTTGTTGCACTGTGTGTGGTATGACAAAACGTTTTCTGTGCCATGTGGGCGGACCTTAAGACAGAGCAAACCGTCATGCGTGGCTTTGTGTGATTGGTAAGAAAATGATACCAACACAGTAGAGACTAACTACAATAAAAAAAATCACCAGTTTGAATGGAAATAGTCTGTACTATTTTTAAATTCATACAGTAATTGCTTTAATGAATTAAATAACAAACATTGCAAGAAGTTGACTGCCTACCAACCACATCAAAAGTCAGCTGACCACCCATATATATATATATATATATAGAACACATCCATACATGTAAATAGACCATCCTTGTAACATAGAAAGGGAGGTGGCAATGAATGGTCAAGCTGAATGGAGCCTGTGGGAGTTTAGGAAAAGAATGTTCTATATCCTCATTCCACACACACACACATCAAGACTAGAATCTTTGTCTATTAGGCACACAATTAACATGTCAAGAATAATTACCTGTGCTCCACTGAAAATACAAGGGCAGAGAATTTCTGGGCTAACAGCATGATTTCAGTGTCTGCCACTATCCAGGTCGGGTTGGCTGGACCCTCCCCCCCAAGCAGCAGGAACACAGGCCCGTTCTGGGGATCCCACCACGTTGAGTTCACAAAGTAACGCTGTTTCCAGTACGTGGGGTTGCCACTAGTGGCAAGATGATCCAATTTCTGCTCTACCCACTGTGCTGCCGGTAGTGGGGTATCTCTTGCGAGGAAGGGTGGCTTTAGAGCGTTCCCCCTAGTCGGCAAGGAGACTACACGGTAGCTCTCTACCACATTGCCCACCAAGAGCGACAAACATATGAAGTAACCATTCCACCCCATCTGGAGTTTTTGAGTTCTTGAGTTATAGGCTAGGGTGTAAATGAACAGGCAATGCTACAAGAACAGCTGCAGTTCTATTCTCTATAGCACTCAGTATTAGAAGGTGCGAATCGGCAGTGGTTACCTCCAGAATGTCATTAATAGTGTACAGAGTATAGACTGTGATTCCTGGAAGTTTCATAGTGTTAAACGTTTCTTCTTTCTTTCTTCCCCCTCATAATAAATTTAAAAAAAGACCCAGAAATTTCCAGCAAGAAACTCCTCACTTATGATTTAATGTTTTCAATTACTAATGACTTAAAATGTTGACTGAATTTTTATTGGGAAAAAAAACAAAAACAAACAAAAACAAACAACCATGTAACCAGGAATTAAACCCAGAGACCTTAGCACTGGTGTTCCTAAGGAAAGTTCCTAAGAAGAACAAGATCAACAAAAAAGGAATATTTAGACTCCATGAAAACAAATTCACAGGTAAAATAAATAATTGTCCAATGATAATTTATTTGGCCTGAGTGCTGGGTCTTGAACAGACAAGTTTCCTTTTAAATATATCAATGCATTGAAGTAATAAATTCATGATTTTTGCAATTCACAGTTTTTTTTTTTTTTTTTTTTTTTTTGTGGTGTGATATCACTACATAAACATAGTGAGGCGAGAAAGAAATGCATTAAATGTGTAGTTAATAGGTAAGGTGAGAAGGAATGAAGACTCACTAATTAGCTACCATTCAAAATGTTTTTTTTTGTTTTTTTTTAATTATTAAACCTCTCTACAAATTGATAAATGCATGTGTGGTGCAGAGGTCAAATGTTACAGAAGTTGGAAATGATGGTGGACATTTGACCGTCTTGCCAGTTCTCCATAACATAAAATGCGTTCAATTATTGATCGATTATTGTAAGCTGTAAGTTTGTAAAATTAGATTATTACAACTTTTTTCCTGACAAAAAAAAATATATGAAAATGAAGCTATTAGGGCAAAATTATTCAAATTAGACACCATAATCTATGTGGTCATGTTCCATCTTACCCAGACATTTCAAGAAAATTGACCCAAAATTATGTGGAGTTTCTTTCTCTCACAAGCACTAGCTTGATCCAGCCATGTCATGTGATTTTGGAATAATCAGGAACTTCCAGGGATTCTGCAGATCCGATCTCTCTGCAATATGACCTTTCAGCTTACAAACAGTGAGAGGGAGCAGAATGCCACCACTATTCCGAAGAATACTCACCTTTTTGATGCAATTAATTCTGTAGCCAAATCTGGAAAGATGTCAAGTCTAACATCATCAAAATTTAAGAGGTAGAAATTAATCCCTTAGAAAATGTCCTTAGATCCTACAACATGAGTGAAGAAATGCTTAGGCTGCAGGTTGAGCAAGATGAGGATCTCGAGGCTGATGAAGATGGTGACATTGATGTGGAGGAGGAAGATGCATGCATTACAGAGGTTCAAGATGTTCAGGAATTGGTGCACCCTCAGGAATGTGTGTGTCTTCTCTTCACAAGATTCCTACATTCTGCCAGCAGAATGATATGCAATAATAGTCTGTGCCTTATCTGTTCTCATTTGCATGGCGGAATAATGCATGAAGTAAAAATTCGATAGGGTTATACAGGTTAAAATGACAAATTTTTTCCAGGTAAAGTTATCATGCTAAAATAAATAGCTGGTCTTTAGTATACACAATATTTCTCTTTCTACAATGTCTATTATGTGATAAAAAGCCAATGAAGATTACTTGAAATGGTGTTACATCCTTATTATAGCTTAATTTGATTAGTGCAAGCTTTCTATCTTGATCAATTTCCTGAAAATTGAATATCAACAGCATTTTTCATCATGATTGAGAGATGTATTTTGTGGAAACTGCCCAGACAGATGAATGATAGGACACGTGAGAACCAAATATTTGATTGAAAGTTCAGTGTTATAAATGAGTGATACACAGAGTTATATTTTATAATATTTCTCTCAGGTATATTCAATTCTTACTACTACACTGCATTGGAGGCAAAAAAAAAAAGGGGGGGGGGGGGGGGGGGGAAGAAAGTGGCTGTCAGTTAATGCATACTGCTAACACCTCCAGTCTATTGTCGTATCTGTCTTAATATTATTTCTATGCAATATGTGCATGCATTATCTTGGACAAACCTAAATCAACTAACACCCGAGAAAAGATCCACCAAAATCCCCTATGCCCCAGAGTTAATAGTCCTGGATGACTTTAAAATGTGATGCAAAAAAAAAGTGCACTCCAATCCTTATGTCTAATATATACAGTTATACTAGCAAGCATACCCAAGGATATGATGACATACCTATTGGAAGAGGTATGGCCAAGTTTCTACCTGCCTCTACCTTCCCTATTTTCAATTAGCCAGGTGATCAGCATCCTGGTAAAAGGAATTAGTATGGGATCCATTCAAAAGTGTTGCAAACATTAAAAACATTCATGGTACCATACCTGTCAATATTTTCTTACCTGTCTTATTTTCAGAAGAAGAAGAAGATTGGGGAAGAAGAAGATGGGGGAAGAAGAAGAAGATGGGGGAAGAAGAAGAAGATGGGGGAAGAAGAAGAAGATGGGGAAGAAGAAGAAGATGGAGGAAGAAGAACATGGGGGGGGGGGGGGGGGGGGGGAAGAGGAAGGAAGGGAAAAAAAAACAAACAAACAAAAAACAAGTCCAACCATGAAGTTTCCAGGGAAACCTGTGCCTTATGCTCACTGGAAAAGGTATTGTGAGTGAGCTATGGCCTAGTTTCAGTCTCAATCCTTATTCTGACAACTAGGCTAGCTGCCCTGCTCCCTAATTAATCACCCGTTCTTATAGTACTAACTAAGGCTACCTAGTGTTATTATTAGCCAATGGTAGGTCCACTCACTGAGTCTTCCTTCAATTAGAATAAGTATCCTATACTGGCCAGAAACTATCTGTACCAGTAACAACAATGATTCTTCAAACACAATATGCACTATGCTATACTTTACACACTTATAATTTGGAGACTAAGCTAATAATAGTTAGCTGTGTCTTTTATATGTTGTCTGGATCTGGCCATTCGGGCCTCTGCCTTGGCGCCTCTGCCTGGCCCGGCTAATTGTTCATTAGGTGAGTCCTTGTTTTTTGTAAGCACTTCTTTGTCTTCATTCCAAACCATGTTCTCATAATCAACTTTCTCCACTGGAAACTCATAACCCTCATTCACACAATTAGCTACCTTAACTTTATTAACTTTGTAATTCATTTCTTCTTTCACAGGTTGCCAAGACTGAGGCAGAGGCAGAGTCCCTGGGTGGAGTCCAGGTGGCTCTGACACTCTCCCAACCTTAGCTGCTGACTGGGGGTCTAGGGAGAGCCCGTCAGCATTTAAGTTAGCCCTACCACTTTGATGCTCGACCTTAAAACAGTAGGGTTGCAATACCAACGCCCACCTCGCCAACCTGCCATGACTGTCCTTTAGATTGTTAAGATGGGTGAGAGGGTTGTGGTCAGTTTGGATAGTGAAGGGATTACCCTCTAAGTATGTTCTAAAATGTTGGACTTCCTTCACCATGACCAGAGCTTCCCGTTCGATGGCTGAGTAGTTTCTCTTGCTTGCTAACAACTTCTTTGAAGCAAATGCTATGGGATGCTCTTCTCCCTGACTATCCAACTGACTTAGCACATATCCCAACACATAGGCAGATGCATCAGTCTGTAGAATAAATGGCTTTGACCAGTCCGGTGTGACTAGAACTGGTGCTACAGTTAAGGCTCTTTTTAACTGCTGAAATGCTTCTTGGCAACTCTCCCCCCACACAACCTTGTTGGGTGCGTGTTTTCTTGTTAGGTCAGACAGAAGTGTGACTACTGTCGAGAAGTTTTCAATAAACTTCTGATAGTACCCACACATGCCTAGGAAAGATCTCACTTCCCTTTTTGTATTTGGTCTACCGAATTCTCTGATGGCAGACACTTCACCCTGCATTGGTTTGACAGTCCCGCTGCCAACCACATAACCCAAGTATACACAAGTAGCTTCCCCAAATGTGCACTTGGTTTATCTGAATGTCAATCCAGCCTCCCTTAATTTGTTGAATATGATGGTCAAATGTTCTAAATGCTCCTCCCATGTACTACTATGAATAAGTATGTCGTCTAAATAAGTGACTGCAAATCCATGCAATCCTTGCAGGATTCTATCCATGAGCCTCTGGAAAGTAGAGGGGGCTGTTACTAAGCCAAAGGGCATGGTTAAATACTCATACTTTCCATAAGGGGTAATGAAGGCGGTTTTCTCAATCTGCTCCTTCTTTACAGGCACTTGATGATAGCCTTTAGTGGGGTCCAACGTTGTTATATAACTGGAATTCCCGAGGTTAGCAATTAGTTGCTCTATGTTAGAAAGTGGATAAGGGTCATTAGTGACGATAGAATTCGACTTCCTATAGTCAACACACATTCTCCTGGTGCCGTCCTTTTTAGGCATGAGCACAATGGGGGCTGCCCATGGGCTGGTTGATGGTTTTATAATCCCCTGGCCTAATAAGATCTTAATCTCTTCCCTTAAGGTCTCCTGAGCCTTGTGTGTCAGTCTATAAGGGGGTAGTCTCACTGGGCAAGCATCTCCTGTAGGAATACTATGATACACCAGACTAGTTTTCCCTGGGACATCTCTTAACACATCCCGATAGTAAGTTTTAAATTTCTCTAGTTCATGTAGCTGAGATTCGTGCAAGCTGGTGTCTCTGTTCCCTTTCCCTTCCTCTTCCAGGCCCTCCCACTCCTCAGACTCAGCTAAAAACACAGCTGCCGAAGGGGAGTTCCACTTCTTCATGTAATTTACATGGTAGGTACGGGGTTTGCTATTCTTTTCTCCCACATCTACTCTGTTAGTCACTGGGGTCACAACTTCTATAATCGGGTATGATCCTTGCCACTGGTTGAGTAGCTTATTCTTTAGGGTCAGTCTAAATACTAAGACGAAACTACCCACCTTAAAGCTACGCTCTCTAGCTTTCTGGTCATAGTAGCCTTTCTGTATCACTTTCTCAATCCTTTCCTTCTCATAGGCTAGGTCCCTGACTAGTTCTATGTTAGCCCGTAAGGTTTGTACATACTCTGATGCACTACTGGCATCCTCCCCCTCCTTCCCTTTCCAGAAACGCACTAACTGGTCGAGGGGCATCCTCATGGTCTTTCCAAATAACAGTTGGTAAGGGTAGAAACCCGTGGACTTATGGATAGTTCCCCGACAAGCCCATAGTGCATAAGGTATACAATTGTCCCATTCTACTTCTGGGTTGGACACTAGCTTCCTTAACAAATTCTTGATAGTACCATTAAACCTTTCTACCATCCCATTAGTCTGGGGATGGTAAGGGGAAGTTCTTATTTGTTTAATCCCTGTTACTGTGCAAAACCTTTGCATCACCTTTGATACAAAGTTGGACCCGTTATCAGTCAATAACTCCTGGGGCACTCCCAGCCTGGCCGTTACCTCCACTAGTCACTCTACCACTGTCTCAGTGAGGGTGTTTCGTAGGGGAAAAGCTTCAGGCCCCTTTGTAGCATAGTCTATTATTACAAGAAGGTACTTATTTCCCTTCTTTGTACGTTTCAGGGGTCCCACTATATCCATAGCCAACCTGGCTAATGGTTCTTTAATTACAGGTAGGGGTTGCAATGGGGCCTTGGTGGTACTAGCTGGCTTGGCCTTTTGACAGATAGGGCAAGCTGCACACATCCTATTCACGCCATGCACCACCCCCGGCCAATCCATTCTCCCTCTAATCGTCTGCAGGGTTCTCTCTCCCAAAGTGTCCTCCTATTGGGGAGTTGTGGGCCATGGTCAAAACTTTCTGGCAAGCTATTTTAGGCATAATTAATAAGTTCTTCCCTAGGATCTGATAGGGTTTCCTCATTAATAGCCCTCCATGCCAAAAATAAGGGTCCCCAGCTCTTTTTGCCTTCTCCCTTATACCCTGTAAGTCACTCTCATACCTCTGGGCTTCACCCAGCTTCTCCTTGGTGAGGACCTTGGTTGTGACTTCCGCTATGTCCTCCAACACTCCATCCCCATCAGTGTTCAGCTCCTGTGTCTGGTCCTCTCCAGGTACCTCAACTGAAAACTCCTCAGGTTGGACGTCCTTCTCGAGCCCCCCAAAACTCTGCTCCTCCATCCAGTCTCCCCCAGATGCCTCAGTAGTGTTCCCCCCGATCGAGATCTGTCATGTCAGCTCCATCCTCCTCCTTCCCCAGTCACTTCTCCTCCTCGAGGGCATCCTGTTGGCGTTGCTTGGATCTAGTGACCACCATCCCTGCTTCAGTGTCAATGGTAGCAGGTGATGTGTTCTCCCTCGTCTCCTTCTCGAGTTCCTTCCAAATGAACTGCTTAAAATGGGGGATGTCCCTGCCCATAAGCATTTCTTCTCTCAGGTGTTTTGACACTCCCACAGCCAGGGTCATCTTCTTCCCCTCTAGCTCCATCGTCACTCTGGCAGCTGGGAAGTATGTTCCTTTGTTGGAAGCAGTGTGATAAGGGATGCTCCATCCGAGGTAATCTGATCTTCCACATAGTTCAGGTGCACCAGCGACTTGGTGCAGCCAGTGTCCAGCAGTGCTGTGGCGGTATGCCCATTGATTTTTAGGGTCTTCGTCCACTCTGGTGGAGCTTGTGGAGCCACCATACTACACTTAGCATCTTCCATCTTGACTCTGCAGTCTCTCCTAACATGGCCCTTCTTCCCACATCTAAAGCATTGGACAGCTGTCGATGGGGTGTAACTTGGAGGCCCTTCTCTCCTCCAAGGTTGGGGTGCTTGCTCCTTTTGGAATCGTGGTTCTTCCTTCTTGAATTCCTTTCTATCTTCCTTCCTCGGGTAGTCCTTTTCTCTTCTCATCCTCGAGTTGCCCAGATGTCGAACAATGGCTTCGGATAGCTCCTCAAAGGATTTGCAGTTCAAATTCTGGATTTGGGGCTCCAGCCAGTTAGGGAGTTTGGCTATGGCAAGCTCTATCACAACCATCTCTCAATCTGTGGTACGATTGGTGTTCAACCATCGGCAAAAGTTCTGGTAAAAGTCCCTCAGCCACAAGTCTGGATTTGCTACAAGCGATCTTCAAACACCCTTCTTCGCCTGGTCTCCACAGATACTGGGTAGGCTGCTAGTAGAACTAATTTCACCGTCCTATAATCTTTCTGTTGAACTGCAGGGAGTGATAAAATTGCCAGAAGTCTGGCTCTGGCTAGTGACCCTCGTAGGTATAGAGCCCAATGATCTTGATCTCATCTGTTGGCAGCAGCCACTGCTTCAAAGGTATCTAAGTAAATGGCTATATCATTTGTAGCCTCGTTGAATTTCTGCACTGTGAGCCGTGGGGCTGCGGGTGCTGGGGCCCGTCCATCTGGTAGTAGACCTTGGATGGTCTCTAGCAGTAGCTGTTGCTGTTTTCTGTTAGCTTGATGCTCTTCCTCTCTTTGTTGCCGTTCCTCTTATCTGATTTGCCTTTCCTCCTCTGCCCTTCTCTCCTCTTTTTCTGCCTGATGATGTTCAAGCTCCTGTCAGCTATGTATCCCTTCATATAGTGTAGGAGGGTTGGCAGGGGTAGAAAAGGCTGTAGGGTTTCTCATCCCAGCTCCACCTGATGTTTGGTTTCGGGTGCACCTGTCTTCTCCTGGAGCAGACATGGTTCTTTTCAGAAGTTGATAGTAGATAATTTCTAGTTCTTAATAAAGTATTTACCTAGCTATCCCACCGCTGCCACCAATGTGAGCGAGCTATGGCCTAGTTTCAGTCTCAATCCTTATTCTGACAACTAGGCTAGCTGCCCCGCTCCCTAGTTAATCACCCATTCTTATAGTACTAACTACCTACCGTTATTATTATTAGCCAATGGTAGGTCCACTTGCTCAGTCTTCCTTCAATTATAATAAGTATCCTATACTGACCAGAAACTATCTGTACCAGTAACAACAATGATTCTTCAAACACAATATGCACTATGCTATACTTTACACACTTATAATTTGGAGACTAAGCTAATAATAGTTAGCTGTGTCTTTTATATGTTGTCTGGATCTGGCCATTCAGGCCTCTGCCTTGGCGCCTCTGCCTGGCCGGCTAATTGTTCATTAGGTGAGTCCTTGTTGTTTTTTTGTAAGCACTTCTTTGTCTTCATTCCAAACCGTGTTCTCATAATCAACTTTCTCCACTGGAAACTCATAACCCTCATTCACACAATTATCTACCTTAACTTTATTAACTTTGTTATTCATTTCTTCTTTCACAGGTTGCCAAGACTGAGGCAGAGGCAGAGTCCCTGGGTGGAGTCTAGGTGGCTCTGACAGGTATGGCCAAGTATAACCCAGCCCATGTCAAAGATTTTGTACTAAGTACCACATTTGTTATTTACAGCATAAAACGCTAGAGAAAAGTGCGATCAAGTAGGTACCAAACCATGTTGCTCCCAGAGGCATGATGTGTGTGCATGACAAATTTTAAGTCTCTCTTCCAAGTGATTTTTTCTAGTACAGTACTATTTTTGGCATTCATATCTTTGTATGAAAGAGATAAAAATAGTATAAAGCAGAATACCCATTGGCAATTGAACCCACATACATTATGGTACTTCCTCATCAGGTCCTGCAGGACTTTCCTTCTCTCCACGCTAGCCATAATGCAATCCTTCTAGCCACAGGAGGAAGTGTGGCCAGGTAGACCAAACATTTAGTGCTAAAGCTATCCTCATTGTAGGATGTAGCCCAATGCAGGTTCTTCTGATTAGGTGGTTTGACTGGAAAGTGAATACACACAAACATACATAGCTATACACACATAAATAAACCATTTTTAGCTTGACATGACGAGGTGAAGTGGTGTGCAAGTGCATGGCCAGGTGGAATTCAGCCTATGTCACTCCCACAGTCATGATGTGTGTATGGCAAGTTGCAGGTCTGTAATGAGTGAGGGTTTTGCCTACATAAGTACCAGTACCAACATTATTAGCCTGACACTCACACAGAAAGTGGTGTGAACAGATGGCCCAACTTATTTGTTCAAAAAAACAACTTTTGTATACAGGTTTTGGTTTCCTTTAAATATTTACATGCCCATACATAGATCCAAGAAATGGTGTGTCTAGGTGTAGCCAGGATCGACTTACACAATCCATTTCATTAAGAATTTGAAGATTAAGGTAAGGAAATTGGGGGGGGGGGGGGGGGGGGGAAGAAAGGTAAAATGAAGGAAAGGAACAAAAAAGGGAAAATAAAAGCCCAGGCCTGTGACTGAACCCACTTGTTTTAGCTACTGGGGCAAAATATTTTAAGGTTGTTTTATAATTGAAAATTTGAATATTTTTTTCTCCACCAGGGTGCATCTTTGAACAAAATAACAACTTTTTTTTTTGGTTAATTATCTAGCTGAAGACCCAAGGGCCTTTAAAATTTTAACAAAATGCATTGATCTTTTTGTGCAAATATACACTTAAGGCCAGCAAAACTGTGCCCAAACAATATTTTGCTCTATTTTCCCTTCTTTTTGAGCCCTGTAGGCCAAGGCATCTGGGATGAGATAGCAAACAACAGATCTGGAATGATATTAAGAGGTCTATGTTGTCTCTGTCCATAGGACGGGTGCTATGCTAAAATATCCTTCAGGAAGGGGGGAGGGGCTCAATTTTATACATCAGAACCAGCCACCAAACTACATCGTAAATATTAAAAACCACAATTATGTAAAAACATTGAAAAAGGTCAGCAAAACCATACCCAAATCCCTTTCTTTTTTTTCTCCCCATTTTTTTCCTTTCAAGTCCTTGTGTCTGGTATGTGACAGTATAGCCAAACCACACACATATCTACACTCACAGGAGGGTAATAACATTTTTTCACCACCGATTTCAACCTTTTCAGTCCAGTGGTCCGTGGAGCAAGAGCACATGTTCTCCATGTTAAAGGAGAGTTATATTGCTCTCCTGTGGATATGACTTGTGTGTGCCTTTAGGGATTAATTAAGTTTTGCTCCACTGGACCAATCTGGTTGTCACCATTAATATATCATGTGGGTGTGGCTAGCCACACTCACAAGAAGGTCCCAACACTCTCCTGGTCATAGAGACTGTATTAAGAATTTCAACCCCTAACTTCTAGGCATTTAAAGCAATTTTCGGTGGGTACGGTGAATGGATTAACTAGGCTTACCATAAAGTCCAGCTTTACCTGGACATGTTCTCCTTTTGGTCATTATATTTACATCCGGGAGGTTAATTGAAACACTAAAGGACCATTTGCTACTTAGCCTGCAAGGTTTGGAATGTTCATCTAATATTTTTTATCCTCAATTGTCCATAACTCAATCATTATTCAATAAGTATTAAGAATTTTGAGGTGCACAACATTTTTTATCTTTGATTGAAGGGTCTATTGATGGTTTTGTGGAGATGAAGTGGGGTAGCAACTCTTCATGATGCAGCCATAAAGAGTTGTCACATGAAAACTGGTTAATCTAATTAAGATCCAATTTCTCTCCCCCCCCCCCCCACACCCTCCCTGATTTTTTGTGCCAAATAATTCCTCACTTGGCATGCAAAACCAAGATCTCTCCTATCTTTTTTCATTCGTTTATTCGTATTCTGTTACCATTATTCTCAGAGAATAAACTTGTGATAGTGCCACCAATAGAAACCAACCACCTATTCACCCAAGAAAACCTGGTAATTGGAAAATCAAATACCAAAATATTTTAATTCTTAAAATTTTAATATCCTTCTGAACATAAATTTTTGCAAAGAGCAGCTGAACAACCTGATTTTTCTCTAGTGCTTTGCATATAGCTGCCCATTAACCAGCAGAAATAGCATTTTTTTTTGGGGGGGGGGGGGGGTTGATTTTGCTAGCTATATCAAGATTGTGTCATCAAAGCTTATTTACCATACTACTACCTTTGAGTTTGATTTCTGTTTGTTGTTTTTATTGCCCTTTTGGACCTCTCTCTTGCTTCACATACACAGAATGATGATATATAAACATATTTTAATGGAAGTTTATGAAGTGGGTTGTTGCATGCACTTTTAGTGCGTATTCATTTATTTATTAATTTTTGTATATTATTATTATTATTATTATTATTATTATTATTATTATTATTATTATTATTATTATTATTATTATTATTATTATATATTTTTAATTTACTTTTTGGTACTTTCTCTGGTGGTTCAGGTCCTCCCAAAGATACTGGCCTTCCCTACACATTTTCTCAGAAAGTAACTAGCCATACCTACAGGAATACTCAATTTTAAAAAATAATAAGCAAATTTGATAGATTGAAATAGTTCTTTTCAATTTGGCGACACTATTTAATTTGAGTTTGCAAATGGTGGTTTGTATCTTTCATCATAGCACTACTCATGTCAAATTCAAGCTTTTTGTCATTGAAACCAAGCTACGAACACTCTCTGGTCATTTTCTTGGCCATTGGTATCAAAGATAACAAATTTTAGTGGAAACTGAAGGAGTTCATATGCCACAAATATACAAAGAAATATATATAAAAATGCACACATAAGGGAAATTTATAATTTGATCTGAAAATGTCCTAGATTCTGCTCTTATTTTTGTTAAAGCATTTGTTGAAAGAGTTGCTACACTTTTCCCCTCAAATAGTCCAGCTTAGCAACACTTGTGCAGTGATGCTGGATGGAAAAGCAGAAACTGTAATTAGCATTTTTTTTTCCTCTGTCCCCATGCCCTGCCCTCTATTTAGGAGGTGTTGTGGGGAGGGGATTGTGGTGGATGGATTGTGTTCAGAGGAAAACATTCCTATCATCTTTGGTATTTTTACCTGTGAGCTCTTGGGAGCTCACAGAGCTCACAGGGTATTAAAGTTACCTGTATTTGTTGCTTTTGTTCTTGTGACACTTCCTCAGATTTCTAGTGCTAATGTCCCATGTTCAATCCGTGGTCTCCAGCCCCCCCCCCCCCTTTTTCCCCTTCTTGTGGCACTTTCTCAGATATGCAAAATATGGGACATTTGCAAATAAGCTTGTTTTTATATTTCTATTCTGATAAATTAACCTGATGTGTGTGGTGCTCTCTGCACACTATCATAATTCCTACCACCTTTCCTTTGAAGGATGATATTTTGAGTTGATGATTTAATTTTAAAGCTCCACAGTACCCACACAAACCCACTACAAAACTAAAGACTAAATTTCTCATATTTTGGTAGTACAGGAGAGGAATGAGAATTCCAGTGTTTTGACTGCGTATATATATATGTATATATATATATATATATATATATATATTTTTTTTTTTTTTTTTTTTTTTTTTTTTATTAGGTACCGATACAGTTAGTATAGTAGAATGAACTTTTTCATTTTACACAGTGAAGCATCATCAGAACTGTCAAACAATGAAGTGCACATCTACCATGTTGACTAAAATTCTTTAACCAGAGTGAGTAAAGGTGAGATCTTTTCAATTCCAAATTATTGATTTTCTTTCATCAGATTGATGATATAAATATTTTACACTTTTACTGTAGTCAGATAGAGAGTTAGAGTTTTCTTTGTTATGGTGAATATAAATGAGGGAGCCTGAGATTAGGGATGCTATTTCCTTTTTTCACGCACGAAAAGTACATGAGTAAAATATGATATTCCCCCCTCCCAAAGTTTCCTCTCTTTTTTTTTTAATCTGTAAATATGGTAGCCATAGATAAACAACACCTACGGCTACACCAGGATGGTAATAATGTTCTCTCAGTCACATGGAGGCCACATATCAAATTTCTGTAGTGGGTGTGGCTAACAATTATTCCACACCCATTGGCACACCCACATGTATTAAATAATGCTCACTCAGTTATTTGGAGGCTATATGCCAAATTTTAGCCTGTTGGACCAGCAATTCAGCATTGAAAATAACTCACACATATATACACATACACACACATGCATGCATATATACATGCACCCACATGCATGCACACACATGAATGTACACAGCATGCATACTCACATGCAAATAGAACTGCTCTTAAGTAAATTTGATCAAGAAGGGAAGGGTTTTCCAGGTTTCAGTAGCACTTCCTGATTTCCTGCTGCATATCCTCATTTTCTAAGGCATTTAATATCCACAAAGTAGAAAAATAAATCAACAAATGGAAAATTAAATCTGTAAATTGAACTATATCTGTGAGTCAAGAACCAAATTGGAGCTAACTAAATTGGTGAACTTTAATATTGTTTATTTAATTAGTATGCAACTAATTTGGTTACTTTTGGTGTGGAGTTGCTGAAAATTATTAAATTGGTTAGTTTTGTTAGTGCTAATTTGCATGGCAGTCACCAAAGAAGATGACAGATATTGTAAAGATCATATAGAACTATGTTATTACCTTTAGCTTGTCATAAAGTTGGTATGTATTGAACTGCTGTAGGGTCTGTTCAGGTTAGAGTGAGTTGAATATCATAGGTATGAGTACAATACTATGTATAATGAATCTGTATTGACTTTGTCTCTCAATTCAGATGTTTTCTGGACAGATTGGTGGGTTAATATATTAACAACTTATCAGCTGTCATTTAGGCCATCCTTTTATTGAGGGAGAGCATTCTACACAGCTTCATTTTTTTTTCTTTTCTTTATCTATAATTTCTACCTATTTTCTTTTCTTTTGACAGTATTTAACCATGAAGTATCTATTCTTGTAGTGTGTATATTTACCCTCTAACATTTTTTGTTGTTGATATAATCATGAATTCATCCTCAAATAAAATAAGGTTTCAGTATATATGCTTTTAACATCTTTGAATACTTTTTCTTTTGAAGTGTGATTCAGAATGGTGTGGTTAGGCCTCTGGAAAGTTGGTAATACATCGAGGCCTGGTTGAAAATGTAGGACTCATTTTAAACTTCTCATTGAGTATTACAGTAGTAAGTCTTATTGTTCTGCATATGAATTCTGTGAGTATAATTATACCTCCAAAAAGTTTACTTTCATAATGGAGAGATTTATATTTTTCTAAAAGCCAAGGTTTCTGGTTAAGGCAATCCACAGTACTCAGTGGTTATAATTATCAATTTTGTTGTTTATTTGTTTTATGTTTATTTGTTTGTTTATTCATTTGTTTGGCTGATAATTTTTCCTAGATGATTAGACATAAAAGGCTCAAATTTTTCTTCGTTTGATGGGGGTTACCCTGGAGTGGTTAAAAAGAAATTTGGTAAAGATTGGTTAGTGCTATAACTCTCCCAGCCAATTAATCTTAAAGGGCTCAAACTGTCAGGGTTTGATGGGTTATAAGGAATTTAGTGAATATTGGAATAAAACCCTGATGGTGTAGCTACTTCTTAAAAATTTTCATTTTATCCTTCTGTTTCTTCTACCCCATTTAACTTCCTTCTTTACTTCTTACCTCCCTTTTTTCCTTCCCTTTTTATTCTTCTCCCCACCCTACCATTTTTCTTTTTCCCCACCCCAACAATTATTTACCTCCATTTCATCCTCCTTTTCCCCTTCAGATACCTGATATAAAGGATTTTTAAGTTGGGCCTTTTTAAAATCTCTGGACTGTGTTTAGTTTTCTTCTATTCTTTATTTGTGTCAATAATTTTACTGTACCTGTGTGACCTAATTTGTGTTCATTAATTGTACTATGTTTATTTGATTATTGGGATTAGTGGCAATGTTTGTATAGTTTATGTATATAGCTATGTGTGATTATTGTGTACTTTTCCCACATTATTTGCTTTATCATCATTGCTGGGCTGAAGAACAGCAGCCTATGCAATGGAGCCAGTTCTGAAGCTCAATTGTTCAGTATGACCTTAAATTAGATTATCTTTAAGAGGTCAAATCTATCAACTGAAAACCTGTCAACTGAAAATCTTTCAATTGAAGACTTGTTAACTTGAAACCTGACAACTGAGGACATGCCAACTCAAAACTGAAAAACTGTCAAAAGTCAGCTGGAGCTACATTCAAGGCAGTACATCAACTTGCAGCAAATGTATCACTGCATATGATAGTAATAACTATAAGCACAAACCCTCTGTCTCTCTCACTGTCTGTGTGTCTCTCTCTATGTCTGCCTGTTAGTCTGTCTGACCTTAAACTCTTTCCATAATTTTGGTTAGGTGTCTCCTGAATTTTCTGGGGATAATGTGGGCAACCCAGCTTATGGAGCAGGAGCTAGGGGTTGTTTAATAGCAGGTGCTTGGTTAGTTTTGATTAGGTACACCCTAGCGGTATCCAAAAGACCCAGTCTTAAGATACCCAGAGTGGTGGACCAGATCTTGGAGCTGACGATGGTTTAGCCTCTAAGAGATGAATCTATTAAAAATGTAAAATTATGTTAAAATTACGCAGTATATGAATTGGCTATAAATATCAATTTTAACACATTCATATATATAGACATATTAAATGAAAGGTCTGCTTCTTCTCTTTCTGAAAGAACTATTACTGTAGGCCCTGTCTGTGAAACTATCTTAACTACAACATGGGAAATAACAAAAGAACTATAGCCCTTATAATTGATTAAAATTTAAAAAAATGTTCTTACTTCTTTTCTCTGCCTTGACATAGCTCCAGATTTATATGGCATATTATATTTTGACTTATGTGAGTCTCTTCATTGCTCATTATGATACTAAATAACTAATAATGTAATCTAATTTAATGCAGACATTAAGTTTCTCATAGAGTTCCTGTTTGCACATTTATGCACATGATGGCAAGAATAGAGTATTAAACCTTATGGCATCATCTTACCATCAATAAAAAAAAAATCATTTATTACATTCTATCAATAAATTAAGTTCATATGTGGATATGCATGACTGGATGAAAATATTCAGTAACAATCAATTTATATCTCTTCATCAGATGAAGATGCATAGGCCTTATCATAGTCAGTTATATTGTCACATATCAGCTCCTGTATCTTCCATTCTAATGTCTCTAGGTGTCAATTCACCTTAAAATTAATCTAATTCCAAGCTATGATCTGTACTCAGTTTCCATCCATGTCCATCTGTACCAAATTTAACTGGTTGTGACAATCTTGCATTTCTCCATACATTATCTGCATATCTCACTTATTATAATTTCTGTAGCATGGTAGCTCTGCATGGAGGGATGTAGCATGGGTCAAAAGTGTTAATATATACTAGTGGGTGTTCAAGATTTTATGGCGCTTCATTTCTTATTTTGTTGCTAAAAACCATCCTCAATGTAGGATGTCGCTACCATGAAGAGAGAGTTCATGATAGACCTTGGATAAATAAGATAGATAAAGCATTTAACTTTACTAGTGAAAAATATCTCCCTACAAGTGGTTATCTGGCCCACCTTTGTTGAGCTGGTTTCAAAAAAGTGCCTGCCTTGAAGACATATCTTTCAGGCTTTTAAAAAACAAAGTGAACATGTGATTAGGTCAAAGTTATTTTTTTTAGAAGTACCATTTTGGACATTTTTAGCATTATATACAAAGAGAAAGAGTTGTGGCCAGATGGAACTCACCCCATGCAATTCAGAGAATGAAGTTGTGTCTGCATGCAAAAGTTTTATGCCTATAGCTCCATTTTTTTTTCTGGAAAAATAACCATTTTGGCTTCTTTTTTCTTTTTTTTTGAATAAAAAAAGGGCTATCGCCATATAAACATGCTAATAACATTCCCCTGTTGACACTGATTCAGAATATATATTGATTCTTGGTTTAACTTCAACTGTTCAAGCTTGATTCATGGATACACACATACAAACAGACTAACAGACAAACTATTCGCCCTTTATAGTATAGATAATACTCTCGTATGTCCATATTCCATTTTGTAGTACCTCTTGTTACACTACATTCTTAGTCTTTACCTCTGGTGACAGGATAAAGATGTCAGAATGGAGCAGCCAACATTGTGCTGGCGATAAGAGAATACTGATTCTCTTAAGTTGAGTCCAACACCATTCAGGGATTGGCCTTGGCTCTTGCTGTTCATTGATATGGCATAGTGCAAATTATCTGGGAATTGTAACCTCTGAATTCCTGGGGCATGTCCATAGGGAGGACAGGGATCCTTGGAAGCCCTTGGCTTTGCCTGTCATGAATGTTGGTTTCAAAAGTCTTGGTATCAGCTGCTTTATAGTAAGGATGGTCCTCTTGCAGAACTTTGGTGGATAATGATTGCATAGTAGCATGATCGGAGCACCAACCTTAAGATTCAAATTATAGGGTAGCACTACTGTTTGGGCCACACTATTAAGAAACTTGATTGTATAGTTAACGACATGGATATAAGTAAATTATGTTAACTTGGGTACAAAAAATTATGATTATTCCTATGAGGTACATAACAAGGAAAGATTAAGAGTGTGTCTACCAAACTCAAGCTCTTTGTCTTGCTTGGTTGTTGCTGAGGCATATAGCAGTTTATCACAACTACTGCCGGTCCTTTGGAGTCAAGATTGCATGCTCACTGAGCCATTTGTTCTATTTTAGTAAAAATGTAGATTGGGAAAGAGTTTGGCTATGAGCTGTTCTTTCACTTTGAATTGTCTTTCCAAAAGGCAGCTTTACTTGACCATTGTGTGTTGCCTTGAGGGTGCCATTATCAATGTCTAGAAGCAGTTTTAAGAAATTGCTAGCTATTTTATCTCAACTAAATTGCACTCACATGTTAGTTACCAGGCTGCATTGTGGATGTTCTGCCAGAAGTAGGATGACTTAATTCAGGTATCAATTTCATCTGCTCTTATTTTTTTTTTTTGCATAATGGCAGGAAGCATTTGACAGAGATTGTGGACAGCAAGACAGTGACACCATCCATGAAGTGTGTTGTGGCAAAGGTCCTAATCAGAAAGATAATTGAATGAGTTAATGATATTGATGTTTTAAACCACATGTGTTTACCTGCAGTGATTCATCCAGTCTTTTCAAAGCTCTCTTGTGGTGCATGGTAGTCCCAGATAATGAGCTCACCCTTTTGGAAAAGTTTGGCTCATAAAACCACAGCTGATGTTGCAAGTCAGATTCTCTAACTTTGATAGAGAGGCAGCTTGAAGGCAAAGAGTGATGCTCACCAACTTTCCAGCATAGTAGCAGCTATGCCTCTTTGGGCTACCTCCAGAGCAACCTTACATGTTCTTCTTATCTTTATCAAGAGAATTTTTATAACATTAGTCTAGCCTGTTCCACCAGGAGCATTAAGAAAGAAGATGCCACCTTTTTGCTCGATGCTGGCAACGATGGTGTCAAAAATTTGTTGCTGGTCCTCCAACGGGCGATTGTCATTTTACTCCACATATGGTCACATCTTATTGGTATCCAAGTAGATTTACCTTAGGCATTATGTTTTGAGTGCATCAATGTTATGTTTGGGCTGTGGCAGGCCAAAGATGTGCAGTCCTTTACTTCCCATAGCTCAAATATGATTCTCCAGCTCCAGTGGATCATAGTTATATATTGCATTGTTGTAGGTGTTTTATTCAGCTGGATTTTATTACTGGATTCTGTGAACGATATCCTCTGCCAGGCTGTACTTATGGGTTTCCCAAATCTTGAGGGATTTGGCCATGCCACAGGTGAGCAGCACAATGGCAAACAGCTGCCAAAGTTGCTTTGACACTCTCATAGCTTCTATTTCATCCAGTGCTTGGTTCTATTGTGTATTGTCTCAAAGGAGCCCATAATTACAGCAAGCCTCTCTGTAGGCTGTGCAAACTTCAGTGCTACAAATCCTTATGTCTTAAAGGATGTTAGTCCTCTGATTGTGTGCAAAAGCAGCCTCAGGTAGAAGCACTCTTTCTGATTCAGATGAATAGCGATTATTCTGTCAATGGCATCACACTCATGAATCTGTTGTGTTTCCATCTAGGGAATACAGCACTGTGTTTCCTTGGCTACACTTCTGTAGGCTCATGTATACTAGGTAGGCATATCCATGTAGAGTGGTCTCCTGGCAAAGTGGTCTTTCAGGCATAGTTTGGAGAATTCTGTGAGCGTTATCTCTGATGGGCATTGCACAACTTGTTGAGCCTTCATTTCCATGAAGAGGAATCACTGTCCATTTTCCAGGTTAACTTCAAGATTGAGCACAGCTGGGTGTATCTTGTGAATGTCAAAACCAAAGATTTTCCTCATGGCTTTGTTAGATGATATGTAATGCCCATTAGAACTACTTGACATCACCTCTTTGGTCATCCACATGCTCGACTCCAAAAAAGTCATATCTTAGCTTTTATTGACATACTTACAGATGTACTTTATGCTCTTGACTAGTTGCACAACTCCAATTATAAGTGTGCCTTGAAGATTTCTGATAGAACTTTGATATAGGGGGTGATCCACCTATTGTCAATTTGTACCCCTTGTTGTCCTCATGTTTCAGGTTGGTGGTGTGTTTTCCATTTTTAGGCTTGCTCCATCTATATAGAAGATAACCATTTCTGCCAATTAATGTCTCTTGCAGGAGTTTTTTTAGAAATCACATTATGCACTTGCCATCTTCCATGTATAGTAAATTCCTGTTGAGGTTGCCACAAGGTCCATGGAGCATCCGAGTTTGGACTATTTTAAACAGCTGTTGATCTTCCTGTAGGTCTGGCAGCTCAGTGCAGATGAAGTTGCCGATATCTTCAGGATAAATCTTCTCCTTGCACTAGATTGGAGTGTGGGAGTGGGGCAGACCATGCTTTTACCTCTCAATAGAGTACATCCGGCATTAAGAATAACCAATAATATTGCCATTCTTTAGGAGACACAGCAGTTTCTTCTGCTTTTCTTACAATACCCTTGCTGTGAGATCAAGCCTTGTATTGAGTCTGGCCTTCAAAGAACTCATCTTTGATTTCCTGCCACCTTGGATTGCAATTGAATGTGATGAAATTGTCCAGCCGGTTGTACTTTCTCACATAGGCCATGCCATCTTGCATCCACTTGTGAATATATCTGGGAGAGCCTGTGAAGCTTAAGGAGAGGTTTGTTGTTTTTATTTTTGTTGTCATTTTTTGGTTTGTTGTTTACTTTTTTCGGGGGTTTTTTGTGATTGTTTTGGTTAGTTTACTATTTTCTTTTCAAGATAAATAAATTTCTTTATTAAACTTCCCACCCTTCAATTTACACACTCACTCTTCCCTTTTTTCCCCTCTCCCTATTTCTAATATATTCCTGCAGTGGTCTGCCTACATATGCAATATCATTCACACTTCCAACGGCCTCCAATTTCTTGGTGAATTGTTACTCAATGGCAATGATAAAGTGGTGCATGTATCTGCTGAGGCTCTTTGCAATCTAGCCAAAGATCCACGGAACAAAGTCATGCTGGGAATGCTTGTGATCAGCCACATTAAGCATCGCCTTACCCTAGGGATAAACCACTCAGGCATCTTTCAGGGAACCTCTATTGCCCTCCTCTGTTGCCTTCTGGAGCTCTTCAGCAACTGTCCAGCAAATGCAAAGTAAGTGCAATAGAGCTGCAGCACTGCAAGGGGTGAGGGCATGATTGGGGTAGGTTCAGCATATGAATACATAAAAATTCATCTGGAATGTTCCTATACTCTGTGTGCTTTGTATATTAAGTACTTAGCCTGTGTGCCAACAATAAAACCGATTTTCTTTCCTTCAACAGCTTACTTATACATGCATGTGTTCATACAAAGCAATATGCTGTACATAAGCTGTTCTATTTAAAGGATGCAATGACCTTCTTCTATTCCAAACATAACCGCTAACCCAAATATAGCATTATTGTAAAAAATATTTTTCATTGAGCATTCCCCATTACAAAACTCAGCATGTGCATTTCCAAAGCAAAATAAATATGTTGTATCAATTTTATCTCTATCTGAATTGTCTTTAAGGTGGATCTGAATTCCATTTGAAAGGAATAGCATTACTTACAGACTCAGAGACCATTGCTAACTATACACAGAAGGATATGTTTGAGTAAATTGACTCATTCTATAATGACTCTTCAGATAGTGGATAGGACCCTCCTCTGTTCCACCTGCAATCATAGCAGAACAAAGTGTGACAAGTTAGCTATTTAGACTGCCGCAATGCCTTTATTGTCCCCGATTATGATGTATGACTTCTTGCCTTAGTTGCTGTGTATAACTCCAGTAAACAGTACTGTACATACCTCTCAGGAGCTGTATAGACAAGGTGCAAATGTTATGTATACTGTGTGTACGCCCATATCCACTATAGATTGTTTTGTGAGAAGGATGGTGTCATCTTGCTGACCAACATAGTGAGATCATGGCAACACACGACCAAGATCACCCATGCAGCACATAAGATTGGTACTTATTTATTCACATGCCACACAATCACACATAATGTACATAATGTTTCCACCGACCTGTTTCAGGTTTGTTCGCAGCTATGGGAGTACAAACAATGCAAATCAGATCTCAAGAAGTTAGGGTGGGATTTGGGCCATTACCAGCACTTGATTAAGGATGCCAATGCTCTGATAGAATTGGCGCCTCATGGGAGCATGTCCAGTAATAGCCATGGCTCTCATCAATACAAGAAAAGCAGCAACAAACATTTTAGTAAGAAGTCGTTCAAGAAAATGGAGGTACAGAGGGAGCTGGAAGAGGGGGAGGTCAGATTCGTTGCTGGAGTGCTCCCTCATGAGAAGAGAACAAATGATGTCCAGTTACAGGTGAAATGGAAAGATTTGTGCATATCTCCTTGTTAATATTACTGATCATTGTTCACTATTGCTACAGATTACCGACCAAGCATACAAATGATTTTTACCGGAAATTTTCAAATCATTTTACCTTATATGTAGCAGTTTTTTTTTGTTTGTTAGTTGCTTCTATTGCTTTGTGTAGAACCATCTAGCAGTCGCTTCTACTGTCCATACTAAGCACCCACAGATATTCAAGGAACCAAACTACCAGACCATTCCTGATGACATTGCTCTGTCAACAGCACTGACATCCACTCTCAACACACACCATCCACCATCAACATCTCTGCCAACAATTTATTCTGATTTTGATAACATATCCATTGCACCCCCTTCTGCTGTTGCTGCGCCTAAGCCCACCATCACATGTCAGGTAAAGGATCGCCACTGGTAGAAATAATTATTTTAGGGATAGTCATGTAAGGATAAATATTATATGCAATGGTATGGTGTGTTATCTGTCAGCAGTGGCAGTGTATAAATATTTTTGTGTGTACCTTGAATTCCAGTCTACAGATAAGCTTGCAGGGGAATTAAGTGTTGGTGCTCAAATTGACCAATCTCCGCAGAGGTCTGGCATGAATGCTTGGACATATATAGTAGCACCCCTTACCACCAGTGGTCTTCTCTCTGGCAACTCACAGGAGAAGATGGAGGGTGATACCGACTTCTCTACATATGCTGTGGTGAGTTTACACTTTCCAATGCTTATGTTGATAATGCTGAACCTGTACTTCTGTGAACTGCTTCAACCCTGGTGTGGTGTTAATCCAGTATATCTTCACTTAGAGCTCTTTTAAGTCTACTTCAACATGCTGTCATCCAGTGTGTATGCCCATTGGGCTATTGGTCAACCTACCTACTTCAATCTGCCTCCACCCAGTGTGGTGTCGGGTCAGTGTGTGTGCCCACAGTGCTATTGTCAACCTACTTTAACCTGCCTCAACCCAGTGTGGTGTTGGTTCTGTGTGTCTCCACGCATCTATTGTAACCTACTTCAATGTGCCTCAATCCAGTGTATTTTTGATCTGGTTGTCCCCATAGAGCTATTGTCAACCTACTTCAACCTGACTCATCCCAGTTCGATGTTATTCCAGTGTGTTACCCATTGAGTTGTTGTCAACTTAATTCAACATACCTCAACATATGTGATGTGACCAATGTGTGTCCACATTGAGCTATTGTCAACCTACTTCAACTGGTCTCAGGTGTTGATCCAGTGTGTGTCCCCATAGAGTTATTGTCAGTCCACTTCACCTTTCTCCAAACAAGTGTGGTGTTGGTCAAGTGTGTGTGTCCATAGGACTATTATTTTTCAACATCCTTTAACCTGCCTCAACTCAGTGTAGTGTGTATCCAGTGTGTATTCACATACAGCTATTAGGTTATATATGAGAGGAGGCAGAGAAGTTTCATACATATCCCTTGTGTAAGAATTGTTCAATAAATAGAAGAAATGATACATTGGTGGCGGCTGCATAGGTAAAAAGAAGGGAGAACAGTATTGATCATTATTTATCATGTTTACTCTGCACTGCTATATTTCATCTTTCATTCTTTCATCCTTAAAATTGCATGTCCCAAATGAAAAAAGGAGGAGATTCAATCAGTTTCACACCTTTGTATGCTTGTTGATGTTGTTCAGGTTGATGACAAGAAGAAAAAATCTCACAAGATCAAACAGAAGCAATTGGAGGAAGAGGAGAGACAGAGACAGGAATGGCAGTGTTCAGAAGAGTCTTTGGTTTATTGGGTCTAAACTCACAATGAAACTGCTGCATTAATCTGTTGTCTTTTTTTTCTTTTTTTTTCGAGACTTTTAATGAACATTTTGCAATGTTATTTACTGTAATTTTCTTTGTATTAGTCAGACTGAGTCAATTTCATTGCTTTTATTCACATGTTTTATATTTAAAATTATCTTAATCCACCAAAATGATCTGGTGTTGGTACGTGTATGATGCATTGATGAATCAATGTCCATATGTAAGGTTATAGATGCAGTCATAACACCATTACTAAACCTATTACTTCTCTTAAATAACAGCAGCTCAAAAGAAGCATGTAACCGGTACTCCTGCTGATATTTTTAGAAACATCAGATTGGAACTCACTTAGGTTACTATAATTAAGTGTAATTACTTCACAGAGTCAAAATGAACAAAGTTTGAATAAAGAAGGGAAAATAGGGATGAAGGAAGAAAAAGAAATGGGAGGAAAGAGAAAAGATTGAAGGGTAAAAGGAAAACAAAGGAAGAGGGGAAAAAGGTTGATGATGAAAACTCCATTTTTTTTAAATTGCTTATATAAAAATAATTACAATTAAGGTAAATATTTGGTGACAACCAAGAATAGTAGTTAAGGTGGAACTATGATAATGACTATGATGAAAAAAGGTGAATTGATCCAGCAAGAATAATTACAGTTCATGTATGCAAAGAATTTTTTTTTTTTAATCATCAACAGCATGTAACACCTGTGTAACAAGTTATCTCTCCACTTTTGTGTGATTGCTGAGGTTTATGTCTAACCATTTTGTTGCCCTTCTAAATTGGCTGTCTGATCAGTAGTGGTGATAGGAGTTACTGCAGCTGTGAGTTGTGTTCTCTGCTTTTGTGCTGTCTGACATTTATTTTTTTAAGGAGGAAGGATGGGGTATGAGGAGATAGAGAGAGAGGGGGCTGGATCTACCAAGTAAAATGGAGCAATTTCTAAGTATTAATTTCAGGTCAGCTATTGATTGATATTATCCAAGTTAAACTTGAGGTAGCATTACTTTCATAAAGATGATATACTATTAGCAAATATGGTATATATTATCATTATCAAGCATACACATTTAAGTCACAGTATTCAAACTAATCCATGAGTCTGAGATAAGCAGAGACAATTACCTTTTGGTGATTTGACTTTCTCAATAATCATTGTGCTCACTATCACGTGTGTACCATGGTCAGTTATTCGTGAATCTGACCATTTTCATTGATGCCTATTCCCAGGTATTTGAAGGAAATTTATGCAGGAATATTATCTACAACAAAAAAAAAACAAAAAAAAAAATTCGCAATTTTCACACAAAAATCTACTCACTTATGATTTAATGTTTGACTTAATGTTGTGTAAAATATATATATATATATAATAAAACAAAATTAATTAAAAATGTTTAAAAAAATTTAAAAATTTTAAAAAAAAGGGGGGAAAAAATCGATTCTGAGAGACTTTGAACTGGAGACCTCCACACATGTTGTGAGATAAAGTTTCACAACAAGACAAGATTCCCAACAAGGGCAAGATTCCCAACAAATTAACCTTTAGACTATGCAAACTATCTTCCCAGTAAAAAAAGAAGGAAAGGTAAGAAGACAAAAACCCAAATGAAGTCACCAGATAAACCATAAAAGTATCATTATCCTGAACATTTCAGCATTGATACATGAAAGAGGCAATAATTCTACCACAATAACCACAAAAAAAAATTGTCATTAGATCAACCATGGGTTGGCTTTAATCACTGTCTTATCTTGCTCCCCATTATACACTTCCAGCTCTTCTCCAATTTTTTTTTATTCTTAGAGGCCATCATATTACTTCAAATTTTTGTTGGTCCCAAAGCATGTAACACACCCACAACATCAAACGAAGATTATCCCTCAGTTTGACCTATAGACTAATCTCACAAGCAGATTATCATTCCCATGAACATTGCCCAAATATACTTAAGAGATACTTCCATATTACATAGTGTTGTGTTGGTGATCTGTAAAAAAAGGAGGAAGTAGGAAAGCTTATTGACACAAATTTAATGCACTTTCAGATTGGTGGAGGTCATATCTCTCTTTTATCTAACTTCTGGCATGTATGTTGAGTTAAAATGTACACATCCTCTTCACATACTGTTCTACTGTTACATCCCCTATATATTTAATGTTACAAATTTACTTATTCTAATGTGTATTCAATTCAATTCCCTTCAAGATTAATTCTCTTGCAACCTCGAAATTTGCACTTCATCAAGGGCTTTATTTATAAACAAATTTTGTAATGAATTTTTGTCATCATGTATTAAGTGTGTACTGAACCGTCTAGAGAATTTAACTTCCCTTTGAGCTCTGCAATACAGCTTCCCAGAGAGGAGCACCAATGGAACTTCCCTTTGTGCTTTTCAATAGAGCAGCTCCACAATAACCAGAAATGTAGCTCTCGATAGGGCTTTCAATATAGCTGCATTAATTAGATATCCTGACATGGCCTTATTTGTGTCACTCTTTGTCTATTACTACTGAACAATTATAATCACAATTTAAAAAAAACATGAGTAGGTGCTGAGCTTGATTTACGTTTTTGGAACACTCCTCTAACTGTGTAGTTTCAAATTTGAGGTCAATGTACTGAGGGTTCACATACACGCAGATTTAAAAATTTATATGCAGACATCTATCTTATATTTAACATATATGAAATTCTACATAAAAGGGTATGAACTGTGGATTAATGAGATAACAACGACTGCAACCAAATATTTATTAAGGGTCATGCTATTTATAAAATGAATTCTCGTGTGTTATGGTATCAAAAATGCCTTTGCTAAACATGGAATAACCAAAAAGAATAAAACAAAAATAAAATAAATGCATAAAAGGAAAGTAAAATAAACAGAACTTGGGATGCTCTTAGTCTCTCTATCAGCAGGGTGAGGGGTGGTGCGTGTGTTACCCAGGTGGAAGAAATCTGGATAATGGGAACTTTGAATGTATTTATCATGATTTAGCTCAACTGCCATTTTTTTCTCTTTATTTTTAACAAAGCATGATAAAAAAATACTCTCTAATAAATATTTAAATACAAAATACAAATACAAAATACAAATACAAAATACAAAATACAAAATACTCCAGAAAAAGTACTTACATAAAGTAGAAAGTTCTTTCTAGAAAAAGTTATTTAATTACAAAATACAATACACTTTTATTGAAAAAAATTTTTCTAATTCAAAATACACTTTTTATAAGTTTTTTTCCCAGAGCTTATCTATGATATGTAGGAAGCACTGGATTAGCTAAATGTTAAATAGTATTGACAAAAAAATTTTATTTGCAGAACATGACCACTAGAAATACTCTAGAAGGCAGAGATCACAAAGAACCTTATTAAAATAAAGCCATTACCAAAGGCAGAATTGGTCAGTGCCTTTCCAGGCTAATTACAAGCTGTGTACAAACAGGAAAATACAGCACTGTTTCACTGTTGTTGCACAAGATTCACACATGGGGGGCTGTGTTATGAAGGTGGAGAAGACTATTATCTCTATGTCAAGGCCCATGCCTGAGAAACTTGTTGGTTCTCACCACTATATTAAAAATAGAGTAGTTTGAATCAAAAGGGTTTCAAAATACAATATATATTGATACACAAAATACAAAATATAAATACAGAATAGTCTCTCCTTTTTTTTATATTTAGGTATTTTGTATTTCAAATACATACTTGAAATATATGTATACATATATACACATATATATACACATTAATCTATCTTTTCTTCTTTTTTTATTTGCCAACTTCAAACCAATGACATGAATAGCCTGTTAATAGGAGCTAATACATCAATAAGCAGAATGTGCTGATAAATGGTAGGTGTAAATTAGATGTCAAAGAAAGTTTGTGATAAAAGAACAGTAGTTGGTACAGTAGAGAGCATAAAAAGTTTCTATTTATGAGCATCAGAACAGATATTGCAGGTAGAAAATACAGCAAGCATTGAGAATGGAGTCAAGTTTAGAATCTAATCTAGCAGATCTTCCTTTACCAAATGACTTATCAATATCTGTTTCAGAATTTTTGATTGTAAAGGTTGAGTGGGGAACTGAAGCAAGATCCAATTTTAACAGCTCCAGCTTGGTATTCCCTCATTCAGAAGGAAATAATGTGATGTCTATGGAAGAAAGAAGGTTCAAAGACTTTAAGGTGGCCAACAAGGAATTCACAGAAAGTTCAGATCGCCACTCTGGGGAAAGTAACTTGGTTACTAAAGCCAGAGTAGAAGTGGAGGAGCCCACACTTATCCTGATGACAGCAAAAGTGGTGACAAAAATTACTGCATTTTTTCTTGAAGGGGTGTTCTGGATGGAATATAATACCCCACGTGAATTTAATCTAAAATATTCCATTTAAGGATATCCATGCTAGAAATGTTATACTCACATCTGAACATTGAAATTAATAGGGTTGATGCTTCCTCTCCTTTGACAAATTAGGTTGCACTCTGGCTACACTGGTCACCATTGAATCAGGACCAAGTCAAGAAACCTTTGATAAGCTCCAACATGGAAATTGGAAGATGTCACTTGAGAATGCAGATATATGGAGAGAATTTAGTCAATTACTAAATGAAATGATCATTTCAAAAGCTGGAATGTAGTAAAGTTCAAAAAATACACTAACTTTCATAGATAGATGTTTTCAAGTTGGAATGTTTAGGATGTTTAGGATATATTTACGTTTATAGTATGAAATGTTTATTTTGTTTTTATAGGAGAATATTTCCAAGTTTTGAAATGAAGCTCTCTGGATATAATTAAGTGAGAAGTGAATCCACAGTTTTGACTTCCTATAACAACCCAGCCCTCTCAATTCCAAATGGGCAAGGGGTTTGCATCCTTGATCACTAATATCACCATAGCAACACAGGCCATACCATAATATCAGAATGATAAAACAAAAACAAAACAAAAACCAATCACACAAATAAGCAAAGGTTACCAAGACTAGAGAAATAGTACCAACAATGGGACAATTATACCATTAAACTAAACTATAATTAGTGTACATACATGCCCACTACTGGCACACACACACACTTGTCCATGGGCCTGACAGAGACAAGCTCCTCCTCCCTTCCATGAGGGCAGCATGCAGGCATAGTCAGGGCCAACAAGAAGCTGCATAATAGCTGGACTCTAGTAAGAAAATTAAATGGAGGCAAACCTGTGACCTTAGGGGGGAGGGGGGGGGGGGAGATGGGTAGGGAGGATGAGAGATGAAGGGAAACCCCCTGCAGGTAGTGAGTGGTTGCCATGGCACACTCTAACAATAGCTAGAGAAGAGAATGGAGCTCCAGAAGAAGCAGCAGCCATCTTATATCAGGCAGAGAGTGGGTGGACACAGACTAGGGAAACAGTACCCAATACAGGAACATAAAAAAATTAAACTAACATATTAGAGAGTGCACTAGCTCTCTCTATTTATGGTTGACCTGGCCATAACCATTGGCATGATACAAAGCAAATTCATACTCTGCAGGGTTATATCTAGGATTTTTTGAAGGAGAGGGGGGGATACTGACATGTCTCAAAATCAACCGAATGTTGTGTGTTAGCTGAATTTTGGAGGCAACACATAATAATAGTATTATGGTGACTTCCATACTTGATAATGTTTCAGTATACTTCTTCCAAATCTTTAAAGGAGATTTGATCCACATTTGGTGCACATGATTTTTCTTAACAATTCAGCTCACTACACACAGAACAAAACATACCTGTACCAGGCTGCTCATCATACCCAATCTACCAGATATTATGGTCTATAAGACAACTTCTGTTCGTTGTTGACATAGAAGTATATGGCTCACTTGCAGAATCTGATCTTAGTCATGCTGGGGAACTATTGCTGACTATGTTGGTTCTAGGATATTTTTCTGTTGCTGGCACATATAATATAAAGGTCAAAGTTCACTGGATCACATGGTATTTCTTAACCTTCTGATATACATTCTCATTATCATTATTGATAGTTCTAGGAGACTTGCCGTATGATCATGTAATTGAATATCTACACTCTATATTAAGTTGCTAACAGCATATACCAGCATTGTACAGGCCAATTTCAACACGAAACATTATAGATGATTAGTTTTTTTGTGTGATCAGTTTGTATAGCAACAATGAACAAAGTTAACATAAACAAAGTGGAAATATAGGGAGGAACTACAAAATGAAGAAGAGGATGGGAAAGAAGAAGGATTGAAGGAAGAAAGGATTGAAGGATAAAAGTTAACAAAGGAATTGGATGGAAAAGTAGAAAAGAAAAACTTAGACCAGGATTAGAATCTAGAATTTCCTGCTTAATAGACCTGTGCCTTAACCATTAGACCTTTTGTAGACTTTTTTTTTTTTATTATTCCCCTGGAAGGCTCAAACTAAAGACAACTTTTTTTCTTTTCCCTACCAGGAGTGGGGATGATGGCACCTATATTTTTCCTGGTGTGAACCCAAACCCTGAATTTTTCATTCCTTTTGGTCCAAGGGTTTAGCCATTATGCCTAGACAAACATACATAAATATGAACCAAAGTATGGATTAAATATTAATTTTTATGGACATGAAACACTCCAGCACATTATATTAGTTAATTGACCGTTCACACTACTTCAGATCTGAAGGGGAGG